>JAINUG010000016.1:4090000-4595000 GCA_029706075.1 Aldrovandia affinis
TGTCTGTCTCTCTCTCTCTCTCTGTAGGAGTTTGCCGACTCGCCACTCAACGATAAGGATGAAGCCATGGACATTGAGAACGCAGGTACGATTCTGCATTTTGCCGAAACCAAGAAGCCCGCTCACTGCGTGTAACAGAAAACAGTGGTGCATTTAATTCAGCGTGTTTGAGAACGTTTCCTTATTTCAAATGTGCGTTGAAATCGAGATCATAAGCACTGGAAAAGGCACAAAAGAATGAATTTGATATTACATTTTGTGGTCCGTTCGTGCGACACAGCCAAGGCCAGCGCGAGCCAGGAGCTGGGGAAGCTGTACTGGCCCAACGGCTCGGCGCTCACCACCCGGCTGCGGCGGCTCATCACGGCCTACCAGCGCAGCTACAAGAGGGAGCAGATGAGGCAGGAGGCCATGAACAAGATCGACCGCCGGAGACGCCGGCCCCGCGAGGAAGTGAGGGCCATGGTGGCCGAGAGGGAGGCCATTATCACTGAGCGCCGGCAGAAGTGAGTCTCTCCTCTCCCACGCCCCGGGGGTGTGTAGCAGAGCTGCTAACCCTCGCAAACGCTGTCCTCTCCCACGCCACGCCCCACCCCCCGTGTGTAGCAGAGCCGCTAAGCCGCTAACGCTGTCCCCTGCCACGCCCCGCCCCCTGTGTAGCAGCGCCGCTAACCGTCGCTGACGCTGCCCCCATGTAGCAGAGCCGTTAACCCTCGCTAACGCTGTCCTCTACCACGCCACGCCACGCCCCCTGTGGAGCAGAGCCACTAACCGTCGCTAACGCTGTCCTCTTCCACGCCACGCCCCGGCCCCTGTGTAGCAAAGCCACTAACGCTGTCCTCTTCCAGGTGGACCAGGAGGGAGGAGGCGGACTTCTACCGAGTGGTGTCCACCTTCGGCGTCATGTACGACGCCCGCAAGCAGCGCTTCGATTGGAACCAGTTCCGCGCCTTCGCCCGCCTGGACAAGAAGACGGACGAGAGCCTGGAGAAGTACTTCTTCTCCTTCGTGGCCATGTGCAAGAGGGTCTGCCGCATGCCCATCAAAGCTGAGGAGGGTGAGCGTCAGCCTCGCCACTTTCCACACTAAAAAGTCTCAGTGTTACTTTTTTAACCGGTTTACTGAAACACTTTCTTTTTTTTCTTTGTTTTGTAAAAGTATGTAAACTAGTATTAATGCTACTCCCCGTTTTAATGATTTGTTGAGAAGACTGTCAGCGATATAATTCACACATCAGGGATCTGAACGTCGATTCGACGTCAAATCCTAGACACCTGCAACGAACGCCCACAAAGATCATGTTTTGACAGTCGGGTTATATCAAGATCTTGTCTCCATTCCATCATTCAAAGTCTGCAGTCCGTCCCTCCGTCATCCATACTAGAGAAACCAGAACGTCTTGTGTGGGTGAAGTAGGAATGAGGTCTAGCTTCGGGGCGCAGTGGTCCAGCGTTATATACGGTGAAGGTGACTGTTTTTGTTCTCTGTTCCCCAGAGCCACCGGACCCCACCATCCTGATCGAGCCAATCACGGAGGAGCGCGCGTCGCGCACGCTGTACCGCATCGAGCTGCTGCGGCGCATCCGGGAGCAGGTGCTGCCCCACCCCGAGCTGGACGAGCGGCTGAAGCTGTGCCAGGCCAGCCTGGACCTGCCCGAGTGGTGGGAGTGCGGCCGGCACGACAAGGACCTGCTGCTGGGGGCCTCCAAGCACGGCGTCAGCCGCACAGACTACCACATCCTCAACGACCCCGAGCTGGCCTTCCTGGAGGCCCACAGGAAGTTCGCCCAGAACAAGAGCGGGGCCGGCGGACTCCTCCTGCCGGGACAGTTCTGCAGCACCCCGTACTCCGGCAGCCAGGGCCCCAGCCTCACCCCCAACCCCAGCCTCAAGAAGGAGGGAGAACTGGACCTGGAACAGGA
This sequence comes from Aldrovandia affinis, assembly GCA_029706075.1. Lineage (NCBI taxonomy): Eukaryota > Metazoa > Chordata > Actinopteri > Notacanthiformes > Halosauridae > Aldrovandia > Aldrovandia affinis. The sequence continues at coordinate 4,091,923 of JAINUG010000016.1, forward strand.
CCAGGACCAGGACCCGGACCAGGACCCAGCCTGCCCCAGGGCCGAAGAGGGGGAGGCCCCGGAGGAGGAGGAAGAGGAGGAGGAAGAGGAGAAAGAGGCCGAGGGGGATTCTCCCAATGCCGAGGTGAAGGAGGGAGAGGAGGGGGAGGAGAGGAAAGGGGAGGCCCAGGTGAAGGAGGAGCCCAGCAACGGAGAGGTGGAGGTGGAGGAGGAGGCGGTGGCCCCCAAGCCCGAGGAGAGTGCAGGAGAAGGAGAAGAAGAGGGAGGAGGAGGAGAAGGGGAGGCGACGCCCACTAAAGCCCAGCTGGTTAAAGAGGAGCCGGAGCCGGAGGCGCAAGAAAGCGCGGAGGGCCCGGTCGGGTCCGAGCCCAAATCGCTCTCGGAGAAGGGCTCCGAAGAGGAGTACGAGGACAAGATGGACGAGGACGACAAATCGGAGGAGTCTTCCCACGCAGAAGGTATACTTAGCCATGTTTGCTATTCACATTTTACATTTTCCCTTTGACATTTTTCAGTGCCATTTCAGTCAACTCCGCCTTTGTCTTTGTCTCTGTGATGTAAACACAAGCGTGCTCGCGCAAACCTCTCCCGTGAGTGAGCGCAATTTGTGCTCGTCGTGCTGAGGTCTGCATACAACTGCTGGGTCGTGGCCCGGCCCGCCCACCCCAAACCCGAACCCTAACCCCAAACAGGGCGGCGTGGGGGGTGAGCGCGCCTCCTTCTCCGACCCCCTTTGTGCTCAGAGCTCTCTTGTCGTCCACAGCCGGCGCCACGTCCCAGGGTAAGAACTTTGACGAGGAGAGCAACGCGTCGCTGAGCACGGCCCGCGACGAGACCCGCGACGGCTTCTACGCCGAGGACGGGGAGTCCTCCGCCGCCCACCTCCTGCACGAGAGATCCTTCTCCTACTCCTTCTGGCCCAAGGTCAGCACTCCCCGCTCCCTCACACACACACACACACTCACACTCACACGCGCATGCGCGCTGGAGGCCAGCCAGCTTTGTCAGCGTGTTCCCGTTTCCCTATTTGCGTAAATACAGCGCGCCCACCCCGGGGCCCGATCTTAAAGGCTGCAGCCTGGCCTCCATTACTACCCAAAGCTTCTCCTCTGGAGCAGTAATGGCCCTCCTGCAGTATTAAAAGCACATGTTTGAAAATTAATGAATTTGGCGGGTGTGTGTTTTTTGGAAGGAATTGGCCTTTTCACGGAGGCCGATTCTCACCGCAATAACGAAGCCCGCGAAAGGAGAAAAAAAAGAAAAGAATGTTTTATTATTCCCGAAAGAAAATTGTTAGCGGCAACGTTCTTGCTCGTTAATCGCACTCTTAATTGACAGCAGCGGTGCCTGCAGTAGACGTTTGAAAGGGGCCGCTTCGAAGACCTAATAGTACACGCCGGATCAGAAGTGGGTCAACCGCTCGAGACAATGCGAAGAGGTGCTAATATCGGGGGCAGTGGTTAACGATGGTTAGCCACGCCTCGCGGATCAGCTACCCGTGATGCACTTACAGCGTGGAGACGACTCCGGCCGCTTCTGGTCCCAGCGTGCCTGGCCGTAGCGCGACCGCTCGTTCGCCCTGTGTGATTAAAATATTCTCCAGTGCTTTGAGAACTTTATGTTTATGGTAATGTGTAGTACAGTAATAGACCGCCGTTACGGGTTTAACCCGTTCACTGGGTGCTGTGGTGCTTTCAATCAATAGTCTGTCTGTCCCAAGCTGAGAGCTGATATTCCAATGCCTGTTGTCCTTCAGACCTCTGTCCTAGGGGTAAGTCAGATTAACCGGTTAACTGCCCTTCAAAACATGTTTTTTTATGAAAGATCATTAAAACGAGCGCTGCTACAACTGCCTGGTGGAGGGGACACCACCCCACCCCCCCCACTCGATATATCTGTCTGGTGGAGAGGGGTCAGGTCTGTGCCTTTCTGCTCTGATGAATGTGACGTGGTGGCAGTCAAACATTAGGAGAATGTTGCCATGATCCTTTTTTCTGTTAATCAGGGCCCCCTCCCCTCCTCACCCTTCCCCAGGTCTGGGCCCAGCCTGTCCACCCCTCTCATTGTTTTGTTTTTTTCTCTCCCCTTTGCCCCGGTGCCTTACAGGACAGGGTGATGATCAATCGCATGGACAACATCTGCGAGGCGGTGGTCAAGGGGAAGTGGCCGGTGAACAGGCGTCAGCTGTTCGATTTCCCGGGCCTGTTGCCTGGATACACTCCCACCGCCATGGACAGCCCTCTGCAGAGGAGGAGCTTCGCCGAGCTCTCCATGGTGGGCCAGGCCAGCTACAGCGGCAGCGAGGACGTCACCCTCTCTCCCCAGATGGCCAAGGCAAGTCACCCAGAGAGAGAGAGAGAGAGAGAGAGAGAGGGAGGAGGAGGAGGGGGGAGGGAGAGAGAGAGAGAGAGAGAGCCCTGCTGTCAGGAACAAACCCACCAGGGCTCCTCTCAAAATGTCTGCCGCTGAAACGTCAGGCCCTCAGTCCCTGGCTCCTCCGGGGGTGCCGGGAATCGGCGGAGGAGACGTTTCCATTTCCGCAGAGCCTCTTGCAGCTCCGCTGTTTTCACGCATCTCGCGTTACGGCGCTGTCGGGTCACCCCTTTGTTCCTGTCGTTCTCTCGGGCGACCGCGGGAACCGGACTCCTCGGCACACTTGGCGGCGAGCGCGACATCGAGCGCGCTCAGACAGCCGCGTTGCAAATCTCGTTTCCCATCGGTGTAGCGGCCCGTTCAGTCGCCACGGCCCACTGGTTTAGATGAAGTCACGGCGTGTTTGGCGCGCTCATTTCGACGGCTGGTGCTGAACCTAACCTCCCATCTCTTTCCCTGCAGGACGAGGGGCTGAGCATGTCGGTGCCGCGGCAGCGTCGCCGCCGGAGGAGGAAGGTGGAGATCGAGGCGGAGCGGGCGGCCAAGCGCAGGAACCTGATGGAGATGGTGGCGCAGCTGCGGGAGTCTCACGCCTCGGACGGGCACGACCGCGCCGTCGACCTGACTAAAGCCCTGCGGGAGGCGACCACTTCTACCTCAAACCTCTCTCCCAAGTTCCTTTTGCCCAACGCCTCCACCCCGACTGCCGATGCCTTTAAAACTCAGATGGAGTTGCTGCAAGCAGGTCTCTCAGGGACCCCCGCCAGGCACCTCATGAACGGCTCCTTCCTGGAGGGAGACATGCCCATGAAGAGGAGGAGGGGCCGCAGGAAAAATGTGGAGGGGCTGGACCTGCTCTTCGTCGGCAGCAAGAGGGCAGCGCTCAACGCTGTACGTGTGCCCTTTTCCCCTGTCCGTCTATCGCCTGTGTGCAGATGTGTGTGCGGGCGGGCATATCAGGAGCGGCTCTTTTGTTTCCTTTACCGTTAGTGCCTTTAGCGCGTCCGTTCAGGGCCTGGCTCGTGAAATGGAGAGCGTTTAATGACCGGGTGATCAATTTGAGCCGCCTGCTTTATGGGGGCCGGCGATTGCGTTTCAGCCCCGGCGTCCAGAATTAGCGGTTAGCGCCCTCCCTCTCGGTTTCTGCGCGTTATTATTAACGGCCCGATTAGAGAGGAGCGGCGAATCGGTCTTCCGTTGGCGCCGGCTCAAAAGCTACCTGAGAAAAGACTCGAATGGGTTTCAGCAGGGTGTTTGGAGGAAGATAAGATTGCGCTAGCAGGTGATGGAGCCAAACGAGATTAGCAAAGTGGGCTGACCGAGAGGAGGCAGGATTAGGCCAGAGCAGAGGAATGTTGGGGGGGAGGATCGGGCCAGGTTGTGACATAACCAGGGCAGGATGACCGTAAGGGAGCGGGGAGGGCGAGGTGGCCATTTTGATTTGTAGTGCCGGTTTGTGGAGCGACCCTAACGAAGGCCTTGTTTTCCAGGAGGATTCCGAAGTGACCAAAGCTTTCGCAGACGGAGTGCACGTGCCACCACAGCCGCAGAGAAACATTCCATCCCCCGACCAGCTGGACCCCAACGCCCACGTCCCCGTCATCAACCGCGAGGACGGCACCCGGCTGGTGGGAGAGGACGCTCCAACCAACAAGGACCTGATCGAGTGGCTGAACCAGCACCCTACTTACACTGTCGACATGCCAAGTTATGTACCAGTAAGTACCCTCCGCTCCTTTTGGAAAACTACCTGCTCGTTTTTGCTTCTGACGGAATATTTTCGTTGTGCGTTTGGCCGTGTTTCACTTTTTTTTTGTTTTGTTTTTTCCTTTCAGAAGAACGAGGACCACCTCCTCTCGCCGTTTCAGAAGCCGAAGCAGAAGAGGCACCGGTGTCGCAATCCCAACAAGATCGACATCAACACCCTGACCGGGGAGGAGAGAGTGCCCGTGGTAAACCGAAGAAATGGGAAAAAGGTGAGCGATGGAGCAGCCTTCAGAGGTGTCCAGAAAGGCTTCGGGGGGAGGGTTGTTTTAAGGAAGGTCGTTCGTGGGAACGCCCGTCGGTGACAGGACTGAAAGGCTGCATATTTAGTCTTGTTGCTTCATTTTTGTTTTTTTGTTTGTTTTTTCTAAGATGGGAGGAGCCATGGCTCCTCCGATGAAGGACTTGCCAAGGTGGCTTGAAGAAAATCCAGAGTTTGCAATATCTCCAGACTGGACAGAGATTGTCAGGCAGTCGGTGAGTAAACACATTCCACAGCTGTGGGTTTCTGTCCTTCTGCACGGCAGACTCCTTTTGTGTGACACCTCGTCTTGATAGTACCTCGTTTAAGCCTGAAGTAACCCAGATTTGAAATTCGATTAAAGTGTGTGTGTTCACAAAGAGTGTGGTCGGGGGACCGCGTTTTTTAACTCAGCGTTGTTTCTGTTCACAGGGCTTCCTTCCCGAGTCCATGTTTGACCGTCTTCTGACCGGCCCGGTGGTGAGAGAGGAGGGAACCAGCCGCAGAGGGAGGAGACCAAAGAGCGAGATCGCCAAGGCTGCGGCCCAGGCTGCAGCGGCCGCCGCCGCCGCCGCCTCGTCCACGGGCCTCAACCCCTTACTGATGAGCAGCCTGTTCGGGGGCATGGACCTGGCCAGCCTGCACAACCTCCAGAACCTGCAGAGCCTGCAGCTGGCCGGCCTCATGGGCTTCCCTCCGGGCCTGGCCACCAGCGCCGACGCCAAGCACGCCTCGGCCATGCTGCCGCTGATGCTGCCCGGCATGGCGGGCCTGCCCAACATGTTCGGCCTGGGCAGCCTGTTCAACAACAACCTGGCGGCCGCCGCCGCCGCGGCAACGGTCTCCAGCAGCGCCGGAGCGGCCGGCCAGGGAGAGCCCGACGAAGGGTCCGCCGGCAAGGAGGACGGCAAGGAGGACGACGGGGACGAGAAGGAGTCGGAGAAGTCGGGCGAGGCGGAGGCCAACGGCGAGACCTCGCTCAACGCCGCGGCGGCGGGGCAGCAGCGGCGGCGGGATGTCCGCCAACCCGCTGGCCTTCAACCCCTTCCTCCTGTCCACCATGGCCCCAGGGCTGTTCTACCCCTCCATGTTCCTCCCGCCGGGGCTGGGCGGCCTGGCCTTGCCGGGGTTCCCCCAGGCCACGCTAGCGGGACTGCAGAGCGCCATGGCTGGGGCCGCTGGGGAGGAGGAGGAGGAGGAGGAGGAGGAGGAGGTGGTGGCGAGGAGAAGGAAGCCAGGAAAGAGGCCAAGGCCAAGGCCAAGATGGAGGACGTGGAAAACACGGTGGAAGACAGCGACACGGACGAGGGCCAGAACAAGACTGCAGAGTCGTCTGTGCTGGAGGACGAGTTGGGACCGGCTGAGGAGCTGGACTCGCTGGACGGAGCGGAGGAGGCCGAGGAAGCGGAGGACAACGACGACTAGCCGAGTCTCCTCCCCACTGCTTTCAAGAAGTGTTTTAAACTTTTTGACAAAAAAAATGGTTAGCCCTACTGTTTACATGCCAGTTTAATATCCAAACATTTAGATTTTGGCTTCTTTTTCTTTTTTTTTCTTATTATTTCCCCCCAACCCCCTTTCATTTTCATTTTCAAAGGCAAAATGAAATGGAAAACAAGAAGCTGTCTCTAACATAGTGTAGCAAAAACAACAAAAAAACAGTCATGTTACATGGATGTCAAAATGGTGTTTCTTGGTCCTTGAGTATTGTGCAGTGCATTATTTATTATCCTAAGGAGAGGTATGAAATTTCAAAACTTCGCCTGAAAATCTTTTAGGAATGAATTGCTCCGATAGTGCTCTGCTTTTTTTTTTTGTGTTTCGTTTCTCTTTTCCCTACCATTGATAATGTGTTGACGAGCAGCAGACTTTTTGAAATCCAGTGGCATACAGTTAAGACGACATTAGCGACCGCTGCTGAAAAGGATTAATGAAGATGTATATTTAACTTTTTTTTTTTTTTCTATGATTTTTTTTTTTTTTTGTACTGTTTGTTTTTTGCTGTGAAGATCAGGATGAAATTCATACATATCATGCCTCCAGACTCCGACTGTTCCAAGTTTCACACACTGACAATCTAACCAGAGGTGTGAAGGGCTCCGTCTAAGGAGACAGCAATAACTAAGGCAGCTGTTGAATGTTAGATTATTCTCAGAATACGACACCAGGAGGGTGACCGCAAGATAAAAGGAAAAAAGAAAAAGAAAAAAAAAGTACTACAGTCAATTTGTCTCGTGATATTCTTGTTCATGCACTGGTATAAACTTAAAAAAAAAAAAAAATCAGGTACATTTCTCTAATGAAAGGACGTTTGTTACTTTAGCCACAAAGCTGAACAGCATTACCTCAATTCTAAACTAGCCTTGAAGTTTACAGACATGACTTTGTAAATGTTTGTTTTTTTTCTTCTTTTTTTTTTGTCCTTTTTGTGATGTCTTATTTTTGTTGTTTTTTTTGTTTGTTTTTTTGAAACCATGTATGATAAAAATGTAAATTGCTGCCAACTGTAGTAATGACGCTTTTAATAAAAGTGACCCACGATATTCATCTAGGAAACCAAATCAGAACGTTACGTGGTCTTTTCTGTAGGTTTCTGTCCTTAGAGCACACTAGGCTGGCAGTTACGCTTGTTTAGATGAAGCTGAGGCTGATGTGCTTGCCTCACCAGCAGGCAGACGTACAGCTGTATGGGTTGATATTAGTTGGCAGGATCCTGACTTTTGTTTTTTTCCTAGATTTTTGTTTTTCCCCCATAAGAACTCAACTAATGGATTGGAAAAGCAGCTCCAGACACCTGAAAACGGCAGTTTCGAGCAACACCTTTTTACCACTTCCCTGCCGCCATTACTTCTCTGAGCAGGACCGTGTGTCCATCCATCCATTGTATGTCTATTTAATTTCCTCTATTTTCCAATAAAAGATCTAAAACAATCCTGCCAATGTTTTGACTTTTAAATTTTGCTCCTTTTGCTCCAGAATGTGTTTGGGAAGCCAAGGTTTCTTTTGCGTCCGTGGACAGCCCACGTGAGTGTAACACACTTGTTTTGTTTTTTCTCGCAAACATTTGGTGCCTCATTATGTGGGAATGGATTCATGTTGGAGTTGAGCCGCTCTATGCAGATGAATGCGAGGGGGCCCCTCCCCACCTCCTGTGTGGGAGCAGACATGGGGCCTCACGCCGAGTGCATGCGGCCGTGCGGGAGTGTTTGGTTTCTCCACTGTCTGTTTGGTGTAAAATTGGCTTGAATCATTTTAGAAGTTGATGCCATTATTTCAAAGCAAAGTGATCACAGGGTTCCCACGCGTCATGGAAAAGCCTTGAAAATTATTGGAAATGTCATGGAAATTGATGAAAAAGCTCCATGTCATGGAAATGTCTGATTACATGTAACGTTATATTTTTTTTTCCTTTTCCGATAACATTACTGCAAAGTGTCTGTTCCCCTGCCACCATTGTTGCCACCATTGTCACACACACACACACAATGAGGTGTATTTGCACTGGCAACAAAACGTTAAGTTATGAAAGTAGTCAATAGTAGTAGTAAGTCTGTTTTTTGTGTCAGTCACCAAAAAAGTGTAATTGAAAACCTTAAATCTGATTGAAATGTCATGGAAAATGGCATTGAGTGGGAATCCTGTGATCACTAATGACAAAAATAGCTCTTAAATTGGTGTAAATGGCTACCTTTAAAAGCACAGAGCCCAGTTTTTCCCCCTGCTAACCAAGAAATGGTTCTGACCTAAGACATCTAAGAAATAGTCTTTCAGACATGCATGTCTTAGAGGTATCGTCTAACTTTGGGAGTATTTGATTGTTTTAGAACAAATCAAGACCACTTGCATGCCGGTTTTGCCATAATATTGTGCAGTGGTGATATTGTGACTATTATACAGACTGGCATATTAATAACTGTGACGGCACTCCTATCCTTCATAACTTGAATAAAGAGAAAAACAAAACGACCTGAAAACAATTTCCTGATGAAACCCGGTGTTCTAATGCCTAACCGATCAAGAAATAAGATCGGGGAGGGGGGCTAAGCTTAGTAGCCTTTCGCAAATTAAAGAGGCCGTTTACCCACATAAATATCTGCTGCGTGACGCTATCCCTGTTTTCCAGCAGCTACTAGGGCCATTTTTGGACAAATAGCTGTGCGGTGTAAATGACCCGGTCATTTGTCTCGACTCGAGCGGGGGAGTGAATCTTTTCCTCCTGCGTGCTCCGGCACCGCCACTCTCACCGATGGGCTCCGCGGCCCGGCATGTTGGCAGTCCGCGGTCTGTCTCTTCCCCTTTACATTGACGCCGGCATAATGGCTGTTTGCTGCCCCGGCCCCCGGGATGTGCTTTTTGTGGTTGGTTGTCCCATCCCACCCCCCCCCCCCTTCTCTCTCTCATTTGGCGCGGTGCCCCTCTCTCCTTTTGTCCTGTGCATATGGGCTCTCCGCGAGTTCACTTCCCCTCCACGGAGCTGAGCGCCGTGTGAATCCTGCCAGCAAACCCGAGCCGGGCTCTCGTGTTGATCCACACGCGCGGGCGCCAGCACGTCTCACAAAGTTGTTTTGTCAGGCCTTGGCTGAATTAATTCACCACCTGTACACAAGTGTTGGGCCTGCGTCTCCGAGGGACCGGTGCCCAAACCCGTGTGGCGAGGCCTGGATTGGCTGTTCGTCGCTGCGAGGCATTTTATTCGGCCCCGCAGGATCATTTCATTACGGAGGAGGGCCTCTCGCGCTGACCGCGCAGACGGCGACGAGATAGCGTCGACCAACGGGCACGCGGGAGGCTGGACTCGTCACGACTTGTGCGGTTTACGCGTTCACCTCGGCGGTCAAATGAGTTTTCGCTACTTGGACCGTGTTGTTTTTGCTGGTTTTTGCTCGTCCTCCCAGCCTCCTGTTTGGATGCGTTTCTTTTCCTCCTTCCGTGAGTCTGTTTTCTGTCCCGCTCTACTTATCCTTTCAGGCCTCAAATACGCCAAGAGTTGCATTATTCTCCGCTTTGTTTCCTCTGGTGTTTTGCTTATCTTTTAACTGGATTAGCGCTCCAGGTCTGTTGGGACTTTCTGTTTCTGTGGTGGAAAAGGATCCCAGCTGTGCTGTACCGTCAGAGACGCGGGAGGTTGCCCACGTGCCTGTGTGCCGTTTTATCTGCAGTGTAACTGGGCCTGGCCCAGTAGCTAATGTTTGGCAGGTTAACGCAAACGCTGCTTCAGTGGCTCCTGTAGAAACGTCTGTGGCCCTCAGCACACAGCGTTCGCCGTACAACGTTGACCGCCTCCAGTGGAGGACCCCTGGTGGCCGTCTCTCTTTCCCAGAAAGCTCAGACCTTCCTGTCTTGTGCCCCACCCTGAATGGGGTGGTGCTGGTGGTGACCCTGTGTGATGACAGAGGGGGGTGAGGGGGATTGGTTATAACCCTAATTCAGCCCCGGTGATAACTTGGTAACCAAAAATCCAGCCATGTCAATGAATACATTTTTATTATTATATATTTTTTAAACACATTAATTAACCTTAATTTGATTTGAAATATGTGGTATGCAACTATGCGGAAAGAATCGCAAGTCAAATAGGCAATGCTAGTAGGTGGGGAAAGTGGCTATAGGGCATAGGCACCCTGTTGGTTTTCTTATAACTTTAATTACTAGGCGGGCAGGCATGTGTGGTGCACCCTATGGTAACTGTTAGTGGTGGTGTTCCACCTTTCCCAATCTTCCCGTGGACCGATTTTGATATAAATTAGCTGGCAGGTAGGTGGCCATGGCGAACAATGCCACACCTAATATGTCACTGATTGCCCCCATTGTGACACAGTAACATAACATAACATTGCGTGCTCTATGTTTAAGTGCTCATACCTACCATTAAAGGTACAGCTGTCAAACAAATTAGGAAAATGATTTCCTCATAATGAACCATTTTCTTTTTGTCGTTTGTTTATTTTGACTTTCCACATTACGTCCGCCTCCATTTTGAGTCATTGGTAAAATGCATAAAGGATATCTTAGCTAACAAACTGATTCACACAATTTTGTTGGATAATAAGTGCACTGCTCTCTGATCTACAAAACACAGATCTTTAGATAAAATTAAAAAAAAATTAAATAGCCAACAAAAACCGATCATGTTGCTGCATTTTTGCTCAATATGTGTATCTCATTGTTAATTGTGTCAGATGTGGTTTTCAGATTTTGTAGGTAATACTCTCAGTAATCACCTGCAACGGTCAGCAAATGTCATGTTTTTAAACTCACAAGGCTGTTGTATTGGATTTTGTTTTTTGTTTCTGAGTGTTATATCACTATATGATGATATAATATTTCAGTGTGAAACTACTGAAAATTAGCACAAACATTTCACATATGTCAAGTAACATTTTTTTAAATTTCAACTACATCTGCCATTTTGAATTTTGTTTCAATTTGAATTATTTTGAATGCTTTAAATGACAACATCTCATGAATGAAGGAGTATGAGACTTGGAGAACCAAACCAAACAGTATTGCCCTCTGTCAGAATAGATAAATCCATATTTTTAGGTGAAACAACGTGGCTTCCATATATAAGGAATTCACAACAATATACTAAGAAAAGTGATAAACAATATGGCTGCTATGAGCCGCCATATTAAATAGCCTTAAAACCATGAGGCTTCGGGTGGCGTAACGTTCAGTGCATTCCAGGCGAATGCTTTGCGGTTAGAAACCCGGCTGCGCCAGTCCGGCTCTGGGCGAAAGTCCTGTCAGGTGCAGCGATTGGTTGACCGGCCCAGAGGGAGGGGGTAGGGTGAGCCGGCACGGGCTCTCTGAGAAGCACAAAAGGCGTCCCTGTACGGGAATAACTGGCTTGCCTCTGAGGACGAGTGGCGGGCTCGTAGGGGAGGGTAAGTTGAAATAAATAATATTATAAGGGTATAATTAGCTATCAAATTGGGAGAAAAATGTATATTAAATATATATATGTTTTTTTAAATAGTCTTAAAACCAAATGGTTAGGGCCACGTACTGGTATGGCATCCAGCTCCTTATGGTGCTTTGCCTCTTTAAAATTTGCCAGAAAGGTCTAGTAGTTACTGTTGTTATTAGCAGACATTCAGCAGCACTTTTCACTGCATACATGAATGCATCAACATATTGATATAAATGGTAAAAATATCTATTAAATTGTAAATCAATTCCTACATAGTTGCTGAAAAATTAGACAAAAGTTCAAATAAAGAGACGTAAAATATATTCTATATTAAATAGCACAGATTACTCAAAACTTAAGCACTGAACAGCAGCAACATTTAATACTAATAATCTTCAGGTACCACTCCTCCTCATTCTGAGTCCCACAGATGGACCTGAATCTTTCTGTATGGGGGGTCCTGGATCGGTTCCCTGTTACTCACCACGAGGGTTCAATCTAACCGGCTAATAAATTCTAAAACCCTAAAATGTGAGTCACACACCTAACCGCAAGGATTTCTGGTTGAATTGAATTGATTTGACAGGTACAATAATTATGATTATTCCAGACCAATAGCTGCATGGCCGGTTTTAAAACACTGTAAGAGTTGAAAAGGCTGGGGAAAAAGGCCTTGTGTGTTCCACAGCACTCTTACTTGTCATGTCATGACTCAACCCATGTCATGACAGTCCTTTCAGAATTGCACTGTACCCAATGTGGCTTTATCTCAGACAAAATATGCTCACCACTGGACAGGTGAGTGGATGATTCAAACATTCTCTTAAACAGGCTGAAATATTCCAATCACTCCATCAAGTAATATTGATTTAGCTGGACAAGCAATTTGGGAACCCCCCCCATGTTTCCTTATTTTGACAGCCGTGGCAACCATGGATTATCCAATTAATTTGGCCTCAAACTGATCCTCGTGCGTTAGCTAATCAGGGTCTCACAAGCAGATTTATCGTTGGTTGTGGAGTCATTATTGGGCGTATGTGAGTGCGTGTGCATGTAGCATCAGCAATGAGCACCGGCTTATTGACTGTGTGTGCTCGACATACACCAGGAAGGAGCTCACGGCTAGCCTAGACTAGTTTGCCAGCTAGAACAATATTATTCTTATCTAAAGTCTCCGGTAAGCAACCATGGCGTATACGAAATGGAGCGCTGCTAAGACCTACAGAGTATTGCACATGTTTTAAACATGTTTGGAGGGAAATTCTCGCACGATGGTTCACAATCAACTCGGAGACAAACCCCCTCTCCCCCATTGTTTACAATTTTTCCTTAATTTGTTTGGAGGGAAATTCTGTCTTCCTGGCTAAAAATCAACTCGGAGAAAAATCTGGCCCATTGTTTATAATTGTTCCTTACGTTGCTTCAAAACAAATAATTGTGACATTCTCTATGCTGCTAATGTGTTCTCTGTGTGGCGAGCTAGCGGTCTAGTAACGCTATTGTCCAGAGCAGTTCCCATTGTGATTTTTTTGTCCCTAAAGTCTTGCCAGTGAAGCAGCTTTACTGCAACCACATTTAATGCGTGAGACACAAGACAATCAATTATGCCCCCACATCAAGCCCATTCATTCACACCCCACAAATGAGTACGGTCGGCCCAGAAAGGAGGCAGAGGGGGCACTAGAGAATTTCTGTGTGATTCGAATATGTATAATGGATTATTATTATTATTTTAACCAAATTCAGTTGCCAAAATGCATGTATTGTGAATTAAATAACACAGATTGGTTTCAGTTCGCAATATAAAAAAATGAATAGCAACTAGAGTCGGTGTTGGTCATCTTCAGGTAGCATTCCTCCCCATTCAGGAGAGCCACACACCTGACCTTTGTGTATGGGGGTCCTTAAATACAATACAATACAAAAAGCTCTTATAGAGCGCTCTTCTTGCGAACAACCCAGGGCGCTTTACAAAGAGAAAATAAAATGTAAATAAAGTAAAAATAAATAAATCTGAATCAGTCCAAACTAGAGACACATCAGAACAGGTAAGTCATTCCAAGCCCTTTACAGGAAATTTTCAAATTAAAATTAAAATCTAAATCATCCAAAAGTCCAAACTAGGAGGAATAGACACACGAGAACAAATAAGTCTTAAGACCCGATTCAAAAGAGCTGATTGTAGCTGGGCCTCTGATACGGCTTGGAAATTAGTTCCAGAGACAAGGTGCAGAACAGCTGAAAGCTCTTCCCCCAATTGTTTTTAAACAACTATTATATCATATTTATCTCACTAAATATCTCATGTTTCTGTACATAGAACTACTTTCACTCTTAATAGAACTACTTTTCACTGCAGGGCACTAAGCAGCTTCTGAAACAGTGTCGATTCAGCCCTTTGCAGGTTTAGGCTTGGACAAAAGTTAACAGCCTTCTCTGAGACCACCAAAAAAAATTAAAATACTGAGCAAAATCTGCTGTGCAGTCAGGATTACTATGCTGTCACTTCCTGGATTACTATGCTGTCACTTCCTGTTCCTTTTCAAAGAGACCAGAGTATTTCACCATGAAAAGACTGCTCTCTTGGGTTGGGCTCCACACAATCATGGGGAGGACTTCTGTTAGGAGTCTTTTTTAACCTTGTGGCTTTCTGTCTGAATACGACTCCGGGGTAAATCAGCTGTGTCATGTCCAAGGCCTGTGTTCAATTACGTCCTGGGAAAAAAAACGGGGCCAGTTGTTTCCCTGTTGTGGCAGCAGGTTACAGGGCTGTTACAAGTGGTCCCTGTAGAAATACTCAAAGCTCACAGAATCACTAGACACTCCACACTCAAACACAGTTGATGCCACAGTTCAGGCACTAGCTACAAAATTGAGTATGTCAGATATGTGTGGTGGCCGATTGGACCAATGGTGAGTGTCGGAACATCGCATGTTGCTGCACGATTGGGCAAACAAATCACGGGAAGATCCAACCTAGATCTGTCCTGAATCTGCACTCTCTCCTGGACCTGCACTCTGTCCTTTTCAGAAATAAACAAGCTTACAGAAGCGTAGAACGAGTGGGCCGTTCCCTCCCGTTTCATCTGGTCATTTGGCTCAAGCCGTGTACGCTGTCCAATCTCTGCTGCGTCAGCCTTGGCATTCTCTCGCTCGGCGGGATTCCTCCTGTTTTAGGCATCTATCCCACTAGAGGAGGGGAGAGATTGCCATGTCGTGGAGCGTGTGTTCCAAACGACGACCCTGCGCATGCTGCCTGCTTCGGTTGCCCAAATGTTGAAATGGGACGAGGTGCTAATGTAGCCACAGGTCGCTGACCCCACGATGTTGGATTTACCTGAAGTCGTGTCTGGGAGACAATTCCTTACAGAAGGGCCCTTTACAGATATTAAAATACTCGTCCGTTTGCACTCAGAATGCACATTCCGCGGCTAATGTGAAGCCGAAGAAATTCGGAAGCATTGGATTCCAGTCTCGCTCTCAGAGGGGTTGATTTAAAAATGCATTCTGTAGATAACGCATTGAGGCCAGGAAGTACTGTAATCTACACCCCATGTGATAGGTAGTGAGGGTCATTTTTGATCCAGCAATAAATCCATCAAAATAGAAGCCATAACTGTGTGAGGAAGTGTTGCACTTTCTGCACTAATTTCCCCTTATATACTGTATATAAGTGCGACTGTACAAATAAGTTTTGTGTGAGAAACAATTTCTGGAATTATTTTTCTAATATATGCTGGTTTACACAGTTACAATACTAGATGATTGATTTAAAAAAAGGTACAGTTCATTTGCAATTACATATAATTACATTGCATTTAGCATTTGCTACACCAGAACAAAATGTGACCTAGCAGAATTTCCTTTTAGCTGTGATTTTTGTTTTGGTTTCAGTGCAAACCCCTTATCACACGTAAAAAATGCACGTTTGTAAGTAAAGTGGTGCAAAGAATACAAGCAATGGTCTACTGAGCAGTGGAAGAAAGTCATATGGTCATATGATGAGTCATCCTTCATCCTGTTCTCAGCCAGCGGACGCATGCTTGTGTGGTACACACCAAAAGAAACCTACCGACTCAAGTGCTTGTTTCCCACAGTGAAGGATTGTTAAGGTGTGGTGTACATTTTCCTGGCATGGTTTAGGGCCACTTAACCCTTTACGTAAGTCATTCTGAGTGATCACCTTGTGATCCTATGGTGAAGCATTTCTATCCTGATGGGAGGGGTCTCTTCCAGGATGACAATGCCCCCATCAACAGGGCACAAGTGGTCATTGAATGGTTTGATGAGCATGAAAACAATGTCAACCATATACCTCGGCCATCTCAGTCACCAGATCTCAACCCATTTGAACACATATGGGCGATTCTGGAGCAGTGGCCGAGACAGCGTTTTCCACCACCATCAACAAAATATGAAATTATGGAATTCCTTGTGGAAGAATGGTGTTGCATGCCTCCAATCAAGTCCAGACACTATCTATGCCAAGGTGCATTTGGAGCTGTTTTGGAGGCTCGTGTTGGCCCAACACCCTATTAAGACACTTTATATTGGTGTTTCCTGTAAATCAAATATCTTCAGGGAACCAAACCAATAGCATTAAATCTAATGTGATGAGCTAACTAATTCGGATTGCCTCAAAGGCTGCTATGGAGGTTCACCCAACAACCAGGAACTTCTATTTCCTTAAAGTGTATTATCTACTGGGGTCTGGGGGTAAACCCAATTTCCATTTGAGCCTGTGTTTATTTCAGGCAATTTATATTGTTGGAATAAACTAATAGGCATGCATTGATTAATTATTAAATCATTAAATAGCTCATGAATAACAATTTAAACATGTTGTACACACATTGATAAATAATTTAATTTTCATAATTGACTTATGCAGCATTTATGAACCTAAACCCATGACTAATTGATTAAAGAAGATAAAGAGAAATGCGAGCCAGCAGTTTGTTGTAGTAATTATCACCAGATATACAGACTTCCGTTGGCTGAACTGCAGTGTGCATCTTCACTGCGCCGCAAGACTCACGCAATCTCAAGTTAAGAGTCAAAACGGTTAGGCGGATAACTGCTTAAATTTCTCAGTTGCCCTTGCGTACAATCACATTCATGTGGAATTCATCGTTATACACGTGAACAAGCTGCAATTCAAATAATATAGGATTCATGCTTCTGGCACCACATGCTATCCATGTCAAAAAACAAAGGCTACTTGACTGGGAAATATGTAGTATTATTGTGTAGGAGAATTCATTTCAAAACCCTACAGATAGACCTTGCGTCCTCACCAGAGAATACAAGGAGAACCACATGTGTTGTCTGTGTGCGATTCCACATGCGTGCGGCATGTCAGGAAGTGGGTCACTCCAGCGGTTCACGCGCGGGTTATTAGCGAGGGCTAGCAGTTTCGTCGAGTAGAACCTAAACCAAAAACACGCACAGGACTAACCGGATGTGACACGGTGTCTTTAAGTGGTTATGACACGTCGTCATTGTTATCGTTTATCCTGGGAGGACAACGTCACCTTGTCTATCGATATAAGCCCTGAAGGATACGCCGTGGCGTTCTACATTCGATGACATCCCCGAAGTAAATAGCGAAGCCTGACAGGGTACTGTAATTGTAGCCTACGCCATGGGCATTTCTGGCGCTGTGTTTACAGCAACACTAAACATACAGCCTCTCCAAATTTCCCCGTGCCAGAGTTCAAATATACACCAGGAAGCGTGCATCAAAGCAATGGGAGAAATCAAAGCATATGAACGATAGAGATTCACTGTCCTTGCCAGTGCAGTCTCATTCACTACATATAAAATAATTTATTTTTATTTTTATTTTTTATGTTGAACGCACACTGTCACATACTTATTTTGCTGTGCTCACTTATGGTAAAACTGTAAGAGGCATCATTAAAATATTTTATAAAAAATGGATGAATAAAAATGATAAACAACAATAATATTAAAATGGGTTCAAATGTTTTTAAAAGCATTGATGATAGTAGAATAGCATTAAATAAACAATATTAGTTATTACCTACCTTTCTTTTTGTTCAAATCTGGGCATACAATGTAATAGTATTAATTTAGGTATACAAATATATGAATGTGTGTATCTATTTATCTAAATACACTCAAATAATGTTTCCTAATTATGTTGGGTGGGTGGGGGGAAAAAATGATGTTGTTATTCTTGAAATGGGTTTAATCAAAGCTCCACAAAAGGTTAGAACATTGGCTCTCTCCCTTTATGTTATCAGGCGAGAATCGTGAAGCTCCGGAATTGTTGTTTTTCAGGTGGCGGGAGGTGGGTTTGTGGGAACTGGGGCAGATGTGCTGCGGAGCCCTTTGGTCGGGCCTGTTTGCTCTGCCTCTCCACCAGCCTGCTGTAAACACAATTACTCTGATGGAACTGTTGACGTAATGCGTTCTGACAGGAAGAGAAGACATAGCAGGGTTTTGTGCACGCTCGAATGGGCGACTATTATGAGTCTATCGCGTTTAACAAGAAAATTTACTACAAACGTCATTAATAATTGCACTTTTCGATGAAGTGGTTCATGAAATCCAGAAGTCTACAGTGTAGGTCCAGCATGCATTGCGCAGATTAAGGTAGTTTCTGATTAGGATTGGGACTACTGTAAATACTCATCAAAATGATTCCCTTTTGTGGGAACTTAGTCTTTGATGATTCAAAAGGTTACCATTCAAATGTAAGTCTTTAGGGGTTGTTTAGCCACAGATTTCTTCTATGTGCTCCAAAACTATACAGTTCCTTCACAAGAATTGTTTATTTGATGCTTAAGATTATAGGAAACCAAATTAAACAAAATAGTTTATTATTATGCATGTGCTTCATCAATTATGATTAATATGCATGTATTTTTAAAACAGTTTTGAGTTGGATGTAACAAAATACAAATAAAAAAACAACAGTTTACCAGACCGATAAAACGGCTTTACAAACATATATTATTTAAAACTAAACTATTTCTTTTATTCTGTGTGTATTTTAAGTTGAGGCCTGGCCCAAGATTTTTACTTAGACTCAAAGATGAATTTAATCATCACCGATAACTGACTTTGAAAGAGTTTATTAGACTCAAAGATGAATTTGTTCACACCGATAACTGACTTTGAAAGAGTTTGTACGTCGTTAGTGGTTCCAGCGATTGTCCTGGCGCTCTCAAGATGAAGGAAAAACCGCACTCTAGTCATTCGACCCCGGGATCTCACGAATTAGCGCGGGGCCAGGAGAGCGGGAGAGCCGAGCCATTGAAGAGTGCGCCGTGACGCGGGCGGGCCATCATTCTAGAACACGAGGGACGCTCGCGGCACAAGGCTGCTGCTTCTGCCGCAGCAAAACCCTGACCTCCGCCGCGACATAATCAAATCCTAATGAAGCCCGAGCCGCAGCCGTGCCGGCACTGAAAATCATAGCCGCTCCTCGGGAGACGGGCCTGGGCCGGGACTGAGCCTGCCAATTTCATTTAGCCGTCTCCTCCGAGTGGCGCGTCCGCAGGAATCAGTGAAAGACGCCGGCTCTTTTCAGCCCGACGTTTTCATTCATCATCTGCTGGGCCTCGCCCGCGCGCTGCGCCGGTTTCCGTTACTTAATTATTCGGTCTCAGGTTGCATATTCTGCGTCCGAGGCATTAGTGGTATTGTGTGATCCTCAGTGAACCCAGACATGGGACGTTTTGGATTTCAATAGCCCGTCCCCGCAGAAGAAGAAAAAAAGAAAACGAGACAAAAGTCGAGCCCTTTTACATCACAGGCTGGATGCAGCACCAGGGGCTCAATAATTCATCATGCCTGCCTTTGAGGCCCGGCATTGTTGCCTCTCTATGGGAGAGAGCTCCTTCTTTCTGCCTCTTGAATTCACACGTGGGCAAACTGAAAGTGACTCAGGGGGGACTTGACCACCCCATGAATCTCCTCACACACATGGGGCATGATTGTGATTGTTGTTGATGCAATATTTGGTTTTGTGCATTAGTTCTGGAAATGGCTGGTTTACTGGCGTTTGTTACACATAACAGAACTTTGTTTAGTGTTACAATAGCTCTTTGTTGCCTGTGCTCCGTGTTGCCGGGTTCGCCAGACAGATATGACATTGATTATTATGTGACAAGCACGTTTTTTTTTAAATGCCGTTGATTTAAAACCAGGAAACCACTATATTTCTACAGGGGGCAAATTATTTATGTGCAATGTCTTTAGTGTTTTAATAACCTTATTAATCAGTCATGATTTCATCCTCCAATCACATATTCACACAGGGGGTAGTGTTTTTCCTCGAGGGTTATGGTCTCCTTTGGACAAGACAAATCAAAAATTGTAAAAAAAAAAAAAAGATCAACCCCCGTGTGAATCGTAAAGAACAAAGAAAGAATATGATCAAAGCCATTTTTTCCTCCTCTCTCCTCCATGTTTAGACACAGATTCCCCGCATATGTGCGCCCCGACCGTGGCTCACAGGAGCCGATGTTGTCATTGTGGCGGCCTGGAGAGACGGCGGATGATTAAGGGTTGTGTAACTCGGTCACCTTTGGCACCGCCCTTTTAATCACCAACGCTCAAGTGTGAATCGAGAGATAGCGTGACTCGCCCATCAATTAATCACGCGCCAGACGGGAGGGGGACACACGCTGGTCCCGCGCTCCGCGGAGATGGCGGCTGATCCGCGGACCCCTTCTTTTCACGCACCGCTCCCTCGAGCGCGCTCGTGTCTGCACAGCGCACAGCGGGCTCCGGCGCTTGGCTGGGACGCGGTGGGAGAGAAAATCAGTTTGCCTCGATTGTCTCCTACTCTACTTCTACTCTATTCTACGAAACAAGGAAACAAAAGTTTCAAAGCGCGAGCGGATTTTTTTCTTTTTCGATCTACATATCGGACAGCGAATTGAAATTCCTTCAACCCCCGCCCCCGCCCACCCCCCGTGCACACTCTATAGGCTGCAGTATGAGATGACGGTTCAAGCCTTGAACTTGAAACGCTCTTAAAACGATGACTCGACCAAGCAGATCGCTGGGGCCTTGAGTTTGAAGAGATTTATGTGACAGTTTACCTACTTTGTTGTTTTCTTCTCAATCTCCTTCTCTCCTTCTCTCTCTGCGAAAATAAGACAAGGTGTGTTCTGTCTCCTGATTATGTTCCATTTTCTTTGAAGTGGGAAATGAGAGGAAATATTGCCAAAACTGCAGTTGTGTTGAGACCACTGGCTTCAAGTTCATGAAGGAAACAAAAATACAGGTAAATGCCAAATGAACAAAAAACACCATCATAAAGTGTCTTAATCGGGCGTTGGGCCACCACAAACCGCCAGAACAGCTTCAGTGTGCTTTGGCATTGATTCTACTGTAAGTGTCTGGAACAGTATTGGAGGGATGCAACACCATTCTTCCATGAGAAATTGCATAATTTGGTGTTTTTTGATATTGGTGAAAAACACTGTCTCAGGCACCGCTCCAGGATCTCCCAAAAGTGTCTAATTTGGTTGAGATCTGGTGACTGAGATGACTATGGCATATATGGTTTACATTGTTTTCATGCTCATTAAACCATTCCGTGACCACTCATGCTTTATGGATGGGGCCATTGTCATCCTGGAAGAGACCTCTCCCATCAGGATAGAAATACTTCACCTTAGCACGAAGCTGATTACTCAGAATGGCTTGGTATTTATTGGCGTTTACCTTTCCTTCTAAGGTGTTGAGTGGACCTAAACCAGGAGTGTCAAACTCATTCCATCGTGGGCCGAGTGTATGCAGGTTTTTGTTGCAACCAGTGCACAACACCAGGTGATTTCAATTAGTTCCCCTCCTTGGTTGAAGAAGGAAGCTAATTAGTGAAATCACCTGGTGTTGTGCACTGGTTGCAACAAAAACCTGCATACACTCGGCCCACAATGGAATGAGTTTGACACCCCTGAGTCCTAAACCATGGCAGGAAAATGCAGCCCACACCATAAGTTGCCACAACCCTTTATTTACTCAAGTGTTTCCTTTATTTTAGCAGTTACCTGTATATATATATATTTTTTTTATCATGAACTGATTTAAACTGTATTTGTCATCTCAAAAGCTATAAACAAGAATAGAAAACGCAAATGGAAACTTCTTACAGAGATGAGGGCACTGTGTCTCAGAGGTGCGTTGATGGGTGCATCTATTATGTATACTTTGCCGAGTTTGGCTGTAACTCAAAACCCATGAAACAAATACACAACTGGCACGAAATGCGATTCAACGAAACAAAAGTGTGAAAATGCACATTTCAGGTGCCGCCTAAACAGCCCAAATCGTTTTGATGTTGCACAAAGGTGACATTAATTTCCCAGCTTAGGAACTGCGGTGGATACATTACTTTTCCCATCAGACTGGTGTCAGTCTTTCTGGTAGTGTGATACTTTCAATTTCCTCTCAAAATTAAACATCCTACTTGTCTCCCTCTCCGGCGATGGAGCTGAGGTGCTGACTGGTGACATTTGGATCACACTGAGCAGATATCTACGTTTCGATGTTTTAGACCTGCGAGCCTTGCCTTGTCTTTTTCACTGGCCAGAATTACAACGGTTCCCCATGTAAAACTTACGGAAGAAGATTACTAAATTATAAAACAGTAAAAAAAAAAAAATTAAACATTTGCAACATGCTTGCTTGCCTGTGCAACATCAGTACCAGTTTATTCAATATATTTATGTGATTTAGCAAAGGTTCTCATCCATGACAACAGGAAAGGGTTTATTACAGGGTTGAAATATATGTAGGGCGCTAAAGGGAGCAGTATTTCAGCAGTGTCCTGTGTGGCATGCATCGAAGGCCAGGATTGCTCTGTGCACAAACCGCAAACCGCATTCCTGTAAGGGCGCACACCAAGTTCCCCTCGCTGACGTGCAGGACAGGAAGTCATCACCGTTTTACGGGCTCCTGTTCCGGAGTGACGGCGATGGACGGGGCCTCTGTCTATGCAGGCCCTGGGCTGAGTCAGAGACGACCAGGGCCTGCTGGGGCCTGCAGAACAGACCCTGACTCCTCTGTCTGAGAGAGTGTGTGTGTGTGTGTGTGTGTGTGTGTGTATTTATGTGTCTGTGTGTGTGTATGTGTGCGTGCATGTGTGTGTGTATGTGTGCGTGCATGTATGTGTATGTATGCGTGTGTGTGTGTATCCGTGCGTGTGTGCATGTATGTGTGTGTGTGTGTGTGTATGTGTGTGTGGGGGTGTTACCATTTCAAGGAGCAGAGTAGAGCTCTCCCAGCTGTGGGAAGACACCTCTCTCTCTCCCCCGGATGTGCTGTAGAGCTGACCCCTGCGGTCAGAGAGGAGATGTGTGGAAATCACTTATCACTTTCTACAGCATGTGCCTGCTTTTACCTTCTACTGTTCCCCTTCTTAGCCATCCTTTAACCTCCCAAACAATGACTGTTTATGTGTGGGTGTGTGGCTGTGTGTGAGAGGGAGAGCAAGAGGGGGAGAGAGGGAGAGAGAC
This sequence comes from Aldrovandia affinis, assembly GCA_029706075.1. Lineage (NCBI taxonomy): Eukaryota > Metazoa > Chordata > Actinopteri > Notacanthiformes > Halosauridae > Aldrovandia > Aldrovandia affinis. The sequence continues at coordinate 4,114,715 of JAINUG010000016.1, forward strand.
AAATGGGAAACACAATTATAAGCATGAAGTTTATAATTAAACCAATTTATCATGTTTTGGAAAGCCATTCGACTTCATTAGAATGTATGCACTACAGTAGGATATACACATCTCAGCGTTTGCTCGTTCTCAGTTTCACCTGATTCCCGTTAATTGTTCTTTAATTTGATTTTATTTCTAGGCTTGCATGAATTCCGTGATTGGATTATGGCGGCTTATTAGTGTAAATTAATTTTGCATGGAGTGTCTGGCCCCCTGATGATGCTCAGCGCACACCCCCCCCCCCCCGATCAGAGTGGACTGGGCGTGGGGGCCGCGCTGCGGTCAGCCTCTCCGAGCCGTGCAGGGGCTGATGGGAATGAGTCAGGATGAGCTCAGGCCTCCAGGGAAAACACCTTGGCAACATCTGCTGATCACGTCAGCTGCCTGAGAGGAGAGCAGGACCGGGAGGAGGGGCGTGTGTGTGTGTGTGTGTGTGTGTGTGCGCGCCTGTGTGTGCGCGCCTGTGCATGTGTGTGTGTGTCTGTGTGAGTGTATCTGTGCATGTCTGTGTGTGTGTGAGCGTATCTGTGTGTGTGAGTGTATCTGTGCATGTCTGTGTGTGTGTGTGTGTCTGTGTGTGTATCTGTGCATGTCATGTCTGTGTGTGTGTGAGCGTATCTGTGTGTGTCTTTGTGTGAGTATCTGTGTGTGTCTGTGTCTATGTGTCTGTGTGAGCGTATCTGTGCATGTCTGTGTGTGTGTGTGTGTGAGTATGTCTGTTTATACGTGTATGTGTGTGCTTATTTGTGTGAGTCTCTGTGTGTGTGTGTGTGTGTGTGTGTGTGTGTGTGTGTGTAAAGCTCACCATTTGTATGGGGGCTGCTGCAGTCTCTTAGACATGAATGACATAGACATTCTCTTAACGAATGGAATACTGAGGCTTGCCTAGGTGACTTCATTCTGCAGCAGGTTTTGTATCAGAAATGTTCCAAAGTGGTTGCAGCCTTCTGATGTGTGCTCAGTACCATACAATTGTGCCAATATTCTTAACTGTGTTCAGTTACAAGAGTATGCTTTTTGGGTCCTATTACAAACTGCAAAGACATGATACATATTGTATATGTTCAAACTTTTCCATTGATTTTTAATATGCATTTTGTGACTGACTGAATCAAATATTTGAGGACTTGTTATGATTCTGAATTGAGAGTATAAAACAAGTACAGAGTGGGAGTGGTCCTTCAACATTTCAATATGAGTGGCGCTGAGTTCAAATATGAGACAATAGTTTAATTAATGCATGCTATTAAAGTCCCAAGCTTCTTTTCATCTCCGAGACAATTACGTTCTGTTAGATGAGCAGTGTTAAATTAAGCAAACAATGATTCAGTTTGGTGCAATTAACAACAGTAGTGGCATGCAGACCAGATCTGTGGGTTCTTTGTACTGTTGGGAGTCTCCTCCAAATGTTCTCTGATCCTCATTAAAAATGTTTTTTTTAAATAATCAGAACTGTTCCCCCCCCATCAAAGTCCACTACTGTTTAATTTTGACAAAACCTTGTCTACATAAACTAAATTGATTAAGAGGCTACAACGTTTTTGTTTAATCTCTGCTTGTACCACATACGTTTCCATGCATAGTTAAGAAAATAACAGTGCATAATGGTGGATAATCAGGCTCTGATTACAGTGCTCAGGTAGATTTTTTTCTGCATGGTGAAAGTGTTCAGCCAGCAATGTTTATAATAATCATATACAGAACGAAATGGCGCTGGTGCTATTTCTCACAGCCCTTATCTCTGCGCGTCTCCAAAACTAAAACACCCGTGTTTAGCTTTGCGCTGAAGAATGTCGCTGCTGCTCAAACAAGTGCCGTGCGGCTGTAATGTAGGACGTGCGAAGAGGGGAAACCGTGAGGCCGGGCCGAGCCCCCTGTTTACTGAGCTGAGGGCTCTGTTCCCCGCTCGGCGCCTGTTCTGCGGTCTGTCTCAGCGTCTGCCGACAGCGAGCTCCATTGTTTTCACAGCAGAGTTGTTCAGAGAGGAACCGCTGAGCAGGGTGTTGAATCTGTCGCCGTGGTAATTATGCGTTGTGGTTAGCCGCGCTGCTGAGCCGGGGAAGGGAGAATGAGGGTGGGGGGATGGGGGGATGGGGGCGGGGCCCTGGAGACACGGGGGGGGGGGACGACAGCGGCAGGTCATCCTTCAACGTCACGCAGCCTGTGATTCACAGCGTTAAAAAATGGCCGGTCTGTGAGCCGGAGCAGCCCCATTGCCCAGGGAAGGCCAGAGTTGAGGGGAGGTCCTTGAGGAAGAATGAGAGGTAAAAAAACCCCTCAAGGCTGGAAGATGCATCATTATCAGATAATCTCAAAGGACAAGTCGTGTTCTCTCCCTATAAGCCTGCGTTTCAGTAGTGCTGCGAGTCTGGACAGCCCAGTAAAAGAGCAGTGAAGAACGAGGGGCACACACGGCGTTAAAGACATTGCCCTCGCCGTCTCTGCGGGTTGAGCGCTGGTGGCGGTGTTGTTTTCCGTGTCGCGCTCGGAGCAGGACTCCGGGATCCGTGCGAGGGCGCGTTCATGTTTATTTATAGTGGTGGTGCGTGCGCGAGGCTTGATGAAAGCAATGTGTGAATTCCAATAACGAGACCGATCTGCAGCGCGGCCCCGAATCCTCTAGTCGATGATCAAGGCGCCCGAGTGAGACTAATCTAAACAATTATTAGATAATCAGATGTCAGTGACTGGCTAATTAGGAGGCGCTCCTTTAATGAGGGCTGAGCGTTGCCATTAGACATTTTGACAGGTCCGCGACTCCCGGGCTCGGGTCCACGGTAAATGCAGATGCGAGGTGACCGGGCTCATTACGGCCCAATATTTCTCTGTGTCCACCACGTGCGCCGCAGGCGTTCAAAGCGCACCCGCCCTATACGTTGTTGATATAGGTGCCCGTGCATAATTGTGACACTTAATGCAGCACTGTCGTCACGTTTTGTGCGCAGCCAGCGCCGGCCCGGCAGTCCCAGAAGCAGCAAGCTCGCGAGCAGCGGGCCCGTGACGAGAGTCGGATGGAGCCGGGCGCGCACGAGCCTGAAGGAGAGATCAAGAGCAGTGGCTCTCACCGAAGCATAGGTAATTGGGCCTATTTATACAGGGCCCACCCGATTGACGAATGCAAATTAGCGGTGCGGGTGATAGGGCGCATTTGAAAACCTCCAGCCAAGACTTTAATCTGCCCATCTTCAATACATCAATTTTATTTATTTATTTATTCCCCCTCCCCACCCCCACCGCAGAAAAGCCCTTCAAACTGCTTTGCTATGCAGATCGTGCGCTGTCATTACATCTCAGGTCACCGCGAATTTTAACCTATAGGCTTTTTGATTTATTGCCGAGCGTAAAAAATAAAATAAAATAAAAAAATCGCGGTTCCGTGAATTTTAACCTTTCAATTTTTGATGATCCTTCTGCATTTATTCCACGCGATACCGATGATCACGTGGTGCTGTTGATCACTGATATGTGCTTCACCTGCAGTCACACTGCATGCCTGCAATCACGCAAATATCAATTTGCAGTGGAGATAAAAATGAAACATTGTCTAAGGATGCAGAAGGGAACGCTGATCCAGTTGATATTAGCATGCGAACGACGAGCATGCTTCTCTTGGTAACAATAAAAAATTATAATATATAGAGGGATTGAAGCAGTCTCGATTTTAGACCCTATTTAGAGGGGCTTTAGTGTGTGTCTTTCATCTCAGCCCCCCAGAAAATGTTTAGTCATTCTTTTCTAAAAAGCATTTTTACTTAATATCTGTTTTTAAAATCAATCAGTTTTGAGAGCGACCACCATTGTGGTGCTTTTGTTTTGGGGAATGTAACAGTAAATTAATTTAAAATTTGTATGTGTAGGCTACATCTCATGTTCTCATTGGGGGCTGAGCCCCCCTAAAGATCGAATCCTAGTATCACCCCTCTATTGAAGTAAGTTGTCTTTCACTCATTTTCCTTCCCTAACACAGACTCGCTTACTCAGCACGCATATATATATATATATATATATATATATATATATATATATTAATAGATGAGAGCGAGTGAATTTCTTTTGAAAATGTAAAATAAAGTTTTAAAAAACAATCCGCTGTCCTTCAGCTTCAAACAAACCACTCCCGGTGTCTGCGCGAGGACGTGTTGACACTCTCAGGACGTCTGATTTTCTGTCTGAAATCTCGCGAATGCGGTGTGGGTTTCTGGAAGAGCGGCGCCATGACGGACATCTGCAAATAGCTGTGAAAGCGCTCTTCCCGAGAGGCTCGACTTCCCATAACCCACCGCGTCGCGACAAGCCCCTTTTTCCGGTAGCCCTGCCCCACTCCAGCAGTTATTAAAACACGCTCCGCGGCCTGACCTGCGCATCTGACACGTATGTAAACGAACAGGCAGCCAGGGGAGCTTATTGACAGCTGTACATAGCCGCAGCTAATGAGATTTACTGCAGATGCGGTGCTGGTGGGGGCGCGCGCAGTGCCAACGCGATCGCAGGTGACGGGACCAGCGAAGTCAGCCCGTCTCATTTGTCTTTAAAATGCGAAGGTCGAAGGCCAGCTCTCGGGTTCAGCATCCGGACGTCCGGTAACGGGGCGTCGACTGCGGTACTGGGGGGAGGGGAGGGGGGTTGTTAGGGCGGGCTCCTCGGTGGAGTTCACCGGGAAGTGAGGATGAGACTGCGTTGCCAGGGGGAACGGTTCTCCTGGGGGAATGAGCGCTGGGACCCGCCGGGGCTGCTGGGACCGCATGCGGGAGAGAGGGGAGGGTCCTGGGGGAGCGGCTGTCAGGCCGGGGCTCATGGACCACGCAGAGCGGAGGGGGAGGGAATAAATCCTGCCCATTAGGGTCAGCGGGGGCCCCCCGCCGGGGCCCGCTCTCCCGTCTCAGTGCCGGTGGGAGCGCTCCCTGCGGATGATGGATGTTTGTACCTTTCTGAAATTGTGTTGTGTCCCTGTTGACTCTCCAGGCAGCTCGTTTTCTCCTCGCAGTCCCCTCCCCTTCGCCGCCACTGCGCGCTCGTGCTCACTGGAGTGAGGAGGCCGCGGCAGGGGCCCACTTTCTCCACAGTAAAAGCGCTCACGCGCGGGAAACAGAAGTCTGCTTCCTGACTCACACTACCCCGTGAGCCGCTGCTGCCACCAGTGCGCTCGTTCCCCCCCCCACTCTTCTGGAAAGCACAACTGTGGCACCTCGGCCTCTGGGGGCGGGCGCACGCTACGTTTGTTCTGGCCCCGTCGAGACCGACGCGTCGACGACCACTCTCGAGCCGCTTTGGATTCCTTACTTATTTTTATTCTTCATTCCTCACCTATTTTGGAAAAGATGGAAACACGAAGCCACGTTGCGGCCGTGAGACTGACCTCTTCCGGAGCTGCAAGTGCAGATTTATGTTAGTGAGGAAGGGAAATGGACTATAAACGTGTAAGAGAAGCACAGTGCCTTATAGTTATAAGCACTCTCAACTTTGTTTTTGTTTTCATGCATGCGAATTCGTGTCATGCGCATGAATGACTGTGAAATGTGTGCGTGTGTGGGAGTCTGACGTGCTTGCAGGTGTGCGTGTGTGCGTGTGTGTTTGCGTGTGTGTGTGTGTGTGTGTGTATATGCGCTAGTAGAGCCTCCCCTTCTCTCTCGGTCCAGAATGGGTCAGTTCCCACAGGGAATGTAGGTCAGAGCTGCACTGTAATTGGAGCATGTATGTGTGTGTGTGTGTGTGTGTGTGTGTGTGTGTGTGTGTGTGTGTGAGAGTGCGCGCGCATGTGTGCGTGTCTGTGTATGTTGGGGGAAGATGTGGGTCTGTGAGAGGCTCCCTTGATAGAGAGAAGCTGTGTGTGTGAGATGCATTTGGAGGCAATATGTTTTAGAGATACATGGAGAGCCCTTTGAAATTATTCATACTCTTGATAAAGATGTATAAAATGGACAATACAGGTAGTGAGCTGTACTGTATGCTCAACAAAATGTGGAAATTATATTTTATATCCCAAAAAGATGTCACACCCCTTTTTTTGTGACATTATATATTTTCTCTTTTGTTTGTGCTCCCTCCCCTCACAATAATAACACCTCCAAGCTGTTTTCTACAGTGTTTTATATTTATACAGTATATAACACTAAATGTTTAACATATTGGGAGAGCTTTGACCATTCCCCATACAGAATCTTTCCAAGATCCTTCAGTCTACACTTGTGGACTGCCGTCTTCAATTAAAAACACAACATTTTGTATTTTGAAATAAATGTGTAATTTTGATCAAAAAACAACATACTTTTGTGATCAGTTCATCATTTCTTGGTTCATTCTTGGTTGAGGTATGCTTGGGATCATTGTCTTTTTGAAAGATTTATTGTTTGCGGCCACGTTTCAGCTTCCTGGCAGAGGGGACCAGGTTTTTGGCCAGAATGTCTTGGTATTTGCTAGAGTTCATGATTCCATTGACCTTAACTAAAGCCCCAGGTAGACCCAGTAGGTGCAAAACAACCCCATTGCATCAAAGAGCCAACACCATATTTCACCGTAGGTATGACGTTCTTTTCAACATAAGCACTCATCTTCCCACGTCAAACCAACCACTCGTGTGCATGGACAAAAAGCAAAATTTTGGTCTCATCTGACCGTAACACCCGGCTCCAATCAGAGTTCCAATGCCGTTTAGCAAACTCTAGGTGCTTATTAATATTGATTGGCTTCAATAGAGGCTTTTTACTGGAAACCCTCCCAAACCGCCTATTGGTATGGAGGTGGCATCTGATGGTAGATTTGGAGACTTTGTGTTCCCAAGACGCAACCAAATTTTGTAGATCTCCAACTGTGGCCCTTGGATCTTTCTTTGTCTCCCAAACGATCTGCCTTGCAGGGCTGCTGTGCTGGCTCATCCTGTTGAGACAGTGTTCAAGTGTATGGGTGGGCCCCATGGTCTGGTATCGGATCCAGACCATGCCAGTGCCAACCGTGGTCAGTAGTGCATAATTGGCGGTAGCGTTGCCCAGGGAGGAAGGGACGTAGTTGGACGGATTGTCTGTGTCTTGTCGCGCACCAGTGACTCCCACTGGTCAATCAGAGGCCCACAATTTGCAGGTATAAAGCTGCGTTTTCCTCCGACTCATGTCTGTGCAAGCTTAACTTGAAAAGAAGTGACGGCTGTCATCACATATTTTGGAGAAGAGCAAGTGCTTGTCTACGCTCTCCTGAATTGACAGCAGAGGTTGCAACGAGCACGGCTTAAGAATATGATTGGGCATTTCAAATTGGGAGAAAGGGGGGAAATGATCTGGCAACCATTATGTAGAGGCCTAAAGCTTTGCATACATATTTCCCTTTCCATGATTTACATTGGCCTGGTGGCCTGGTCCTGATCATCCCCCCAACCCCTTACATTTTTTTCAATTTTTATTTATTTCAGATTTTTTCTACATTTTTCTCCCAATTTGGTGGTCAATTGTACCCTCTGTTTCTTCAGTTCTCCCTCCCCCACGAGCCCGCCACCCACATCTACGGGACAAGCTGCTACCCTGAGGCTAGCAATGAACTGTTTCCTCTGAGACGGAACTCACCTATTTATTTTGCCCACAGGGAAGTTCTCAGCCCTCCTTGGCGTGCTCGTGCTGGCTCTCCCTCCCCCCTCCTCCTGGGGCAGACAGCCAATCGCCACCCCAACCGGGGCTTCTGGCCAGAGCCGGGCTGGTGCAGCCAGTGAATTGAACCCTGGCCGCAGTGGGCAACCTGCATTCCGGACGAATGCTTTTACCGTTACACCACCCGAGGCCCCTTTACTTTTTTTTTTTTTTTTAAATACTCCCAGCCACACTGACAGTCCATATTCCATTAGAAGTGTAGATGCATCACTGCACCGGGCAATAAATAATTATCTGGATGGACCACTCTGGAGCTGATTTTTAAAATGATTAAAAAAAACTTAATTTTCTCATTAACTCTTGCCCTGATTCCCAGAAAAAATGGGTTCACCTGATCTTTGCACGTATTTAGGCCTAAATTGAGAAGGAGATGCTGCTACGTCAAGCAACGTGAAAACCAACGTCTCAGTCTATTTGCATAGGTTCTAAAATATGCTTTTCCCCTGCTTTTTGAATAGACAGGATTTTCAAATGGGCATAAATCCTATACAGTTCATACAAAAAAAACATAAAAACACTACAGTCTTAAGGGAAGGGTCTTCAGCATTCACAGATTGCGGATAGATGACATGGTCTTTCCGCTACTTTGCATTTTGTGCCTTTGTTCCAAAATAGAATGCTGTATAGACACTTCACAAGTATGATTTTCCTCAACAGCATTAACTCCACTAGGGATAAACGCGTAAGTCACGTGACTTAACAGCCATCTTGAAATGACTGGTAAAGACTTCAACATTAATGTGGACTGCTAAACCAAGTGCCAAAAACGTTGGTGTGTACAAGTAACTGCCAAAATAAAGGAAATGGTAATATAAAGTGTCTTAATAGGGCATTGGGCCTCCACGAGCCATCAGAACAGCCTTGGAATAGATTCTACAGGTGTCTGGAACTCTATCGGATGGATGCAATAGATAATAGGTGTAATAAGGGGTTTATGCTCTGCAACCCGACCATAGTATCCCTCTCTGTGACGTTCTCTCGACGGACTGTTCTTGATTAGAACTGCCTGCTCACACCCTAGATTGATATTTGCAGTCAACTGATTCAGAGTTGCTTGTCTGTTTTGCCTTGCATCTCGAACCAATGCATGGACACCATGGTTTAGGAGTATGTGCTTTAGACCACAGTTGTCCCTAGTTGATGATGTCTTTCCCTCAGACTTCCATGCCAGCATTAATAGACTCAGGAATCACACCTGTGTGGAGCACCTGCCTTCAGTATACTTTGTATCCCTCATTTGCTCAGCTGTTTCCTTTATTCTGGCAGTTACCTGTGTATTCCATGTATCAAGCTCTATATAAATTGCAAAATTGTTACTACATAAATAAAATGGCCTCCACAAACCAACCAATATAAATATGTAAATGAGTCCATTTCATCTAAAGATGGGTCCATCATTACACAAACAAATATGTAAGCACATTGTGTGCCATACCCAAACACTGTTCCAAACGTTAAAGTAACATGATCAAAACTGACATTAGTAGCAGCTGAATATGCACAATTTTCAAGAATTTAGAGAATTTTCTCCACATTACATTTTTTTAAATGTTGTCTTCTGGCCTCCTTGTGTTACGAATTTAACGTTATACACATTATATATGAGAATTATTCAGGCTAAAATGAAAGAAAAGTTCATGTTCAGCTTACTGAAACAAGAATTACCCACAATGCATTTCTCATTCCCGTAACCAAGCAAAAATCGATTACTTGGCAGTATGGTAAGAGGAGGCAGAGGTTAAAGAACGTAATGGATCATTGTCCGTCTTGTGTACAATTTTACAAAGTTGATTTACAAAGTTTCCTCTGCCGCCTGCCCTCCACCGCCATCTGGGACATTTCAAGACAGAATCCAATGGAGACTCTCAGCAAAGACAGGCGAGTGGCGAATGGAAGTTCTTAATCAACAAAACAAAACGAATGATTAAAGAACAAGTGGCATTCACACCCCATTACAATAACCATTAGCATATTTAACAAGCAACAACAACAATGACAAAACAAACTCAGCGGACAGCTTTCTTCGCTGTTTGGTTTTCCAGAAATACTAAATTACAAACACAAACGAATGAACCACAGGAAAGGAATGACTGGAACATCTGCAGATTTTCATTACAGCGTCACACATAAGGAACATGTTAATGAGGTCAAAAACTGGAGGTGCTAAAACAGGTTTTGCACTTGGGTCGGGATGTTAAGCAGACACGGCATTCCTAAGGGAAGTGTTTAACCCCTTAAGGCAGTCATATAGGAGAGGGTGGGGGGGGGGCTGCTGCTTGATGAGACAGCTTGGGGGAAGTGCTAACGTGATGTAACACTGTGAAATAAGCTACCTACGAGTCTGCTCTTCCTCGGGAACATATCTGTCTGTCCATCTTACATTCCACTGAGTGCAAGCTTGCCATGGATGCATACCTTGGGTGAAGTTGGAATTCCTGTTGAAAGGAAAATTGCAGACAATGTGAGGAAAAAAATAGCTGTTTTCCTTTATTTTCGGGGTCAATACGATTTACGCATTATAAAAATGTGTTCCTTTTTAAAAAATTCCTTCCTTAAAACAGATTTCCACACAAAATCCATAAATGGATATGTCAATGTTTGCCTCAAGAACGGTTGGTGTAAGCTCATTTGTGTGGTGAATCCAATGCTATAGGCCAGCACTGAAGTATGTCAGCTGGGCCAATTTGGTATCTTCGAGACCCCCTTCTGGCTATTTACTGTAGTAAATGAGATTTTTGTACTTTCCTGACATTTGAAATAAACATTACAGTAAACATTAAACATTGTGAGGCTCTCTAATAATACAATGACCTACATTTATGTAGTGTAATCGATTCTGAGGTAAAATAGATATTTTTACCTTCGAATCGATTTCCTTTGACATTCCCTCCCCCCACCCCCTGGGGCGGACAGCAAAATCCCGACCCCGATTGGCGCTCCTGGCCAGAGCCGGACTGACGCATTTGGATTTTGAACCGCGACCGCAATAGGTAGCTCACACTCACAAAGCACCAGTCAATGTGATTGCGTTAGACCGCTACGCTATTTGAGGCCCTGAATTCACAATTTCTGTACTCAGAATAAAAAAAACTGTTTGGATGCATATAAAAAGGGGGCAGGGGGGTGGGAGATTTTGGGTGAACTCTCACTTTAAGTGCTGGTCTAGCTCATATTTTCTTGTGTGGTCTATAGAGAAGTCGCAAGATGTGCAAAATATAATAAACCTGTGCAGAATGCCACGTACAAGTACGTCATGGTCTTGACAGCATCAAATGTTTAACCTCCTCCACACTTACCCTGAACAGCATAATTGTATGCTTTTGTACTCTTTCAGATTGTTCTTAGATGTGTTTTGTGCAGAAAAAACACTCTGATCAAATGTCCTCCAAGGGGTCAGTTTATGACATTGAACAGAGTGTTATGTCAGCGTGACAACCAGGGAGGACTCCCAACAGGTAGAACAGCCCGACCAATACTCGAGGCCGTGTGCGTCAAAGCACACATCTGAGTGAAGCCTTCCCACATCGACACCAGCGAGAGTAAAGGGCTGTTTGATCCTGTGATTTTTCCCCGGGTTATGGCTGCTGGCCCATGGCCAGGCTGAGACTCAGCCTTGGGTGACTGCTGGAGCAGAGGTACGGAGGGCAGCCCTGGCCTCCAGGCAGTTCAGAGCTCTTCAACCACGTCAATTAGACCCGCTCCCCCCAGGAGAGAGAGGCACTACCCTTAAGGACGTCTGTTGTTTGTGCACTGTCCTCCGTTATCTCGGCACAGTAGGCACATTTTACAGAATTACTCCTCTCGTATCTCAAGGATATTATAAATGCCGGCCATATGCACAGATCATTTTGTTATATTAAAAGCATTGTCAGCTTTTTATTATTTATACGTGCATGCATGCTTGGAGTAGTCACCCATTTCTTTGGGGGGAGACAATTCAACTGCGGGGCACAAGTTTAAAAATATGAGTGTTACAGAAGTTTAAAAATATGAGTGTTACAGAGTACCCTGGGCCTTTAAGATGCCCTTTCTGAACTGTAGAAAACACAACTCGAGAAGGATAATATCCTGTCACGCGGAGAAAAACCCTGTCAAGCCCTCTGTTTTAGAGAAGGCCAATGACCGGGGCGTATTGTTTTTAAGTGACAGCGAGGAGGCGGCGACCGGGCGATTGTTATTCAGCCTGAAAGTCCTGGGCGACGCCGGGCTGCCATGGCGGGCCCCGCTGCGCCCCTCAGATAAAGAGCGATTTACAGTCGTCATAACGCGGCCGCGCCACGCCATCCTCGGGCCCGTGATTGATCGCGGCAGCCTGCGCCGCTGACAAAGAGAGGCTCCCGGGCCCGGCGCTGGCAGATGCAGCACCCGATGTCCTTCTCTACCTGCGGGAATGTAAAACTGTCACACGCCCCCCGCACCTCGCGCTCCCCGAGAGACGGATGGGACGCGCGTGACATTGAGGGCAGGAGGCAGCGCATCAATCCCGCCCCGGCTGATGAGTGTCAGGCCGAGCTGGGCCCCCACACGTCGCCGCGGGAACGCCGACCGGAGAGGGAGACGGGGAGGAAAACAACGATCATCGTGACAACGATTTTTGACATTCATCGCATTTCAGAAAACGCCTATCGGTTCACCGTGTTGGTATTTCACACATTTGTTAAGTGATGGGTTAAGAGGATTCCCCCCCACTCCACACCCCCCTTCAAATAACATGAGGAGATTTTTGTGAATTTCAGTGAGAGTCTGGGAATAAATATGCATAGATCTGGCACTTGCAGATGAGGGTGAGCACATGTTTGCGCAGCAGAGATTTGACGAAGCACTACAGCTCTTTTAATAAATTTTTCGCCGAGCGCTAATACCTAAATCTGTGTGCTCACGCAAGCAGACATGGAGACTCGTGCCCCTCCTCTACACCTTCCGTGCTGTAAGACATCCAGACAAATCTTCCAACAAACAGTGAGTCCAGGCTTTCACATAATCTGAAAGCTTAGTGTCTCACGCTAATCCTCTGGATCCCACCATAGTCCCGTCATTCACCACTTCCTTCCCCCTCTCTCTTTACTGTTCTATTGCATGGCACCCACGGTGGCCTAACGTCTCTTCACTGTGGTCATCTGAGCAGCAGTGGCACTGAAATCCTTCACATCATCCCACTCGGGAATGTAACCTATCGAGCGCATTGCGTAAACCAGATTATCATATTACAATATTCAAATTTCTCCAAAATACAGAACAGAAAGAATGGAAGAGGAATACAATAAAGGAAACCCCTGACAGCTAATGGAGGAGGGGGAGAGAGAGCTGTTCTCCTGCCTCTTATACCGCTCTGCATGGCTGCTGTTAGACCCCCCTATTAATCGTGGGCAGAGTGATGCCTCCGCTCACTGACACTGCGCTCGATGAAGATATTTCACTAAGAGGTGAATTATCTCCTGCCTCCCTTTCTGAAGGCAGCATTTTAGAACCATCGGGCCCCAGAGAGAGGCCTGTATATCAGGGAGAAATTAGACACCGCGATGCACACATTCCCTCATTACACACTTTACCAAGGGAGAGTTATTGGAAAATTTACGTTGAGTCGCTTTGGAAGCTCGGGGGGTGATGTATTGTGAAAAATTACTCGAGCCACCTCCGACATTAATCTCTCCCAAATCACGGCAGTTGGCGACGCGCGTTTCGCAGTCTTCCCCAACCTTATCCAATTCTGATATCATAAAAAACACCATTACAACGAATTCATCTTTTCAGCCTAAAATAGTTATTTTGTGTGTGTGTGTTTTTTTCGTGTGTATGTGTGTGATTTTTACAGCTCTGTTGATTCAACTGTTTGATATGACGGAGCGAAACGTTGGGAAAGAGTAACGACCGACAGGGCACTGAATTACTAAGCAGACGGCGTGTGTGTGTGGTGGAAATTCACGAGACACACTCTGTGTGTCGTGGACCTACTGCGGAGCTCAAGGGACCGGATTCAATACATTAAATCATTGTATCATTTATAGTATGCTAACGTGGGAGATTCCTGGGGTCTTTGGGATTAGCGGGGCATTTTATATGACATAATAGATGAAATATGTGATGAAGAGAATGCCACTATTCCCCAGTGGCTTTTGGACTATTTTTCATAATGCCATTCCCATCCCCCACTGCCTACCCCCACCCTCCATATTTCCATGATACTGTACTTAAGCCCCTTGGTATCCAGCTGAGAATATGAGGGGCAACCTTGTTCACAACACGCCCGATCGAGGGGGCAACAGAAATATGTTGTGTCATAGTGGTGAGGGGAAGTTGGGCTGTAACCAAAATGTTTCAAGTCTGAGTCCAAGTTCCCCTCCGATGAGGTGGTACCACCATACTGCTTCGGTAAAATATCCAACTGTAAAAATGGATGCTATGTGGAAGTGTCCATCCATCCATCCATTGTCTAAGCCGCTTATTCCTGGTCAGGGTCGCGGGGGGGTGCTGGAGCCTATCCCAGCATGCGTTCCGGGCGAGAGGCAGGAATACACCCTGGACAGGTCGCCAATCCATCGCAGGGCACACACACCATTCACTCACACACTCATACCTACGGGCAATTTAGACTCTCCAATTAGCCTAACGTGCATGTCTTTGGACTGTGGGAAGAAACCGGAGTACCCGGAGGAAACCCACGCGGACACGGGGAGAACATGCAAACTCCTGTGGAAGTGTATGCTGTGTATTATAAGACGGCCTGGTTTAAACTATCTGCCGAGAAAATAAATAATGTAATTTACTGTGGTCACACAATTCTCTCTGCCAACTGATGTACTTTCAAACTTTCTCACCTCGGCTATTGCGTAAGCGCTTCAAGCCAAAGTTTGTACAATCGCACAATGCTTTGACTGTGAGTAGCTGTGAGTACCCTTTCCTCCATTCGTATGTTTGAGTGGGGGGGGAGGTGCGCCACATGGCACCCGCCCCGGGGCACCCTGCGTCTTGGCCCCCGACTGGAGGCGAGTAGGCACCAGAGACGGTTGCGCGCGATTGGGAGTCATCCGAGCCCGGCGTGGGCACCGTCGCTGGCAGCCTCGCCGCCCCTGACGTTAATCGCGGCGTGGCATTTGGTCGGGGCCCTCGCAAAGCGCCTCACTGCTGTTCGCCACCTCCTCGTCTCCGAGGCGAACGCCGCGCGTGCAGATGGCCCTCGAGCCGCATCGCTACCCGCTACAATAGACCAGGGCCACCCCTCCTGATAATGCACCGTCCATCTCCCCCCCTTCCCACCCCTGCCTTTGAAGAGAATGGCTTTCGTCTCGACGCTGGCACCGGAGCGTTCATCTGTCAGGAGCCTGTGTTCTCGGTGCTGCGGACAGCTCAAAGGCGGAACAGGAGGCTTTCTGTTTGATAAAGACACTACAATGGCTCTTCTGTTGGCTTAACTAAAACAACATATAAATCCTCCTACAGTTGGACTGCTAAATAGTTGGTGGCTTACATAAATCACTCCTTGGGGAGCGTAGGGTCCTCTCCCATGCCAGGGCCCACACTGGAATGAAGCTGGGCCGGCTCCAGAATCCCATCTTATCAGTGGCACACAAAAACAGAGCGCCGATGGCAGAGGCCCACCGTGCCCCGGGTCCAAGCTTCGCCTTTCGACAACGGCACATCAGAGAGACAAAGGAATCCTCCCGTCCCCTTCCCTTGTGTCCCACAGCGCGCGCGCCGCCCGCCCACTGCCCATGGCTGCCAGGGGACCTAGTCCAGCATCGTCCGTCCGTTTTGTGAGTCGTGAATACCCGTTTTACCTCAATACCTCCACCACCTCCTCACATGTTCGGCATCACAATGGACGTAGTTTTTTAAAAGTTTTTTTAGATGCAAGATTTGCAAAGCAGGAATGTTATTTATGAGCAGCCTGTTTAATGAGAAAACAAGCTTGACTGCTCAATGGGCCTACGCCGCCACGTCTATGGGTAGAGAGCTCAAAAAGTTGTTGGCATTCCTGGTTTGCCCTTGCAAAGAGAAATAAACATTTTCCCTCTGCTTGTGATTTTGGCAATATCGGGCAAGAATACGACTCCCACACTGTCTCACGGTCTCGCTACATACAAATGTGTGTCCTCTTGAGCAATGAAAAAAACAAAACTGTGTGTATGATGAGATATTGTATTGGAAACTGATTATAATGGGGTTTTTACAAAACTATTTTGTACAAAGGCGATCATGGCAAGACACTGCATTTCTCAAGAACAAGGGTATCAGAACAGATTAGCAAGTGAGCCATCAGAGAATACACATCATGCTGAGCAACAATGCTAAGACATTGACATACAACAGTAGGTTTTATTAGTAAAAACAGAGTCGACACTATATATACAGTGTAAACTAACTAATGGAAACACGAAACAATATATGAATATTTATTAACTAATAAGGAATTAGGCTGCCCTTTGCTTTCAGAACAGCTTCAATCCTTCTTGGAATGCTATTATACAAGTTTTCAAATGTTTCGAGTGGGATATTGGATCATTATTCAAGAAGGAACGCTTCACAGTTCTGAGGCAGAAATGGCAGAAATCTCCTCCACACTCTATGTTCCAGAACTTTCCATAAAGGCTCAATGATGTTTAGATCTGGTGATTGGGGAGGCCATAGAAGGTGTTCTTCATCCTGGTGTTCATGAATCCACTCTTGAATCTGTTTAGCAGTGTGTATCGGGTCGTTACCATCGTAGAATATGGGATCATCTTGAGTAAATAATCGTTCCACCCTAGGTCGCCTAAAATTGCTTTGTATTCCTTGGCCGTAATTCTACCATGCAGAGTAATAATCAGACCCAGTGACTCCCACAAGATGGCTGCCAATACCATAACAGATCCACCACCATGTTTAAGTTTTGTGGGGTGAAGGCTTTCTTGGCCTTCTCCAAACCTAAACCCATCCAGATGTATGAAAAAGATGACTCATCAGGCCATATTAATTTCTTCCACTGCTCAGAAGTCCAGGATTTGTGCTCATTATATCAGGTTATGCATTGTTGCATATTGGCCTTGGCTACAAGCGGTTTCTGAATGGAACGCATACCATAAATATCAGCTTTGTGAAGCTGATGCCATGCAGTTTTTGTTGAGACTAGGTCATTTTTTTAGGCCGTTTTTTTGTGGTTGACTATCCCGTTAAGTGTCTATCCCTTTTGGTGAGCTTCGACTTGCAACCTCTGTTCCTCTTTCCTGATGCAGTTCATCCTTGTTTGGTGTATGCCGTCATGATTTTCAATACTGTTCTCCTTTCACATTAAATCTTTTGCCGTTTCTATGACTGATGAACCTGCAATTTGGGCACCAACGAATAGATCTCTCATGTTGCTTTAAAAACTCACGTATTAAAGTGTTGATTTTCACATTTTATTTTATAACAGAAACATGTTGGTAATTAGTATTGATATTAATGTGAAACATGACTCCTTTTTAATTGTCATTTCATGTTCCCTTTATTTTGTCTACCCCCATACATATAGTTATATAGAGCCTTAGACTGATCATTTAAAAAAAAGACTATGACGTACACATAGTGTCTAACTGTGTAGAAAAATATTACACTGTGTCAAATTTCACATAAGGTTTGTGGGATGATCAGATACCAGGAGCTAAACATGTCCAGGTTTTGGGAACGAAGATGGAGTCTGAACTGGTGGGCTTTGCATTTGAATTGGAACATGATGAGTGAATCTGCAACTCTGATGATAGAAGGTGTAGCAGGTGGTACGTTTCACCACAATGAAGGCGGGGGCGAAATAAGGCGAGTTTGGGTTGGGTGGCCACGGAGGGAAGGGGTTCCCCTGCCCAGAGAAGGCTCGGCAGAAGGCTCAGCCAGAGTACAGTGATGGGCTGAAGGTTGGCCCTTTGACTGTACTGTAGGGAAGCACCAGAGTCTTGAGTTTGAGATGTGAGCTGAGATTGGTAGTCAGCGGAGGGAGGGGCAAGGCATAGGCATAATTAAGGAGGTTGAACACACACTGGACAGCTGTGTTATGAAAGACCTAGAGTGGCCTGGTGACACAGAAAAGGAGGCTTGCCGGCGTAGTCAAAGCAGGGTAGTGGGCTTGGACCGGGACCAGGGCTAAGGAGGCGGCGAGGAACAGGCATATTGTTATCGAGCAATAATTTTCTGTGCCAGGTCACTGTGAAGGAGATCATGTCATCGAGCATGATGCCAAGGCTCTTGGACCGGTTTGGGGAGGAAAGAGTAGACTTATCCAATGGCTATGAAGAGTTATTGGAGAGGTGAAGGCTTTCTTGGTCGATAGAGCTAGTCTCTCTTTTTGAAACTGAGCTTCAAGTGATGGGCAACAAGCCAGGTAGAGATCACCACCAGGCATGTCATTGAATGCACGAGGAGATATGGGAGTAAAAAGCGGGTAAACAAAAGGCTGGATGTTGCCAGGGTAACAGTTGCCAGGGTAACCACCAAGGACAAAATAAACAGATGCAAGTGATTTTGTTCAAAGGGAAAATAAAAGGTGACCAACCACTGAGCCCTGAGGGACACTTTCTGAGAGGGTTTTGAGAGGAAGGGAGTACGAGGTGAAGCTTCAAGTGGCAACCTGGTAAGTGCGGTATCTGTGTATATAAATAATGTTATGATATAAAGTCTTACTACAGAGACACACCCGTGGTTCGGAATCGAATCCTGACCTTGCTAATCCTGTGGCCGGGAGTTCTGCAGGGGTGATGCACAAATTGGCAATAGTGTTGTCCAGGTGGGAAGGGGTTTCATTTGGCAAGGCTTTCCCTGCTTTATCATGTAAGATCTACTCTTCTGGTTGATCAGGTGCCTGAAGCCTACCTGCACCAGCTGCTGTTGGAAGTGTACAACTCTGACAGGAAATGGTGGCTGGCAGCAAACGCTTCGGAGAGCAAGTGTGCCAGTCTGCGCTCCCCAGAACTGACAGAAGATATAGCAGCGATGGAACAGGCCCACAACTACAATTGGCCATTTCAAATGGGAGAAATAGGAAAGTAAAATTGTTTTTAAAATATTAAAATAATATACATACATTCTGTTTTCCACCACCATCAACAAAACACCAAATTATGGAATTTCTCATGGAAGAATGTTGTTTAATCCCTCCAATAGAGTTCCAGACACTTTTAGAATCTATGCTAATGTGCATTGAAGCTGTCCTGGAGGCTCGTGCGGGCCCAATGCCCTATTAAGGCACTTTATGTTGGTGTTTCCTTTATTTTGGTAATGACCTGTATATATAAATTGAGATTTTATTGCCAGATAATACTTATTGTAATTAAAACATTATCACTTAAAATATGCACATGTTTTATTAAAAATAAGAACGCTTATTAAGAGAGTAATGCATTAAGTCAAAACACAAAACAATCATAGTTATCAGCACACATACTAAATACAAGCATTTCAATTATAAAATGCTTTTGAAGCTGAAATGATTTAAATATGCTGAGTGTGAGTTACTTCTGCTGTTTCTTCCATGAGGGTGGCCACCGTATATAGGATATCCATGGTTCGTTCTTGATTCTTTGTAAGGAACACAAACCTTTAAAGAGATTTTAGTAAATACATATTCATATTGATAGGTAAGATAGATTATATCCATGAATGTAGCATTATCATTTGCCATGCTACCATTCTATGCCTTTTCTGCACAACAAGCTCAGAGCTGAGGCTGCCCTTCAAAACAATTCACACATGCACAAATACACACGCACCCACCCACACCCAGACACACACCACACATGCACACACACTTGACTCTTCGTGCAGCCCTTCAAAAACACCGCCTGTCACCGTTGGCAGTACGATTCACTAAATATAGGAGAATTTGCGCTAAAAATGATTCAATATCCTCAAAAGGATGAAACACTCGCTATTTAGAGCGGCGATGGGGATTAAAGGAACACAACGGCACGACAGACAGGAAACAATGAGTCAGTGGGACAGGGCAGAGCCGGACTGCTGCTCTCCTTCACCCGCTGCAAGCCTGTGACCTCTCCCTCCCCCACTCACCTCCCCCTCCCTGTCTCTCCCTCCCCCTCCCCCTCCCCCTTCCCCTCCCCCGCCACCCCCCATCCCCCATCCCCCACCGCTCCCGGCTGTGAGGGGTGGGGTCAAGTGGCCTCTGCCGGGGGAAATGTGCCCACCACAGGTCTGCCGATTAGCTCTTCAGTTGGACGGCCAAAGCACAAGACAAAAGAACCCTCCCCACCACCTCCCCCCCCCCCCCCCGCCCCCACCCTCCCACTACTTAGGCAGGCAAGCACTGGAGAATGTGTGGCAGCCTCACATGGGGGGTGGCGATGCTGTAGTTGTAAAATACTTTATAAGTCCTTTAAAGACGACAATTTAGCTGTCGGCTGCCGCGCACACAGGACTCCCTCCTCTGCCTTCTGAACAGCGAGAGATGGTTCTGGAAGTTATTCAGTGACGGATCATTTTGAATAAACGCAAAGATGGAAGAAAAAAAACAGTTGGGCCATGTGGTGAAGTCTTGCTGAGAAACACATTTATAATTAATTTCTCGACGCTTATGTAAACGGCTCGGCTGTACCCGGTGTTACGCTGTCACTCGCCATCACCTCCAGATTCTGTATGGGGAGATACGCTGGTACACACAAAAAACAAAATCAGTTCGTTACTCCACCTTTGTCGACATTTGAAGAATTACATCAGAAAAGTCATAGTACAAGTAGGCCTTAATGGTGAATTACAATTGAGTTTTTTATCAATAGCAGTGCAATACAAACACACACATCTCTGGGGATATATTCAATCTAAAAACACATACAATGGCTATTATTACAAATAATAATAAATGGTGGTGCTGTGATCATGGATTGCCCTGTGCCTATGTGGGCACATTAGGGAAACAGCGGACAGTCATGCAAGAGGAAATGCCAGTGTTTCATTGGCCAATGGGCTGGAAATTGATTCTGGGGCTCTGACCAGTGTAGGTCACAACATTGTCACTAGCAAAGGCAATCTCATTACACACCAGCTTTTTTGCCTCTACTGGTGAAGAATGCATTTATTTTCTGGTAGTGAAAGTGTGAATGAAATGTATCTTGATACCATACAGGTTTTAAGGTTTGACATTACAAATCCTCCTTGGTCGAAGTGATATTAACAGCTACAGTTTAAAGTAACAAAGCAACACCATAAATCCGTGCTTATATTAGGCTAGAAAACCTGCATGTGGTCGAGGAAAACAAAATTACTTTTGGTAGTATATTGACACTTGTAAATCAGAACACTTCAAATGATAAACAAGCACCAATGACAGCCCCTTGGAACACACACATTTGTATTGCACATAACAACAACGCTAATGTTCAAGCGTCTTCAGGTTGACATCATGAAGCATTTCAATTTAAGTGGTTTACAGATGGCTGGGGTGGGCCACGCAGGAGGGCAACAACTTGCAAAATCTCGGCATCTCTCTGGATCACGTGCTGCAGACAAGCACGTGTTAAGCTAATGAGACATACAGTACAAGCTGATAAGGAGGTTTTGTATTGGCTGCTGTCAAAGAATGTGCTGCCACCGAGTGGACAAATTGGGGAATTGCCGGGGGGACACCATACATGCCAAACGCACTGTACATTGGGCATGATATTGGGTTTACTTATTAATCACAATCCAATCGGTCAGATA
This sequence comes from Aldrovandia affinis, assembly GCA_029706075.1. Classification (NCBI taxonomy): domain Eukaryota; kingdom Metazoa; phylum Chordata; class Actinopteri; order Notacanthiformes; family Halosauridae; genus Aldrovandia; species Aldrovandia affinis. The sequence goes on from JAINUG010000016.1 coordinate 4,136,041, forward strand.
CATTTAAAAATGTTAACGTGAATTGATCAATCCCAAATTAGGCTGCGCGATTTACCACGTTGACACACAATATTTCTGAGATGTATATATATATTCAATCAAGTCACAGACACGCATGTGTCGAGATCAACCTTAGCAGGCGGACCAGTATTCTGTAAAAGCTCACACTATGGTAGACATGCAGAATGCTCGCTGAGGCTTAAGAAAGTTAGGCGTTGCGTGCGTGCAGGATTCAGAGCCGTGCTCGCGCTGTTAGGGTGGCCGAACAGGCCCGCCGCACGTGATCCTCCCCCCTGCGGCACATCTGGCGAGAGCCGCGCGGAGACAAGTGGCCGAGGCACCGCGCTGACCATCCCCCCACCCCCTCCCTCCCTCCCCTCCCTCTCTCTCTCTCTCTCTCTCTCTCTCTCCTCCCTCCCCGCGAGGCCTCGCTCACCGGGAGCACGGCCTGCCCTCCCCTCCGACAGGCAGCCTGGACACTGATTAAACACACCCTCAAAAGGTCAGGAGCGGAGGGACTCATCCCTCACGGACAGTGACTCGCGGACTACATTTTTACCAACACGTGCTTTAATTAATACAATTAACACCCTTTAAATCGACCGCGGTATGCAGCCCGTCTAAAAATAATAACAACGATAACGTGCAGGCGAGCCGGAGACGCCACACTGTTGGCACCGCGCATTCTGTGACAGCGTGGTGCACTTTCCGCGGTCAATAAGATTTTAATTCAGTACACGAGCCCAGGGGGGGCGGGTAGTGTAGAGCTCGGCGGACCGGGCGCCTTTTCTCAAAAGCAGATTACAGCCCGGAGTCATGGCGGCTTGGTGCGTGCGAGGCAGCGCGGGATATGTGTGCCAGTGAGCCCTTCGCCGCTCTTTTTCCACACGGATTCCTCCTCCCTGCCCCAGGGTAACAAGGAGACGACAGCGAATGCGAGCACTATCTCCCGCAGCCAGCGGCCTTTCCTCGAAGCCACCATTAGTTTGTCACTCGAGGAAAGGAGTGAAAGCCCTGAGCCACCGACCGCAAGCTTCCTGGTTCCAGTTGTCCCTGACGACACACGACGCTGCCCTTTTTCTGGTGTTTTTGTAGCTACTTTATAGCATAACAATATGACCTTTTAAAAAAATGTCAGGAGTATTATTTACAGAATAATATAAACCAGGAGCATTATTGACAAAAACGTAATAGTCACATATTTTGTAAAATAAAAACAAATGAAAAAATATTTGTGACCAGTCTTAGATTTCAACTATTAAGTAGGCTACAGTAGCATATTTCTGATTAAAGCTAGAGTGAATGGCACAAACAAAATCCCATTTTGTCAGATAAGATTCTTGTTTCAATAAACCAACTGCGCATGTGCATCAGTAACTAAAAATCAGCATTACAAATAATGTACGTCACTGTGTCAAGTACAACTGTCCTATAAATCATCAGGCTCAACTGAACATCAACGTGCAGCTAAGGCCAGACCTCTGCAGTTTGGTCCGAAAAAGAGCTAGACATTCCACCGAAGTGTAATTCCCTTTCTAATTACACAGGACGTCTTCCTCAAAAATCTCTTCATATTACCATGGCAAAGAATGAGAACACTATTAATAAGAAAATGCCATTGATTTTTTAATAATTTACGGTTTCCATAGGCTGTCCCATATAATTCACCATTTTACTACGGGCCCTACAAAAACCAATTCCACACATGTCCATCGGGAGATATGTCTCCATAACTCATGCCACACCTTGGCACAGTCCAGTACAAAGGTTCCTTAAAACATTCTATATTCGTCAGGGAAATCGAGATGACGCAGGCTAATCTCTATCCCTAATTTCTAATGACCTCACCCCCTCATTGGAATAATAACTGAATATGAATCTGCTGTAGTTTTCTTTTAAGCGTAGAGGAAATGGCATCCAAAAACATTCCATGGGAAAAAACAAAGGGGTCAGGGGGGAAGCAGAATGCCTCATTGTGGTGGAACAAACAGGTCTGGACGTCCGTCTATACATTGAGCTATAGCCACGGGGCAGTGTGTGGCAACACCATTGACCTTCCGTTCGGGAGCATATGCTCCCCAGTTAATTGTGGATCCCAAATAACCATGACAGGCTTACGCCACGCTGCCCAACCGACGACAACTCCGTGGAGAATTAGGTTACCGTTCGCACCATAAAAAAAAAACCTGCGGATGAAAAATGCAGTCAGAAAACAAAGGAAAAAAAACAAAAACAGGCTACCACCCCCCTGTTTGAGAAGGAAGACACCCTGGAAATGTAGAGGAGATCTTCATGCCAAGCCAACAAAGGGGATGAATCTGGGCTGGATGCAAAGTAGGTCAGGACAGGGGCAGCAGGGAGCTGACCTGTGACCCCTCCTGCCAGTTCACATTTCGTACCCTCCCATCCTGGGAGAGGCTGGCCGAGGCAGATGCAGCAATGCACACCGGTGACGCCACTCCGCGCACACACACATACACTCACAAACACGCACACACTGTGTACACACACACAGAGAAACTGTGTACACACTCACACCCACACACATACAGAACACTGTACACACACACAGAGACACTGTGCACACACACAGAAGCACTGTACTACACCACACAGTACGCTTCACGTGCACACACACACACACACGCATACATTCAGAACACTGTGTACACACATACACACACAGAAACACACAGAGACACTGTGTACACACACAAGCACTGTACTACACTACACATTACACTTCCCGTGCACACACACACACACACACACATACACCATGTGGTGGTCCTGTCTTGCTTTTCTGCTTTACAGTCTTGATGCTGGAAATTAGAGCCAGCTCTACAGAGGGCTATCGGCTTTCAGGCAGATCTTTGAAGTGGACTGAGAGCCCAGGGGAGTGTCACTGGAGCAGAGAGGGAAGTGCAGCTCTCTGACTCTCTGCAGTCAGCAGGATCCCCCGACAAGACAGGAGAAAAGAGGGCTGCACTCCACAGCCCGTATCAGGGGAGGGCAGGAAGGAAGGCAGGAAGGAAGGAATGCACAACACACAGCCACTGCACGCTCGGAGAATCAGCACCACCCCATCCCCCTCGCTCAGAAGACCTGCCACAACCACACACACATGCAGGCACGTACGTGCATCCATGCACGCACACACATATGCATTCAAGCACACTCATGCACACACACAATCTTGCACACCTACACACATGCAGGCACACGCACACACACACACACACAAAAATGCTCACACATATGCATTCGAGCACACTCATGCACACACACAATCTTGCACACCTACACACATGCAGGCACACAAACATGCACACATGCATGCATGCACACACACATACTACATATGCATGCAGGCACATGCACATAGTCAACCTTGCATCCCGAATAGACTAAATGCAAGTATTTTAAAGCCAATTATAAAAATAAAACTCCACTCCACTCCACGGCATAATGACGAAAAGGGACGAAAAGTCACTTGCTATTTAAAGATAAAACACAACCAGTTCTGTAGAGAGTCCAAAAAGGGTGCACCTCTTCTGCCCACGTGGGTCTTTTGGAGAAGCATAGGAAACCCGAACCTTCTCGGAGCCTGTCAGAGGTAAAACCCCAGCTCCCGGCAGGGCAGAGGTGCCTGTCTGTTGGAGAAAAGTCTTAGACCAGGTGCCCTATGGAGGCCTCCAGGGATCAAACTGACAAGCAGCCTGCTAGGGAGCCCTGCTAATTGATCAGCGTTTGGTTCTTGGAGATTAATGCAATTAACACCTGTCTCCTGGGATCCTGTCACAGGATGAGAAGAGCACAGCTGTCCTAGCAGGGGCCTGACAGCATCCCCATGTCACGCCAGCAGAGGCCATGACAGACAGACCCCCCTCCACCCCCAGATCCGGCCTAGGCTGACATCACCACGGCTACAGTAGGAGAGCCACAGAGCTCCATTACGGCTTTGCTGCTCAGCTTTCTGTGTGTGAGTGTGTGTGTGGTATAGTTTGTGTGTGATATGTGACTGATGTGTGTGTATCTGTGTGTATTTGCCTGTGTTTGTGTGTGTGAGAGAGTGTGTGTGGTATAGTTTGTGTGTGATATGTGACTGATGTGTGTGTATCTGTGTGTATTTGCCTGTGTTTGTGTGTGTGAGAGAGTGTGTGTGGTATAGTTTGTGTGTGATATGTGACTGATGTGTGTGTATCTGTGTGTATTTGCCTGTGTTTGTGTGTGTGAGAGAGTGTGTGTGGTATAGTTTGTGTGTGATATGTGACTGATGTGTGTGTATCTGTGTGTATTTGCCTGTGTTTGTGTGTGTGAGAGAGTGTGTGTGGTAGTTTGTGTGTGATATGTGACTGATGTGTGTGTATCTCTGTGTATTTGCCTGTGTTTGTGTGTGTGTGAGAGAGAGTGTGTGTGGTAGTTTGTGTGTGATATGTGAGTGATGTGTGTGTATATGCCTGCGTTTGTGTGTGTGTGGTGTGTGTAGGCGCGAGTGCATTTGTGTGTGGAATATGTGTGCACGTGTCTGCGTATGTCCTCGCTCTCACATGTGTGTATTTAAGGTGGAACCCAAACAAGCGCTCAGCTGTAACACAATCTCACACTTCATGCTTACATCACGAATCCATTTCCACGTGAAACCATGGTTTCCCCTTTACTGGGAGGAAACGCCGTTTCAAAACAGGATTTCAGGGATCGTTGAGCTGCTGTGGCACTCTATATGGAACTCTTAACTCTATATGCCACGCTATGAGAAAAGAAGCTAATGAGAAACTGCTTTTCTGCGTCCCACCTCCTTCTGAGGGAAAACGCCACGCTTCCTCTGATTACTACAGTGTGTTGAGTGCTTAAATGACAGGTCACAACGGCTACAAATTAGGCCGTGTTTATGTCAGACTTAAGGCAGCCATTCCGGTCATACTCAACTAAGCCCAAAGTTTTCCAGCTGAGGAAGTAACTTGTCTTTGCTTTACGTCTTCCACCGCATATTTTTGGGGGATCTTGGTCCCCAAAGGTTAAACTGCTTTACAACTGTTCACCTTTCAACTTCCTAAAAAAGTCACGATTTGAGGGCGCGCTCCTCGGGACGCCGCGCGAGCCTCCTCTGGTTGTGTTCGTCTCCGCAGGGCCCCGGGAGCTCTCTACAGCGATATTGTCCAATAAAACACAACTGCCTCCATAACCGCCCTGCAACGATCCCCAGCGGTCTCGGAACTGGAGCGGAGCGTGTGGAGCGGGAAGCTGCGGTCTCCGTTTCGCCACTCAGCATATGCCCCTCGTGTCAGGGGTTTGGAGAAGTTTACAGTGCGCCACCCCCGCCCCCACCCAATCAGTGGGATCCGCAGCGCCTTGGTGTAATTAATTGTCTCATTGTTGTGTTTGGCCCTGCGATTGTGTGAACTAAATATCTTGGAATGTGCGCCGTGCGCTTTCCAGAGCCGGCAGCCTTCCAAACAGAAGCTTGCCGCCGCCCCCCCCCCCTCCGCACACGTGGTCCTGATTATGGTTCCTGAGAGAGTGCCGAAGCAGCGCCGGCCAACTCCACAGCCTCCGCGGGCGGACACGCGGAAGAGCTAACCCCAGCCCAAAGACCCAGGCGCCATATTTCATTTCACACACACACACACTGCACGCACACATACACACACACACAACGCATGCACACACACATCGCACGCACACACACGGCACACATACACACACACTGCGCACACACACACCCACACCACGCACACACACACACCCACATGCACACACACACACACACACACACATCGTTTTTCAGCAGACCAGCCCTTTTCTAGGCCAGACTTCCTTTTGTGTGGTTGTGCTGCATTATGACTGCAGAGAAGAAAAAAATTGGGATTTTGGCAAAAAAAAAACATTGCATGCATCTGTGGATTCTGTTAGCTTTTGTATGGCCCTGCAGCTAACAAAAGCTGTTAAAAAACTTAACATTGCATCAGTGGGTTGGCAAAGATATTTTTTATGTTTTGCTAAAGTAATATTTATTGACTTCAAAGGTTCATCATCGTGTCCTCTGTAGTCATGATTTACTTCTGTAAATGTTTGAGTCAAAGGTAAAAAAACTTTATTCCGTCAAATCAAACCTACCGAAACCGCAGCAGAATTTAAACACGAGCTGAACGGGCCAGACATTTAAGAAACGTGTTCCTGCTTTGCGGTGACATGAGGTTTGGGTTTGCTAATCTTCGAGGCACTTGAACATTTGAAACCCGCCGTGCTGCCAGACGTCACAGGGCTGTGGGAGAGACGGGGGGTCTAAGCTGCAGCTGTCTGAGGCGGGAGTGACTGACGGGCCGCAGCCAGCGCGGTTCTGTCAGCCTGGCTCCGTCAAACGCAGACCGGCATGTCCCTGCGGCGGGGGGCGCCTCCCCTGTCCTCCCTCACTCGTTCCACCGACCGCCGCTCCCCTGCACAGCGCTCCTGTGACAGTTCGGCTGCTGCCACACAGCTCTTCACGTCCCGAGAGTTCACGGCGCGCCTCGAGGCGACGTCACACCTGTTGAGGTTCGGAGCCTCGAAACAGGAAGTGATTGGAGTAAACCAGAAGTGCGCCTAAAATAGAAGAACAGTTCCCATAATTAGAAACTGGAAGTGATTTAAGCGCTAAACATTCTTATTTGTGTTAAATGCATAATTATTATGACAAATTTATGTTTCATACTTAGAATAAACTGCAATGCCAATTACACCGTTATTACTATTGTATATTCAATGACAATTTAAAGTGGATGTGGACAAAGTTTTATCTTTTATGAAGTAGTTTGCCTCCCAGTAGTTTTGCTCTATTTGGGTGCTGATATCTGAAATAAACAAAAGCATGTTTAACTTTAAGCTATATTACTTCACCGTCGCGTTGAAAACTCACCTCCATACTAAATTAGAACAGTGGAAATTACACCAGTGAATATGTCCTGTTTGTTTTGTCCTCCGGGTGAGGCTTAAGACAAATTTCCACAGAAGTGGACAATGAAGTCTAATCTAATCGTATGCTGTTATACGCCGATTTGTTGGCTGAATCCATAGATATAATGTGACCAAATTAAACTAATAGCAGGAATGTGTGGACTGCATCACTGAGCATATTAGAAAGTAAAAACACACAATGGAGGAAGCAAGACTTCACGACGGCAGAAGCCAGCAATAAATCTAGTAACCTACGGCACAAAAACCATGAACAGAATCAATGCCATTTAGTGATACGCGAGAAGCCTGCCTTTATTTAATAGAGTGTAGTAAAATGACAACAATGAAAATAGCTTCATCCTACGACGTTCTTCATTTGGCTTATCTATTATCTAACGGGAGCTCTGTTCTTACAATGCCTGCTTAGTGGTTTCTCTACTGACTTGCTTAGTTATATAATAACTTTACAAAAAAACACAAAATGCAAAAATTAAGCTGCAACTGGTTAGCTAACCAAAGTTAGCTTGCTGATTAGTTAGCTCCATACTCAGTTGTGAAACCTACAATTGTAATGTAGAAATTAAAGAAAGGATTGTTCAATACGCAATCAATGCTGCAGCCTCGTCAGCTTGTCAGCTAGCTCCCAAAAAAATCTAGGTTATCGGACAAACTTTCCAACCTCAACTTTCCACTACCCACCGTGTGCTACACAACCTTAAGCCTCAAATACAAGTTTGACAGTTGAGGCTTTGCACCACATCAAACTTGTTTGTAGCTTTTGTGCGAAAACAGCCGTTCTGTTTGTATAAAGCTCAAACGTCCTGTTTAATTGACTAAATTCGATTTTTTTATTGCATTTATATAGCGTTTTATTTATTTAAATTGTTTATTTGTTCATTTATTATATATTTTATTATATTGCATTTTATATGTTTCACTCACCGCGACCACCTGGGTGATGCACGGCAGCCATTTTGTGCCAGAACGCTCACCACACAGGCGGAGCGAAGGAGGGAACTATTGAGCCAATTGAACAGGGTGGACGATCAGGATTTAGTCCACCAAGGTTTTTAACTTGAGAGCCTGACTTTTTTCAGGTCAAGTTAAAGAGTTAGTTGGCCCTGATACTTTCCTCCCGCTAACAGATAACGGGCCAAATGACTCATCCGGTACTCTTGAGAAGTGTCCACGTCTGTAAGGAATGCGGGTGCGCGTTTCTGACGGGTCCTTGGTTTCCAAGGCTCCCCTTGCCCGTGAGTGGGCAGCGATATCGAAGTCATCCATTCAGACACTTAGTCAATTAATGAGGCAAAATGTGTTGGCTGCGGTAATGGGCCCACACTGTACAGGCCCGAGAGGAGGCGGGCCATGTGTTTCTCAGATGCTGCCTCGAGAGGAAGGGCCCATATTGATCAACATTTGTCGTGTCATTAATTTTCCAGATGGGCTTGAGTTAATTACAAGCCCGGCATTAGTGCAGGTTCACCGCCGTAAAGACTCATGCACTGCGTTATTAAAGCTGATCAGTATGTATTTACATCATGTTGATCGCGGCAGGCCAATTGACAGCTCTATCCTGCTCCCGGTCGCCTGGCCCTTTTTGCGCGTGGACTGTTTCGGGATTGGGGACACCTGGTGGTCAATGGTGGAAGAGCAGGCCCTCGCCTCCCACAGGACTTGCAGCACGCAACAAGCAACAACGAGCAATGATATTTACAAAGTGTGAGAGCGTGATAAAAAGTACCATGAAGAGGCAAACGAAATGAAGCATGTAGTTGTACAGGAAGAGTATTCCCGTGTTGTGCCACTTCTACAATGGCCACCTCATAAGCTCATTGCACAATCATGCAAAGGAGCTAATGCGCTCAACGCCTGGCTGCCCGTCTGTGTCCCCTGCTTTGTTTGTGAATGCAATTCATTTTCACTCTTCCCCTCCCTCCCCCGCCTCCAACGGCTTTTTTCCCTCCACCAGACATGGGAGTGGCCGCTTCTAAGCAGACATGCGACGTGCGTTTTGAGCTTTATTTTTCTAATGGGTGGGGTGGGGGGCTGAGGGGGAGTAGGGTTAAAGCCGCACCCCTATAGCACCAATTGTCTAATCAAAGTTTTGCACACAAGAGCTTCCTGGAAGAAAAACCTCTTCTGACCGCCTGGTGGAACTTCCTCTGCCATGGCCCGCAGTGCCCTAAGGAAGGAAAGAGTGCGTGTTGTTTTAAATATGCCGTATTGTCAGCGCGGCATTGACAGAAGCCTTTAAAATGACACGCTGTTGAAATCAGGCTCTTCTGCCTGGCCATGCATTAGACGAGGGACTCCGCTGTGTAAATATGAAACAGCTCCCTTTGGCTGGACAGGGAGCCGATGACAGGCCTCGCGGCCCTCCCTGCCAAGCGGCGCGGTGCTGATCCAGCCTCTGGCTCCGTGTCCACACTCCTCATCCAGGGCCGGTTGACAACGCTGACATTCTTGCGCTGTGATTTTTTAAGAGGCTTTTATGTCATCCGGTGAACTCCATCCGATCACCATCATCATAATCATCACCGTCAGTGTGATCATCATTATTATCATATTTGCCATCATCATCATCATCACCACTACTATCATCATCATCATCATCATCGTCGTCACCACTATCATCATCGTCATCACGCTCATTCTCCGTGCCTCAGTCCAGTGACTCATCGCTCATTATATTCCTCCACTGTGCTCTCCCCCACTGTAGCCTCTCCCTCTGTTCCGCTGATCGACCGTCTGCCTTTCAACATCAACATCACCTGGGCAACGGCCGCGGCATCCGGGCACCTGCGAATCATCTGTTGCCCCGCCTCCGCGAAGCCGCGAGTCAACGGTCATCTCTCGCGGCTCGCCGAGAATCTGCACTAATGAGGAATGACAAGAGATATCAGCGGAAAATCTCACAGGGTTGACTGTGTCTGTCGCTGTGGCTCCATATGCCTGTTGTCAGCACTACCTAACTACACAACTTAAACAAGACTGACATGAAAGCACCCAGGAAAAGCATACATACACACACACACACACACACACACACACACACATATATACATATACATATACACACTTTGATATCATGTTTCTGTAGAAGGCCTTGGTGAAATGGCCAGATGTCTGCATGGTAATGAGCCTAGCAGTGTGCGTGTTTCAAGGGGCCGCACATTACAAGAGGCACTTAGCGAGGAACAGCGCATCAAAGAAATAAAAAAAAGACTATTGTTAAGGGCCCTGCTCATGAAAAATGGAAAACGATAGGCCTCGCTGAAGCATGATTGGCAAGCCTAAGCATTACACCTATCCGCTCTTACGGAATATAACGTTCACTCTTTGTGTCCGGAAGCAATCATCCATCAGACTCTCTTTTTTTTTTACTAAACCTCTTCCAGATGGGATTTAGAAATTCATCCCCAGTGGTCTCTTCAGAGGGAATTTCCTGTTTTGTTATGAAGAGCATTTTATTTACTTTGCTAAGAAACGCCCGGTCGCATTTGGACCCTCGCAGCGGGTAATGGCGAAAGCCACTAGTAATATTTCCAGAGCACACTGGGAGAGACAATGGGCCCATTTTGAAGTCATCCCGGCTGACAAAGAGCCCTCACACACAAACAAGGGTGGCGGTGTGTGTGTTAGCGTGGGAGCCGGTGGAACACAATCAGCTTGCCATGGCTGCCTGTCTCCTGGCTGTGTGGAATGCATCTCTTGGGTGGAGGGAGGGAGGGGGGCAGAGCGTGCCTTGCTCGGGGGAGGCGGCCAGTCACTCAACAATGAGCTCAATGCTATTCCGCCCCCCTCCCCCACGCCGATGTGGAAAAGCCGGGGCGGTTGTGGAGAGCTTACGGGCTCATGTGCAGGTGCACACACAGACAGGTCTCCTCTACGTGCTGCACAGGCAGGCCAGGGGGGAGTGAACACACAGCTGCTACTATACACTATGCGCCGTATATCGGCGGTGGGCAGGTGCTCTCCCTTACCCGCAGGGCCAACTGGCAACCGGCTTGATTTGGATTGGTCCGAATGTGCCTGGTCACTGATCGAATATCTTTGTCCGATTTGTTCACCTTGTTCGTTTCGTCCACTTCGGTCACCGGTCACGAGGTGGCTCAGCCTCTCGGTGAATCGAATGCATGCTTTTCAGATCGGTAAACAAGTTTTTATTAAAAAACAAGAAACTGTAACAATAAAAGGCTTGGTTATGTTCATGATATGTGGTCACTTGTTCAGTGGTTGATTCATATTCCCAAATAGTCGTTGGGATTGTTAAAGCAATTATGAACCGTAAAACGAACACATTTGAAGTGTTTCTTACCCTAGAATTTAGTGGGTTCCAAATTAAGTGGATACAATCATCTTGGGGTGAGAGCTCCCCTTAATTTGACATTGGAACATTACCTTTTCCTCTCTAGTTAATTAGAAGTGACTAACTACCCATTTTACAAGTAAGTATTTTTTTAATCTCAATGTGAGCTCTCAAAGCACGTTCAGGTGATTGGATTAATTCATTAGTTATTTTATAAAGTTTCAACTGAAAAAGGCAGTACTCTAAGCATTGCTCCATTCTAATACTGCCAGCTAGCTAACAGGCAATCAACCTTCATTGTGTATGTATCCCTCAATTACACTGTAAAAACATACTCAATGCTTCACCTTTGGTATTTTACCACATCATTTGTCCAATTATGAAAACAACCTTGGGAATTGTTTGGATTGTAGTGCACACAGGAGTGCTGATGACTGCAATCATACTGCGCCATAAGGTTGTTTCAGACTCATTTTCGAATCAGCACGGCCTCGGTGGAAATAGAACACGTTGAGCGAATGTAGAATTATTATCTATCTATTACTATATAATCTATTGAATTCTGAATATACAGTCAACTCCACAATTATCGAGACCCTTGATAAAGAGGAACAAAAAAGGCTGTATAAAATAAAGAACACAGGTTTTTAGCTATATAGTATGTTCAAAAAATGGGAAAAATTATATTATTTTATACAAATACAATTGTTCAGAGAGAAAAAAAGTTTCTTTAACAAGTACTGTATTATCTTTTTCCAAAAAGATATGTGTCATTACTATTTAGACCCCTAATAATAATTTGTAAATAAAATACAACAAAAATTCATCTGCATTAAAATATCATTTTCTGTAGTGTTTTATGAGATTGGTGAACATATTGGGGGGAATCTTTGACCATTCCTTCATACAGAATCTTTAGAGATCCTTCAGATCCTTCGGTCTGTGCTTATGTACTGACCTCTTCAATTCAAACCACACATTTTCGATTGGGCTCAAGTCGCCTGGAGACTGAGATGGCCATTGTGAAATAGTCATTTTGAAACATTGATTGATTGAGTCACAGAACCACGCAATATTTCAAATGATCGCTTTCCAGTGCTGAATAAAAAAAACAAGGGCTCTTCAGTGTGAGTTCCTACTGTAGTAGCAAAGATGAGGAACAACACACACATTTATCAAATTAGAGGTGAATTACACTGTAAAGACACACAGGGCGAATGCCAAGTATGAAGTATGACTTCAATGAGATAAATTAAATGATAATTCATAATTACATTAATTTTGCCATTAATCAGTGGGTAATGAAGGCCCATGCTCACTGCCGTCTCCCTGATCTAAGAGATCCAATTTCATTGGTATTAAAAATTCAGCAGGCTACAATGCAAGCAAATCTGCAGATCCCCATGATCGCCACAACCGATTGGATTTCGGATTTTAAACGAAGACATTATTTGGCTCAACTTTCCGTTTTGGGAACAGCACGCAATCCCAAACAAACAGTGAAAAGGATGGGGCTTAGCCGATGTTCATGTAAAGGCCTTTAACGTACCGATCCAATCTCCCCACGGCGAACCAGGACTGGCCATTTTAGGCCACCGACTACCATTCTGTTACAATACAAAATGGACTTGGGTAAACAGGACCAATGAGTCCTTTTACTGCATCTGCTCTTAGTCTGATGGGGGATGAACACGCCTTGTAAAGAAGTGCCACAGCCTCAAGCTATTCAGCCTACTCACGAGGCAGACAAGGGGGATTTTCTGGCCGCCTACTGTCGGCTCAGTGTGTGCGGGCTTTAAGCAGATGTTCATAAATGCATATCGAGTGGTGTACTGATAAAATGCACTGTGCAGCTATTGCTTAATCTGAAATATTAACCGGCACTGTTTAAGAAATGGTTTTGTTCACAGTAAAACATGTTTACATTTCTCTGAACAAGTTGAGCTTCTGTACTTATATACTCACTTGTATATAAGTACAGAATCACTATCAACAATATCATTTTGAAGCTGAAAACATACATTATGCAGTGAATTACTACAAATAACAGGTAACCAAGATGGGTGGAGAAACAGTAGGTCAAATTGTCAATGTTACAGAACTAGGTTAAAAAAAAGGCAGTTAAAATCCTTGGCCACATCAAGACAACAAGTGGGATGTGAATGTCCCTAAAGAGCCTAAAATCCTCTTGATCAGTAACTTGATAAATGATCAAAAAAAGAGCCAGCTCAGTTAAGATTCCACTCATTTGAGCATTATCATTCCGTCTACAAATCACTTGTGGGCATGCTCTTTAACTATTATTGTTTTGAATGGCCGCTGCTTGCTGCACTTGTGGGTTTCCATTGGTCAATGTCTGTGTCTCTCAGCTTTTCTAGAATACTGAGAATACTTATTTAAGAATACTTACAGCTCACCGAAAGGATTCACTCACAAAGATCAAATCATACATGAGCATCACTATGGTGAAGTCTGGGGCACTGAGCTAGACAGACAGCTCCTGCATCAAATGTGCAGACTGCGCAAGTGAGAGAGACAGCCATCTCCTACCTGCACTGTTTCAGTAGTCCTCCAACGACAGGCCCCAGTTCTGACATTTTGACATTGATAATCTTCCTCATCATTATCTGTAGGCTGCCTGTCAATCATCTCCACATGGGTGCTGTAGGCATATCAACATATCAGTCTCTTGGCTGAGAACGCCTACTTTGAATAAACGCTGCATTGTTACACATTCCCTCATTAAAATGTATTTGGGGTGCACAACCACACCCACAGAAAACTAACAAAAACTCTAGTACAACAACAACAACAACAACAAAAGCCAGTGAGGTCAAAATGTGCAAGATTTTGTTGGAGTCCTGTGTGAGAAAGGAAACCATGAAGGGGAGAGTGTGTAGCTGCCAGCTTGCTTCATGCGTTAGCGTCTGCTGTATATCATACAACCATGATGCAATGCACTTCCACCTCAAGGCCTCTACATGCTCGAAGGACAACAACACAACAGCAACACAACCAGGGCTCTGCAGCATCAACGCAACCTTTGCAACCTGCGCAGAGGGGGTTTCAGAGGGTGTTGCGTACCAAGCACAAAAATCAAACACGCGACCGTAGCACAACCGTTCACATAGATGTTGTGCATCATTGATTGGTTTGTTAGCGATTGGAGGCGGAGCTGTCATAGTCATAGTTCATAGGTCAGTTCATCGAGCTAGTAGCTAACGATATAGATAGCTAGCACCATTTGTTCGACACTGTATAAAATTTAACCGATTTCAGGAAAGATTGGCTGAAGAAGTTTGAAGGTACAGAAACCTTTATGACTCATCATGTGCTTTATCAACCTTGTTCAATACATTGACACCTACTAGTGTACAGAAGGGTAAGGACACCATGTTGCATAGGCTGTGCATAGCCTTTGCAGATGTATATATTGCAGAGTGCTTGTGACATTGTTGCATTGCGCAAACCGTGAGAAAGTGGCACAAGTTACGTAGAAGCATGTAGAGGCTTTCACTTTCACTCTTCCAATTCTGTAGGATGGTTGGTCACTAGGTTACGGTGAGCTGTCACAACGCTTTTCAATCAGTCGCCTCCTACGTTCCAACCTGATCTCTTCAGTCTTTAGCAACACATCACGCCCCTCTGGTCTCCCTATAAATATGTTAATCGTCATTGTCAAATGCACTAATTTACAATGATATACTATCAGCACAATTTTCACCGTACTTTTCTGCCTCATCTTTTTTTGACTCGTCTGAATGTAATGCAAGGAGCACTCCCGTGGATTTAAATTCAGCAGATTTTTCGTGTAAATAATGTTTTTGTATCAGCAAAACTACTGTACTATTTATCAATAAGTCTTTATCAATTAAAATCTATCTTAAGCCTATTTTCACCTGGGAAATACAGCATCATACTGGATCATACGCCTATCCAGTAGGATGATATTCTTTAATAAATTATGACTAGCCTGGTTGACAGACAGCCCCCTCCCCCCCAATGAATACAAACTTATAGAGTCGATTGCAATCTACATATAGTTGCAGACTAGCACAGGTTTTTTTTGTAGAGACTTTCCGTATTTCTCGGATGTGGAACAAGATCAAGACCACATTGCCTTAGGCTCAACAGCAGCGTGCTCTTCCACTCGGTAGTGTAGTGTTCTGTTCATCCCGATTCTGTTCACCTGCTGCTGACCTGGTTTTACGAGAGACTAACTATTATTTACTTGTCCATGTCTCCAAAACTGTTATCCTAGGTTAAATTCACAATGAAATGTTTTCTGATATATTAAATTGCTATTTTAAGAACTATCCTATATCATTGGTTGCTCAAATAGAAAATATGTAGTCTTTATTTTATTCCATATATTTTTTATATTAATAAAGAATATGATCTTATACCCATTATTATTATTATTACACAACGGTTGGCTGTGAGTTACACACAGTGGCGTTACACTGCTTGCTAAAATGTAGGCTACTTGCATGATTTAATTTCAGGGACACCATTGTCATTCAAGAGTTTGAACAATAATTGGGTTACCAATTAGTCAAATTACCATTGCTCGGCAGCAGTTTTATTCATTGATTAACGAACAGGTTATACTGGTTTGTGATGACCAACCATTCCCTCAATCAGCACAGCATCATTCCCATGCTCTATGAAGCTTTATGCAGTGTATGTCCTTGTCACAATACGACTCACAACAGACTGCTGACTGTGCGTAGGGCCCAAGCAGCGTGAATGATAAGTCAAAGTTACATTATTGTTGTTCATTAATTTACAGCTGTTCACTGATGTTTATTAACTGGTTACCTGATGTATCCTCCCGACCATTAATTGCTAAGTAATACCGACCACGGGTATTTATCCGATAATCCGTTTCAAATGGTATTCTGATGGAAATAGAGAAGCAATAATTAACTGTGATAATTGCAACATTTACGTCGTGATTGATTTAGACAACATTGGGGAAATTCCTCAAATAAGACAAGGAAACGTTAATTGTATCGTGTATCACAGTTCATTTAGCAAGCAAATTTAGCAAGTGGGCCTATGTTTAATTAGTTTTAAGACATTGTCTGGTTTAAATGGCCTCTGTGTTATAATTACTTTATTCGTAGATGCTTGCGGACTGGAAAATATGCAATCCACGTCAAATATTAAAACTTTCATATTCTCCGCTTTGGCTACGGCCTGCTCCCTCTTTAAATTTGCGGTGACGACGCATGTGCACAACGACTGGCAAAACGTAAACAGATTTTACGGGACTAGCAGTAGATTTGCTTGAAACGTAATACGACACGCACCTTAGTGCGATGCTGCGAATAGGAAACAATAGCTTTCTTATCGAGCAGATCAGCTTTAGGCAAAACGTTGCATGATCCACCGTGACACTATCACAACTGCATACAGCCACCGTAGCTGTAGGTAGCAGAATGTGGGCGCACCTTTAGAATGGGAGTTCAAATGTAGGCAAATGCTCATTGGTCTGTTCAAATGACCTGTGTTATTACGTCACGACTAGGGGGGGGAATAGACCAATTTGTGAAACCTGTTGAGCAGGAGCTCTTGCGATGTAAATCTGAAATGACTACAAAACGACATTGGCTACATGTTCCACACTTTTAGAGGGTTGGGTTTTATCCACTATTGCACAAATATGATATAAAACTATAGTAGGCTATTCCGGATTTTGATGGGAGTACTCCTTTAAGGGTCATGATTAAATATTGTTCAAAGTAAACTTATAACATGATTAATTATTTCTATAAAATGAGTTAAAATATATTGTGAAATAATCTTTTGATTTACAATGAGGTTCGCATAAATACATATAAAATATGTTTTTTCTTCCAAACAGACACTGTGTTAAGTGTAACTCTATTAAGTTGTAAGTCTATTCCGAAGGCCTATTGTTCATAAGTATTAAGAGATTTTTTTTCTGTAATTTATTTTACATTATTATGTTGTTACTTTGAATTTAGCATATATGTGTTGATATATAACTAAATATAAAATTGGATCTTAGCAGACAAAAGGAAAATTCAATATGGAAATTATACACAACAAATCAGTTCAAATTAAATCTTTACAGCTGCAATACTGAAGATGAGCAATAACGGATATGATCAGAAAAGCACTTGGTGGGACAAGAAAACCCCACGTTGAAAATTCCAGGTAATTAAACGCACACACACACACACACACACACACACACACACACACACACACACACACACACACACAACCGCTAATACAATGTGTGCAATACTGTGTGACTCATGCTAGTGCTTATCATCACTCACCAATTATTCACCGCCGACTTGCACACGTTGACATTTAGGCATGACATCAGTGCGCGCGTGGGAGGGGAGTTCCCGGGGCGAGCCGTACAATACATCCTCGAAGCATCACAGCTGGGTCGCAGCGGCCTCTACTGGAGAGCAGTGGTGGTGCATGTGGATGATGCAACAGGAGAAAGCAGTCACCTTGAGCAGCACTATAGGTGAAGGCATATAAAGTATGTTTTAACATTGCCCAGGATAGGTATAATACACGTGGTCTCAGAGATTCAATGATAACAGAGCACGTTGTCTATATGTGGTAATGAGTTTCTATATATTATCAAGCGATTTTATTTTTTGACAGGTCACTGCTACTTCGACAGCTAACCGGTTAAACAGAATACAGTATCGCTCGATACAAATCTTGCTGTTGCTCGACAATAACCACTTCATTTTTGCTGAGACGCCGTGTTCTGCAGGAGGAACCTACAAGCTCTCTAGTTACCTCGCAGGGGCCCATCATTGCCGCCTGCCCATGCTCTCAGCACGGCGTTGCGCTGCACGGATCCGCAGGCGTGCCGGCGCCAAGTGGCGCGCAAATGGATTAGCGACCATGGTAATTGATTTACCGTATGTGTCATTTGCAATATTTAGACACACGTGTATTTGTTGCACTAGCTGGAAAAAAAACCCCACATACACTCTAAATGCGTACCGTACCAGCTGAAAGGCAACCGTAATAACCACGAGGGCGTAATTCAAACCCATGCTCTCGGTTCTTAGAAACTGCTATCAGTTCGCATGACTCCCGTAGCCTGGAATTATAATGATAGCAACGCGGCAATATTTAGCGCGCGCATATCTACAATTGTGTAGATAACATTGGCATATATTTCAGGGAAGGAATATAGATAATGTCTCAAACGGATAATTAAGGTTTAACTGAACAGTGAAGCCTGAACTGCATTAGAATAATAGCGTCACCTCGCAGATGACCGATTCCGCGACGCCACTGAGTGACAGAGCTGCTTCATTAGTTCGGCTTGTTTCGTTTCTTGCTGAATATCATGTGATTAAACTGGCTTTGGTGTTACATATATATAGAAAGTACATCCCATGCTTAATTAGAAATTGCATGAAACAAAGGGTATAGCAAACGGAATAAAAGACAAATTGCTCATGAGAGATATTTCCTGTAGACCTGCTGCAAGATCTTGATATCAGCAGAGGATAGGCTACAATAAATATAAAATCTGTGTCCACACGTTATGTGCCTTTTCCGGGTAAGATCAAAGTTATTGATTTACTTGTTTGCATGTTGGGGACAAATACAATTAATCATTAACACGTTTCTAAAAGCAACTATTCAATTTACACATAGTGTGTATA
Source organism: Aldrovandia affinis (assembly GCA_029706075.1). NCBI lineage: Eukaryota > Metazoa > Chordata > Actinopteri > Notacanthiformes > Halosauridae > Aldrovandia > Aldrovandia affinis. The sequence continues at coordinate 4,154,968 of JAINUG010000016.1, forward strand.
ACCAAGGTTCCAACACCTCGATGACGACTTGGATGACTATTGTACTGAGAAAATTAACCATCAATATGAACTCAAATTAGCAAAATGAAAAAGAAAATCTAACAATCTAAAATGTTATTTCAAACAAACTGTTATTGGTGATTTAAAATGCATAATCACAGTTTTCATTTAGTTTCAGCCAAGCCTTCTGCTTCTTTTCTGTTTTCTTTTAAAAATCTACAAATTACTGAAGCTGTTCGGTGGTCTAGTAATTCCATAGCTTTGCATCCTTGACAGAATAAACCACTTTGCCCAGAAGATATTCTAAACACAGGAACTTTGCAAATGCCTCAGGTTTTAATGTCACTACCATTCTACAATATGTACATGATTCTGATGAATAGATGGAACAAACATCTAAAATGTACTATCAGTATTTGTATACATAATTCTGTTATACACGATATGGATTTTTGTGTAATAAATGTACAATATTAGTTCACTCACAATTCAATTCTGAGAAGGATGCTTTTAGACAATGCATTCTCATTCCTGATATACCCACAGTCCATTTGAGCTACCGTAATATATAATTAACATTGAGTATGTTCATCTAGTTGTTTGCCACTTAATTGTGCATTATACACAAAACAGATTTGTTCTTTTGTTTTTCTATTAAATTAATTGACATCGCAAAATTGTGATTGTGAATTTGTTGACATATTGATACTGTCTTGCCAGGTCTCTTGAAAAAGAGATTTTAATCTCAGTGAGTTTTTCCTGGTTATGGAAAGGCTAAATAAAATTGATCGGACCTTACTTCTTCTGGGAATGAGAATGAGAACATGTTTTCAATTACAATTCATGTTTGGCCAAGGTAGCTATAACGGCACTGTTAAAACACACAAGCTGGAAAAACCAAAACAAGTAACACAGGGACATACACAGACACAAAACATAAATAACATGTAGATATGTTTTCTATTGCTATTTAAAATTTTCCACCAAATACATTTTAAAACTCCTTGAAAGTACAACCCTTTGAATTTGTATCTAACACATACAGTGCCCTAATGAATTATTGGCACCCTTGGTAAAGATGAGACTATAAAAATATGTCTTTGTTGTTCATCAGCTTTATCTTTAAAAATAATAATAATTTGACTTATATTCTCTTATATTGTGAGTGTAAGATCAAGCTGATGACCAACAAATACTCATCTTTACCAAGGGTGCCAGTAATTCTGGAGGGCACTGGAGATTTGATACTTTCAAAATGTGAAAATCTTATTTATGTATTTGCAGGTGGAGCGTTCAGTGGTATAAATTCAGATGCCCCATCTTCCATCTGTGTTTTTGGGGTCACGGTGCAGGTCCTTTCAACCTCTCTGGGACAGGAAGTCACTGTCAGAAAGCACCCTGATGACTCCTGTCCCTGCGGGTGGGAGTCTTGGCAATGTCACCAGCTGAATAATGGGGAGACTGCAGCGACAGGTGACTGTTGGCCTCGTCCTGCCAGGGGCAAGTTGGGGTTACGTCAGTCAGGGATTGGGTTACAACTACATTAGTTCGGACGTGCCTGGTGTTCAACTTGTCATCGGTGCGAGATACACCTCTCCACCAATCAGCGCTGGTTCTCTGAGTGCATGTGCTTCGGTTGCAGTATACCTGGTGAAGAAGTGCAGGTGGCACAGTGGCAGCTCGGGATGCACAATTTACAATTCCAAGTTTGAAAGCAAAAGTGAAAAAGGGAGAAAACAAAATTCAAGAATAAAGTAGGATAGGTTTCACTGTACTTGTAGAAATTACAAATCAGATTTCAACGGCTATATAGATAGATACATAAAGATACATAAACATAGATGCATGAAATGCTATTATTACCATTGAATTCTGAATTTATGATAATAATGTTAAAATCATTATTTTTGTTGGTTTAATAACATTTTTATATATATGCATCATTATAATATATTATCTTTTTTATTCTTTTATTTTATCATAACAAATTTTGGTGATGTCAATTTTAAATTATTACCATTATCATCAAGCAATCACTTTTCTGTGTTGCAGTCTGCAAATAGTTACCCAAAAATGGTATTGTGAAGGGCACAATACCAAATAAGATTTGATTCAATAAAGCAAATGCAGATAATGCAAAACTAGAATGGTCAAGATGCATTACTCAGCAGAATATTCTCCCAACTCCCATACTTTCCCAACTTCTTACTCGCAATCCTGCATTACCCTAATGTCACCACTGGAGGGAGCCCCATTCAAGCGTAACATTATACCGAGGTGCACCTGACTGAGTTTGTGGGCAGGGGGCGTCATGTTTTCCTTCTTTCTCATATCTCACACACAGCTGCTGACAAAGGGTTTGGGGGACAAGGGCTTTTTCAGGTCAAGACTGTGGCCTACACTGTCCAGCGACTCATTGGACAAAACATACATCTGGAACTGGGACAAGATTTTTCAATATGTAATAAGTGGATAACCATGAGCCACAGTATCAGCTGGCAGATGGGTTTGTTACCACCATGGCCAAATAACTAGTGATGTTGCCTTCTGATTGAGATAGTGTGTAGTCCAATCTTGTTCTTGTTTCAATTTTCAATCAAATAAATCCTTCTGAAGGATTTTATCACCATTTTTATTTTTAACACACATTTTTATCACAAATTTTAACACCATCGTAAGTCCCACATTTTAGAAAGCAGGGAGTGTATGAATTCGACATGTCATGCATCAGTGGGTCCTTTGATCCAATACATAGTAGAGCAGCATTGATTTAATTTAATTTCAAATGTTAAAAATAAATACTGATGTAATATTCCTACAAAATCAACAACAGTCAGAGCACTACAGCGTTTGCATTTCTCCTGGATGATTGATCTCATCCAGAACATTCTGGAACATGCATGTCTCGACTTCCGTTTAGTTCTTTTTACATGGTGGACTTTGGAATTACCATTTTATCAATGAAAGTAAAAGATCTTCCATTTTTATTGTTTCATTGTATTTTTAAATGGAACTCAAACCCCCCAAAAATACCCTTAGATCCCAGAGGGTAACATCCCATAATAATATTTTAGTAGGCTATCTGTATTTGCCTAAAATGGATACAGCAGTCATTGTAGGACCAGGTGACTAACTGTTTTTGGTGGTCATTGACTCCAGGAAAGCACAGATGAACAGCAGGACTGGAACCAATGCACAAAATATGGGCAGATGCACAATGTTGCATTTAATTATGAGCATATTTCAGCGCTGTGCAGAAGCCTCTCTGGTGGTAGTGATAACAATTTGTATTTATACAGCGCTTTTCGTCCAAAGCCTTGAAAGCACCTCTTTACAGTGAGAGCAGTAACTATCTTTGCCACCACTAAGGCATAAACCCCTTGCTTGATACCCTAACAACACGTCGAATATTCACCAACACGTCAGTTACAGTGGAGTAAAAATGGAAATCCACTGTCCTGTCGGTGCAGCTTTGCACCGCATCAACCCGCTAGAGCTGAACTAGCGGGTAATGAGCAGTATTCATGCCCTGTTCGTTTGTGTCAATGGAGGGCTGAACAGATGGCCAATCAGGCCTGGGGCCTACGCCCCGGCTCTCCTGGGGGTGAACAGAGAGACCCATGGGAAAATAAACTGTAGGCCTCTTTATTAATGCATTGGAATAAAGCCCCAGCATCCATCTTGTCCTCCTGACCAAACGACATTTCCCATTGTGTTACTAAGGTTAGGCAAAATTCTCCTTTAAAGCTGGCCGCGCCCCTCTCAGCAGGTGACGCTTCGGTCCACATCTCCTTCGCCTTAAAACCTGTACTGCCATCTGTCGGCTGTTACCGTAACTGCTCTGTCCGGAATTCAGGTGGACCTCCTGGAATATGCAGGAAATACTGTAGGTATAGTTTATTGAATCAAAATGCCACTGAATCAGCCACATAGATGCAATGGTATTTTCTGAAGGTTTTTGTAAACAAATGTACACGCAATGCACTCGTGCATTTCCTTAGAGCAAGGGGATGAAAGAAATGCACATTTTAAAATGATATGAACATATTATCTCCAAAAGTGAAAACATCAATCCCTTAAACAACCTAATACAAGATATATATATTTCAAATATAAGCCTTTTATTGAATTGATAGAGTTTTCACGTTTGAAACTGTTAAAAAGTTTGATACACAAACGTAGACATCTAATAATATTGGCCATGTGGCCATTCTTTGCACAACAGTTGTTGTGTAATGAATACGAGTTGAATCCATGATAATCACCAGCTCGCCCACTTGATTAATAATTAAACATAACTAATTATGACAAAAAAATCTTGTTTTGATTTCATGCACTCCTGGGAAAAGTTCAGTACGTTGTCCTGTGTAATTACACATTATTCTTGTTTTCCTGCATGCGATCGGAATAATCATTAAAATGTGCATAGATTAGCTGACCCGCCACACGTTTGCACACAGATCACAGCTTGAATATCCTGCACATTCGTAAATATTAATGATCTATTTACTGTGAATATCAACACAAATCTGAAGGAGGGAAGCAGGGAGGGGGCCGGTAATGGTTGTGTTACCCAGTCACTCGTCCCCTGTTGTCCTCCAAATATACTTTAGGCGCTTATGTAGCCTATTGAATACATTTGTTTTCCCTGATTATTCATTTTTTCCTGCATATAATATTTTGCATTAATGAATGGTAATAGCCTACATTTGAGTGCCAGAAATGTCAGCCATTACTACAAGTCACGATTTAATTTAATCACATAATTCGAGAATCTATGTTACACTGCCTATGGATGTTCAATCAGAACATCCATAGGCAGTGTAACACAGCGTAGCCTACGAAGCATATTAGCAGCTACGCTTTTGCCTGCATTGAATATTGTGGCGTCCACAATCCATAGCTCATGGGTGCTCTTTTTTCATCTAAAACGCGTGTGCATTTTGATCAGGGCTGTATTCATTTTATTTTCAATTGTCCATGTAATATAAATTAAAATACAGAGGTAAATCGATTGTGTTTGAAGCATCCTTAGGACCTGGAAGAAACCTTGCACCGTATGGGAGGACTAAACGGGCACAGCACACGCCTTCCAGTGTATCAGAATCACATTCGAGAGGTTGGTGCTGTAACGTCATTGAAGGGGGAAAAACCTAACGTCAAAGACGCGAATCATTATTTTCAGCATCGTAAAAAAAGGCAAATGGGGTTTGGATACCATAAAGGAAAAGAGGACCAAATACACTAAACGGAGAGGTAAGAATATTTTTTAGAACGGAAGTAACGGAGATAACATCACACCATTGCGGCACCCCAGCGAGTGGCTGCGCGGTTCTTCAGAACCAGTCCGCCTGGACAGCTCACAGCGACGCTCCATCTGTGACTGTTTCCATCCTCCTCATCCCCACATCTTCCATCCTGGTGAACCCGTGCATTGGCATTGCCTTTTTCCTTTTTTCTGGCGTATATTCCACCTTTCGCGCATTTTCTCAGTAAATCTGCTTTAAAACAGCGAGGATCGCCCGTGGGTCGGACTCATTCAGACATAGCGCGCGCACGCACGGCGGAATACAAAGAAAAGTTGTTGCATCGAATGAGGTGTCGTTCGTAGGACGGCCAAGGTGGCTTCATTTCAGAGCTAAAGTCGTTTTATTTTCTTGCCATTACGTTGTTTGTAGACAGCGGATGGCCAACGTCTTGATCAACGAAACTGTATATCTGCAATTCCGAAATGCGTTTCATCAGCTGGACACCTAGTAGCTATAGGGAAAGGACTCAGCGTTGGTAGTAAGTATTCAACAAGATATTACTGAATGTTTTTTAATCTAGTCATCATAGCATTACTTTGGTAAGTGACATTTTCGTTATTTTAATTTACATTCATTATCATTCAAAGCCTAATACAACATCAAAAAAGACTATTTCATCTAACCACACCGTTCCTGCAAATCCTTAGCAATCGGAGCATAATATGTGGGTGCTTTGCGTTCATTGCATTATTAAATGGCAAGAAACGATTTTATATAAGCAAATTAAACATTTATTACACGTGGCGTAATGAGGCGCGCGATTGAATCTTGCTCTTTGTTGCACAATTTTCTGAACGCGCTAACTATTAGAACGTCATCATTATTAGGCACGTTGTTGACAGCGATAGACATATTCGGACATCCGAGAAAATTGAGTTGTATTACCTATGCTGTAATTAATGCCCGCCAGAATTCACGGAACACAGTGTCTGATTATCAGAAATATGATGTGGAAAAAGAGAGCGGGAATTATGCAGCGACTTTATTATCCTTGTTCGAGGCATTACTGTAAACACGGTAACATTCAAATATGCGCTGAATTTGTTATCTTTATATGACTCCCGTTCAATGTACCGCTTTCCATGTCATCAAGGGACGTTTAAGTGTCTTTAATGAACATTTACATTCTAACATATCTATACTCATACTACTGTTACATGCTAAATAGGTATCTTTTTGTTTTAAGGATCCTGACAGCTGGTCACACATCCTTACTTGACCCCACTCGGGGTCCTGCAGGGGGAATCTTCTCAACGATGCACAGAACCTGGGGCATATCTAGGCACCCCAGCAGCAGCACCCCTGTTTCTGAAGATCAACGAGTTCGTAAACTCCCATGAGGCACGCGATGACTCATCTGCACGCAGGCCTGAGCTCCGAGACGACGGAGAAGGCCCGCCTGGAGCTGAACGAGAACCCGGACACGCTGCACCAGGACATCCAGCAGGTCAGGGACATGATCATCACGCGGCCCGACATCGGCTTCCTGCGCACGGACGACGACTTCATCCTGAGGTTCCTCCGGGCCCGCAAGTTCAACCAGATCGAGACCTTCAAGCTGCTGGCCCAGTACTTCCAGTACCGCCAGCAGAACCTCGACATGTTCCAGTGCTTCAAGGCGGACGACCCCGGGATCAAACGGGCCCTGATGGACGGCTTCCCCGGCGTCCTGGAGACGCCGGATCAGTACGGCAGGAAGATCCTCATCCTCTTCGCCTCCAACTGGGACCAGAGTAGGTAAATATTTATGTTGGGTTATTTTTTCCTCCCCTCTTACATTTAACATTTTTACATTTTAAGCATTTAGCAGACGCTCTTATCCAGATCCAGATCCAAGATGTGCATAAATACATGGTAGGAACAATCATAGTTCGCGCAAGAGATCAGTGCAGTAATACAGCGATAGACATCATTGCAGGCAGCTGCGTACCATACCTGTAACACTGAAATGTAGTAAGCAGGGGTATATGGTGTTGAGCAAGTAGGCAGTGGTGATGACAATTAGCTAGATGCACAGGGTTGAGTGGTAGTGGAGTCTAAAAAGGTGGGTTTTGAGTCTCTTGCAGAAGATCGCAAGTGATTCCGTGGTCCTGACTCTTAATGCCATCGTAATCGCCTGTCAAGAGCTTCAGTAGGGCCCACATACATAAGACATTTTTTCATTTTTAACACAGCATCCTCAGCAACATGCTATGCACCACAGGGGGAAATGCGCTGTCTCTTAGTTTGGCGCTAGCAGCTCCAGGGGGAAATGCACTGTCTCTTAGTTTGGTGCTAGCAGCTCCAGGCTAGCCTGTCCTTCCTGGTAGGGCTGGTCTCGCCCCGCATCGGGCTGGCACCTGTTCAGGGACACCTCCTTCTACGGAGCCTTCGTGGGCCGAAACAATGGAATATCTTCAGAGACCGGCATTAGCTCCAGTCAGACGCTCACGCTTGTTTGCGCATCTCATCCCGTGAAGCAGAGGATCCAGACGCCGTAAGAAGTGACAGCCTGCCTGTGTCCTCACGGGAGGGATTCGGGAGGCTGGAGGAGTGACTGTCGAGGACTGGGAGAGTGGAAATGTCTGTACTGTCACACAGCCCCGAGGGCAGGCATACATAATGCGAGGCAGACGTTAATCTCGAAACGCTGAAGCTCTCTGTGGGAGAGAGGCCATTTTCAGCTCAGAGGGTGCGTAAAGCCCACAGACTGTGATTGGTTGGATGGACCTGTAATTTATTAGTTGGCATTGTAAGAGCTGGTGGCCTGGTGTGTGCTGGGTGTTTCCTTGTAGTACATTTTTATAAAGTCTTATTCAGAATTTGGCTAAGAGATGTGGGTGACGGCCATCAGTTTTGACCTTGCATGACCTGTCTTTTTGATTTTGTTTCCAGTAAAAACGATGGAATTGTCTCATCATTGTCCACATCATGTCAGTGTAGGCCCATGGGGTGACCACCAATACAGTACTGTTCTAAAACACACAGGCTCTTTATTAGCAAAAATCGAACATCTAAAACATATGAACTTGATCTGTTGTTTTGCATTGGAGAATGTGCTCTTACATTTGTACCACCGAGCTGATGGACTTCAAATTTGACCTTGCATGACCTTCCGTTTTGTTTTGTGTCTTTTTGTTGTTGTTTTCAGTAAAAAAAACTATGTCTCATCGAGGTTCACGAGTTTGATGCCCACGTCTTTTCAAAGCAGACCCGTGGGTACTGTTCTAAAACGCACATGCTCTCCATCAGCTAAATCTACGCGTCTGAATATACAAACTTACTTGTTCTTGTGTATTGGAGGATGTGGTCTTATATGTTTTATGTACGGTTGAACTGAATTGGTTACAGTTTGTTTTATCAGACAGGGCTGAATCTGAGGACATGACTGATTTTATTCTGTTTTTATATAACAAGGGGATAATTATCTTGAGTCATCATGAGTCATGCGTCTGCAATACAGTGAAATAATGCTGACTGTCAAGTGCCTTTGTGCCATTTTGCTTCACATGTTAGAATTCCAACCAGAAACGCTGCTTTTTATATTTATATGCAATAATTATGATTTCGATTATGATTTCTTATCATAAAACCGCATTATGCTGCGTCCTCACTGTGTCCTCGTTGGGCTTCTTGTGCTTGTGTATCTTCAAAGTGGCTTTTAATCAAGAGTCCTTCTTTTTACACGGGCCTGTAGGCCCAGAAACTAAAGGAAAAAGGCAGAGAGGGAGAAAGGGGTTATTGATTGAGCTTATGGCCTCTAAATGAGACGAGACTAACGTGTCCCTTTGGAAATCACTGGAGAGTGTCCTTCATTACCAGGTAATGTCGGCCGCATATGATTGAACATTCACTTTAGGCACAGGGTATTTTGGCATGAAGTTTGGCGCTAGTCTCAGGATCCCATCTCAATTTGCAAACTAGTAAACATTTATAACCTGGAAATTGTCGGTACTGTACTTAACAGCTATGACATTGTGACTGTGCCTGTGCTGCCAACTCGAAGGGCAAATGAACCACACGCCACTGGTAGAATCTCTGAGCTGTGAACACGCAGCCTCTTGCTGTGACAGAGGTTCACGTCGAAACTCCTTAGAACATATTTGCATGGTAAACAACTGCTACTATTACCCCATTACCAGTGCTTGGTTGAATCGATCGATACCAGCATGCCCTTAGAGTGCCTGGTAGGGAAGAGAGGTGTGCTGGTTAAAACATATTGAGAGGCCCAATGTTTGTGGTGGGAGAGTTTGGCGTGGGGTGAGGGGGTGGGGCTGGCTTTTAACAAAATTGGTTTAACTGATAGATTTTATATCCACAGACAGCAGCAACACAAGGACGGAGGATGCATCACGACCCCCCATTCAGGAGGATGCACTTAATTTCATTGCCCCTTCGTTTAGCCATTCATTGGGCTGCATCTGTTTACCCACTCCCTCCCCCACCCTCCCTCTTACTTTATTTTCTTTGATTTAATTCCCAAGCCTGACTGTCAGAGCCTTCCTGCACTGCTTTCAGGTTGACCTTGAGAGAACGTTTTAGAGGAACGGTTCCGCTTTCACGTCCCTTTACACACAGGACTTTCCGCATGTCTTTAGGAAACAAACACATGAACGTACGAGGTTTGGACTTGATGAGAAAAGCTACAAACCCTGTTCTATTAGTGTCAGATTGCACTGTAGCGTCTTAGCGTTCGGTGGTGCTTAGCGTTCGGTGCTTAGCATTGGTATGTCATCGTTAACCCTTGCCCTTTACAGTGGCTGTCTCCTCTGTCCATTTAAATTACGGTCCTAATCCCAGCAGGAAGACTCTGTTGCAAAGGAGTGAAAATGGAAGATTGTTGTAGTCAAGACTATGTGGAGGTGTGTGCTGGTTCAGTGAAGGAGCGTTACCCAAATATAACCACCACCCCCCCACTCTTCTCCCTCTGTCTCTCCCAAAGGAACTCGTTCACCGACATCCTGCGGGCCATCCTCTTGTCCCTGGAAGTCCTGATAGAGGACCCAGAGCTGCAGATCAACGGCTTCATATTAATCATCGACTGGAGCAACTTCTCCTTCAAACAGGCCTCCAAGCTCACCCCCACCATACTCAAACTGGCCATCGAAGGACTGCAGGTAGGCAGGCCTCTCTCTGGAGAGTCAAAGCGTGAACCGTTGACCAAGTGGAATATACGTATGTCTGATGAGGAGGAGTTGGCAAAATGATCCCTTCGGTTCATCACAATCTTCTGTGAAATAGAGGGAATTATTCAAAGGGATATTAGGGCTGGGTGAATGGTCTGAGTGAATGTCAAATCAGGCATTTGCTTGGCCGGAGATTTTTACCCCACTCTGAAATGCTTTGTGAAACCAGCCGCACCTCGCTGTGGCACGCTGTGCTGCTGGGAGTGAAAGTGGATGAAAGTGGAGGGCGAAAATAGAAATACAAGTGTTCTTGATCATGCTTGTTACTTTGTAAGGCTGTGAATCCACGAGAAAAAGAAAGAAAAAATCATTGGACTAGTGCTCGTGTGTTTGTGCTAAGAGAATGTATTGAACCAAGTTTCAAAAGCAAAACAGGTTTTTGTCAGGTTTTTCTTTATGTAAATGATTTCTTGACTGGACTGTGTAGAGTGGCTCTCTTTATGTTTTCTGAAAGAGCAGAATATTACAGGGCCCGGTGGCAGTGGGGCTTTCTCTGTTGCAGGAAATTATTCTGCTTGTGTTCCAAAGGCTGTGAATGGAACCACACTGAGCCATCTACTGGTACGAATAGACAAACAATACCTGACATTTCTGTTCATCCACTTTTATATATTGATGTAGCATCCTGTTGCTAAGTAACCAGATCAAGTGCAGTGGTGCGTGTTCAGGTTTCCAACAGCGTGATATTCATGGTGTGCGCCATCATTTTGTGACATTTGCTTGGAATAGAATACTATGGTGCGCTGACTGTAAATGTCACACCGTAAATATTTCTGAAGTCCTAAATATTCTTGAAAAAAGATTATTAGGTTGGCTGCCAAAGGCTCAGCTTTTTGAATTTGTATGACTTTCCTCTAAATGTTAAATGCCAATAGGTAAAAAAAACAATTTGAACCGAAATATTTAACGTATAGCCACCACACTTCACACATACCTTCAGTTTACGCTTGTGTATCCAGTTTGTGTTTTTTACACATGTGTGATATACAGTATACTTTCTGAAATATTCAACATGTTTAGCAATTAGCTAAAAATGACTAAAAACTGCTAGCTCCTTGCTAACTATTTTATCATAGCAACAATGACCAAGCTGCTGCTGGCTGATGTCATAATGCAGAAACTCCATTCCTAACAGCTTAACATACTAACCTAACCAGCTAACATTATAGGGGAGCGTGTCTATGTTCCCCCAGCCCTATGTTCCCCCATTTCTCAAAATTAGGCCCTATGTTCCCCCAGCCCTATGTTTCCTCAGGCCTACATCCCCACAGCACAGGTATGGCCATTCCCTAACCGTAACCCTAACCTAATAGGGCTGGGGGAACATAGGGCCTAATTTTGAGAAATGGGGGAACATAGGGCTGTGGGAACATAGGGATGACGCCCATTAGAGCTAGTTAGCTTACAAAGAAGACAACCTTAACCTATTTTAAAGCCTATGTTAGCTAACGAGCAAGCTGAAAATAGATTTTTAGCTCACAAACATATCTTATTGGAATGACAGGTATGGTAGGTAAGATATACAGCATAGACCTATAGAGCACCAGGAGTACAATGGCCCTGGTCTCTCAGTCCTTACAAACATTAACTTCTGTACCCTCTGACCTCATGTAAACACAGATTTCAGATACAACTTTACACAGCCACACAATAAAGCCCCAAACCTGGCCAACAAATAATACATTTCTATGTAGTTTCACATATAAACCACATATTCACATATTGTTTCGTGGCTCAGATAGCTATGGTAGCTACAAGGTAGGTCCTAAATTCCTGGACTGAATTTCTACTCTTAAACCAATAAGACATAGGTGTAGCTAGCTAGAAATCCACATCTGCCCTGTTTCATTCAGACAGCTGGTTACCTAGCTTCACAGCTGCATGACGCTTCATTAAAACGAGCAGCTAGTTAGCTTGCTAGTTTCTGGCAGTTCACTTACTACTGATGCGTAGTTATCTAGCCTGTGATATATGTCCTAATTAACCTTAGTAGCATGGCTACATATGTTACCTGCCTGGTTTAATTATGTAAGCAATGTCCCTGTCAATTTATCACATATTGTCTTCATCTGTGCTGCTGCCTGCCCATCAGAACCTATGTTGAAATACTTGTTGTTGCAGACAGGTTCAAAATAATCAAATAGTCAAATCACAACTGATAAATATAATACTGCTGATCGCTGGAATGTATTCAGCAATAACATTAATAATTAAATGGAAGCCACATCATACCCTGAATAGTTCAAATAAATATATTTTAAAAATAATGCCCTGACTTAATTGCCTTTACACTTATAAACACATACATGTGATATTGATATCCTCACCCATGATGTATGCTACAATTGAAAAAGATGTGACATCTCAATACAAACATTTTCAACATAAAAAAGCCAAGTTACTCACATATACAAAACATATACTTTCTGTAAAATACAATTCCTAAATTTTGTCTGTGTACCAAATGATTGATATGAAAATGATGCAGAAAAGTAAACAAGCACTGTTCCAAAGCAATGCTTCCCACATTTCCTTCATTCATTCAAGTAACTTGACCCTGTGTTTCTTCATCTTGTAATCTAGTAGTCCATCTCAAGAGAATGTAGTCTTTGTGTGTGTGTGTGTGTGTGTGTGTGTGTGTGTGTGTGTGTGTGTGTGTGTGTGTGTGTGTGTGTGTGTGTGTGTGTGTGTGTGTGTGTGTGTGATCAATGTGTGCAATCTTGCTAAGTGTCAGCAGAAGACTGTGATTAATTTTTGGAGTGCTTGTGATATGTAAACAAATGTTTTGAAGTCATATACTATTTAAACTCTTAGCACATTTTCAACATTTACTCCTCATATAGCATATACAGTATGTTCGTTACACGAACAAAGTGCATTCTTCATAGCATCTACTAGGATCACTGTTATGTTTGTGCGTAGTAAAGCTATTACAAATAATAACAGCACCATACAATATTACATTTATTATAGAATAAAAATACATATTTATCTCATTATTATTAGCCAAAACCTGTGGTCCTTATATGTGTTCATAATAAAGATGTGCTGTTCTGGATGGTTGGTCCTTTGCTCATAGTATTCTTTGAAACTGGAAAGTATGTTTGAGTCGATATGAATATAAACCGAACTGAAGCAACCTGAAACAGGCATGGACTTGATTGATCCAAGAAAGTTATCTTACTCTTATATTAAAGTCTGTGTGTGTGTGTATGTGTGGTGTGTGACACAGAATGACACCCCCCTAACTATGCCATCATCTTCATCATCATGGTTGTTGACATCATTGTCAACATTGTCATCATCATGATTGTAATTATCATCATGATTGTCAAATCATTATCGTTAGCATCACAGTTGTCATCACCGTCATCATCAGCATCATTGACATCTTCCTCCTCCTCATCATCATTATCATCATTTTCTTCTGGGCAGTCATTCACAGAGATGAGAAACATAAATAAGTGACTCTTGACTAAGTGTGGCTCTGATTCCGGTATGAGAAGAAGGAACAACCATTGTCCTACTGTATATCAAATGTCACTCATCTTCTGCCCTTTTCATTTCCAAGGGCCAAGATTAACACTGTTGCCAAATTGTTTGTTTTTAGTTTAGTTTGCCATAAAGAGAGGACTGTGATATACACAACTTTGCCTGTTACTTGGTTTGGCAGTACATGTACATTTTATGAGTGGAGGGTTTGCTTTTTCATATTCCTACATGCATGAATAATAGGCTCATTGAATAGACTTTTATGTGGGGCTGTTTATCGTGCATGTTTTAAGAAAGAATATGCGAATTCAAAATGGAAGATTTTCATTTTGGACTGTGCTCAGAAATCAATCGTTTGATTTACAGCAGTGGTGTCAGTAAAAATGGTAAACAGTCATGAAATTTCCATTTCCCCAACAGTTTAATTGGCCTTATATTTCTTTAAAGATTTACAATGACAAGTTGGGGTGCAACATTTATTATAGTTGGCAAGGGTATTGAGGTAGAAGCTTTACAACACTGTATTATAGCATCTGAGAAAACATCACAATATTTAATACAAAATATTGAATATAAAATAATATTTGGGCAATAAAAATGTAGGCATGAAATAACTAGAATAACTAAATAAATAGAATGAGATTCTTTTTTTTTAAATTGTTATTTTCCAGTTTTTCTCCCAATTTAGTAGCCAATTACACCCTCTATTTATTCCGATTTACCCCTCCCACACGGGCCCGCCGCTCGTCTCTAGGAGGCAAGCTAATTCTCAGAGGGCAGCGAATTCTGCTTCCTTCGAGACAGAATTTGCCCACCCACGTTCTGGAGACTCCCTTACATGCTTCACCCTCTCCCCTCCCCCTGGGGAGGAGAGCCAAACGCCCCCCCCAATCGGGGCTGACGACCAGGGCCGGTCTGGTAGAGATGGGTTTCGAACCTCGTCCAAGACAGGCAGCGCACATCATATCGGACCAGCCAAAATACGGTGCGTTAGACCGCTAAGCTATCCGCCGCCCCAAAACATCCCAATATGTAATACAAAATATTTAATATAAAATAATATTTGGGCAATAAAAATGTATGCATGAAATAACCAAAAATAGAATGAGATGTGTTTTAAAATCATGCCGGTGATTCAGAAACAAAAAGCATAATCACAGAAACTCAAAAAGCAAGACAACTCTCTCAACGTAATGAGTGCCCCCCCTTTTCCTGTTGAGACGTGAAACAATCCTCCAGCCCAGGGGCAGAATTCGAAGAGACATTTGATCTGCTTTTAACATGGGGTTGGGACCCTGGGAGATATCCCCAACAATCCTCCAGAGAATGTGAGATGTACACATGCAAAGCACAAGCCTACATTTTTAATTAATTTACTGCTACATTCCCCAAAACAAAAACACCACAATGGTGGTCGCTCTCAAAATTGAAATACCACTCTCTATCTGTGGTATTTAAAAATATAGATATTAAGTAAAAATGTTTTTTTAGAAAACAATGACTAAACATTTTCAGGTGGGCTGAGATGCTAACGCCCCCCTAAATAGGGTCTAAAATTGCCACTGCTCCAACCATTACAAACATCTAAGCATTGGCGTCCATAAAGGAAGGGTACGGTCAAGATCGAGCGTAAGACAAAAGCGACGAGTGCGCTGGAAGGTGTTTTTAATTCGGAACATCTATTTTGGCTTTTCTCAGAGGAGCGTGCCTTTTAAGAGTGTAATCAATCTGCAGTCCGGCCAGCGGCGCTATTAAAACCAGCTACTAACACTAATAAGTGCGCATTAGTGCCTTCTGAATATATAAATGTCTTGTGACATTGTTTTTCCTGCCACTTTATCTCATGTGATTATTGGAGGGTACAAGGTCTTCTGGTGGTTCTGTATACTGAAACGCTGCCCCCATTTTAGTGCCACCCTTGTTCATCATCTCATACATTTCCATTAGGGTATCGCAGCGAATTTACCTCAGAGTGCTGCAGACAATCGCTTTTACATGCGCCCCATACAGCCACTAGGACAGGTGTTTTCTAATTGATTATATGTCTGTTAGAGGGGCATCATGTGATTAGAGCAAGCTCCATGCGTCGTGGGCAGTGGCGGCATAATCACTAGCATGATTTTTTAATCAAATTGAAAAGTGTCTTGTGTATTTATCAAGTCCTCTGTGATTTTTATTTGCATAAAGGTCCACTTGGAAAATTGCACAAAATTCGGAATCAACATTCTAAAGTTTAAATGATTTTTTATTTAAATTATTAATGAATAAATTCATATGAAAGTAAACGTGCCTAGTTGTATGATCCATGGTGTGGATCCTATTCTTTACATTTTTGGAAATCTGTGGATGGTCATGGATACAATATACCTGACACTGCACAACAATGCTCACCCTGAATGGGAAGCAGGCCTGTGAACTACACCACTAACATGAGACACAATTATCCCCTACACAAGCCTAACTCACACAGGGACACATCACACTCTACTCTTGACTCCAGCGCCCATATGTATAAAGCATCTTAGAGTAGGAGTGCTGATCTGGACTCAGTTTGGCCTTTTAGCCCATAATGCATAAGGTTAGGATATGGACAAGGGAAACCTGATCCTAGATCAGCACTCCTATTCTGAGATGCTTTATACATACGGGCCCAGACTCCAGAGGCGGTGACATCATTGTCCACAGCAGACAAATCAACGCAATAAGCTCCCTTCCATAGGCGACATCGAAACCACCTTTAGGTATCACCGCCTTACACTGCGTTTAGACTACATTAACACTGCATCTCAGAATTAGCTGCATTGCAGAGGTTTACCTAGTTCTCATAAAATAGAAGTCAGTGCCTCCTTCTACTGCTGTCTTGAGACAGAGGCATCCCTGATTGTTTTTGATATTTGTTTGAGTTAAAATATGAGAGCAGGAGCCGTCCTTGTTACAGACCCAGAGAAAGCTCATATTCGGCATGAGTCACGTTGCCTTTTATGTATAAATGTATATGATTTCGCATGCTCCCCCCAGCGCTCCTGTCACAAGCCCTCTGCCTGAACATTTGCAGTCACTTTGTGACAGCTCTCGTGAAGAAAGGAGCAGGATGTTGTGTTTTCATCGCCCCCCCCCCCCCTCCCCCGCCCGACTCATCACAGAAAACACAAAAACTGTTGTTATGGAAGAGCGGATATCAGAACTGAGGCACACTCATTAAGCATAAAGAACCAGGGCTAACCTAGAGCTGTGATGACTTGATGTGTGACATTTTGTCTCGATTCTGTTACCGTGCAGTGTGATTGACAGCGTGATTGGCTGAATTGAATTACAACTAACCCTTTTGACTTTGTTGCAGCTGCAGCATCGTTGTTGTTAGGATACACGAATACCTGCGTGTTTATTCAGGCATTGTAAAGCCCTGTAGGGCTCCACTACAGCACTCTGCAGTTTGATGCCTGATAGTGTCTCGACTGCTTTCCTTTTCTTCTTGGGCTCACAGGACAGCTTTCCTGCTCGATTTGGCGGAATCCATTTTGTCAACCAGCCGTGGTACATCCATGCTTTGTACACAATAATCAAGCCCTTCCTGAAAGACAAGACAAGGAAACGGGTAATTACCATCTCTCCCTCTCTCTCTCTCTCTCTTTCTCTCTACCTCTCTCACTCACTCACTCTATAATAAGGCCTTAACCTCCACCGCACCATACTGTTTTTTTTTCTTCTATTTTCTCTTTCTGCAGGTTTTTCCCATTTTTCTCCCAATTAAGTAGCCAATTATACCCTCTTTTTCATGTCAATTATCCCCTCCCTCATATTGAGAGCTCGTTGCCGTAGTCCTGATACCGGCAGTGACATGAGGCGGAGCACCGCCTCTCCTGAGCCAGAACCTGCCAAGCCATTACCGTAACTCCGGTATGCACACAGGGCCACTCCTATACGCAGCGAGCTCGTATCGGCTTCCCTCCTCCCACCCTGGGGCGGACAACCAATTGCCGCCCCCCTAGTTGCACTCCCAGCCAGAGCCGATACTGGCACGGTCGGAGGAATCCTGTATTTTTATCAGATAACTCAGACAGGACCATCACATTTTCACAAGGGAACAGAGGTGACCACAAATGAGATGAGTGGAAATTGTTATATGCAGCGTTAAACCCCAGGCACGAATGCCCTTGCCATGAACGTAACACACTTGATCTAATAAGCACTAAAGCAGGCTGCCCCAGATCAAAGAGCTCCACCTGGAAGTGGGTACATGTGGAGTTTATGCGCATACATTCCCAACAGACTTGTCCCCTGGCAATTTGTTGACAATTGACCATTGACAATTGGATTGAAGAAGGAGTCCCTTGAGAATGGTCTCCTGTGCAAACAGTGATTGTTAGCACGGTGCTGAAATATCTACAGACATGGCATCGCCACTCGCACCATCAAATTGACCTTGCAGGAGTCCATTTCATTTCCCAGATGCTAAGCCGAGCTCTTTCCATTGCCCCGTCTTTAGATTGGATTTAATTTAAGGATAGATGCCGCTGCAGCATGTTTCGAGCTCTCGGTCCTTGAACAAAAGTGATTTTCCCCTTCATTTAACCACACATATTTGGCAGTGTTTTTATGTACCATCAAAATGTATTTGTAGATAAAAATATATATGTTGTGTAAAAATTTAAAAAACATTTGTACATTCTCTGTTTATTTCCCCTACCAACAGATTTTTCTCCATGGAAACAACCTGAATAGTTTACACCAGCTGATTTACCCAGAATGCTTGCCATCTGAGTTTGGCGGGACACTGCCGCCGTACGACATGGGCATGTGGGCTCGGACGTTGTTAGGCCCGGACTATAGCGACGAGACCGAATACACGCACACGTACGACGCACTCCACGTGAAGGAGGCCCTCGGAATGTCCGATAAAGAGTGTTCCGAGAAGCTTATGAAGAGGTAAGACACCACTTCCCTTGTAGAGTGGTCCACGCTGAGTCCTTCTATGAACGTAGCCACATAACTAAGACTATGCAAAGCCCATAGAATGGGCTTATATTGGAGATGTAGAAACCTTTGTAGAATTAGAATCTAATGGCAATTTACAAATGATAACTAACACACAATTGATTAGATTGTGTGGTATATATAGTAAGATTACTGATAACTATTTTTATTCAGGATTTTTTCAGTTCTCTTGTTAATTCATTTAAGTAATTAATCCATTGCTTACTGGCACCAACATGACAATTTACAATGTTATTATTTTGTTATTTAGCAGACGCCTTTATCCGCTTTTATGACTTACGAAAGTGCATTTACATGGCAGTAAGTCACAGTCTAAACATTGACATTGCCAATGTTCATGCTTCAAAACCTGTTATACAAAGGTAAAAAGAGGTTATACATTGCTGGGGTAGGCAATTATGAATTGAGGTGGCGACTGAAAAGGTGAGTTTTTAGTCTTTTACGGAATATAGGAAGAGAATCTGCTGTCCTGACCTAGTGAGTAAGGTCATTCCACCATCTAGGGCCCAGGGCAGAGAAGAGGCAGGGCCGTAGGGAGTGGCTACCAGGTGTGGAGAGATGGGACAGTTAGCAGGCCAGAGGAGGCCGAATGGAGGGATCTGGAGGGGGTGTAGGGTGTGATCATAGACTGAAGATGGGAGGGGACAGTCCCCCTTGTGGCCCGGTATACCAGCACCAGTGGACCCTGAGATGCCTACCCAGCGAGGGACGAGAGTAGGGTACTGTGGTCCACCGTGTCGAGCGCAGCAGAGAGGTCTAGAAGGGTGAGGGCGGAGCTGAGTGACTTGGCTCTGGCCAGGTGAAGATCCTCGGCGACTGCAAGCAGGGCCATCTCAGTGGAACGTCCTGCCTTGAAGCCTGACTGTTTGGGATCAAGAAGGTTGTTCTGTTGAAGATAGAGCGATAGCTGGTTAGATACGGCACGTTTGAGGATTTTAGAAACAAAAGGGAGGAGAGAGACAGGTCGGTAGTTACTGACATCAGTAAGGTTGAGAGAGAGTTTTTCAACGGGAGGGGAGTGACACGGGCAAGGGGGGACTGTGCCAGTAGATGGAGAGAGTTGTTAGTAAGGGAGGAGATGAAAGGAAGGCTGTCCCCTGAGGTGGACTGAAAGAGGGGGGAGGGACTAGGGTCCAGAGAACAGGCGGTGGGATTTAATGAGTTGTAGGGTGTCAGCATCAGAGAGGGGTGAGAAGGAAGGTGGGGAGGCAGGCAGGTTGAGGTGAAGGAGTTGTGAATGTCACTGACCTTATCAAAGAAGGATGCAGATGTGGTGAGAGAGGAAGGGGGGCGAGAGGGGGTGGGCTGAGGAGAGAGGAGAAGGTTGAAAACACCTTGTGTGGGTTAGAGGCAGCAGAATGGATCATAGTGAGGAGAAAGGCAGATTTAGCAGAGGACAGCTTAGCAGAGAGGGAGGCCAGGAGGGAGTGAAAAGAGGTAAGGTCTATTGGGGCTTTCGATTTCCTCTATTTCCTTTCGGCTGCACGGAGCTTGGCTCTGTCGGCACGAATGCAGTCAGTAAGCCAGGGACGGGCAGGGGACAAGCAGGCAGGCTTGGTTGAGATAGGGCAGAGGGAATCGGAGGAAGAGGAGAGAGAGGAGAGTAGAGCGGAGGATTTCTCCTCGACCGACAGTAGAGCAAAGTTTTCAGTAGCGGGTAGGGCAGGGCAGAGAGGACAGAGCAGTCCTGCCTGCTTGTGGGAAATATAATAATACACATTCTAAATGAAAGGACAAGTATGGAAATATGGAAGTTTGTTTTGGTTCCTTCACCCCAGATTCTTATAACAAATGTAATAAAAAACAGGAATGTGCACATGCACATTATAATACAGTAGGTATAAAAAGTATTGCCATTTTTTCACATTTTATTTTCTCACTTCATGGAATTTAATTGGGATTTCTTGCCACTGATCAACACAAAATACTCTATAATGTCAAAAAAAACAATAACTCTAAAGCTTTCAGTTAATTAATTAAAAATTAAAAACCGACAATAATTGAATCCATTAAGTATTCACCCTCTTGACTTAATACTTGGTAGAAGCGCCTTTAGCTGCGGTTATAGCTGTGAGTCTATTTGAGTAAGTCTCTACCAGCTTAGCACATTTGGACATTGCAATTTTCACCCATTCTTCTTTCCAAAATTGCTCAAGCTCCTTCAGGTTGGATGGGGACTGTTGGTGAACAGCAATTTTCAAATATTTCCACAGATTCTCAATGCGATTGAGGTCTGAGCTTTGACTAGGTCACTTCAGGACATAGATTTCTTTGTTTTTAAACCACTTCAATGTGACTTTTGGCATATACTTTGGGTCATTGTCCTGCTAGAATATAAATCTTCTCCTAAGTCCCAGGTCTCTTGCAGACTGCAGCAGATTTCCCTCCAAGATTTGTTTTTTATCTTGCTCCATCCAAGTTTTCCAGTCCCTGAAGCAGAGAAGCATCCCTGTAGCATTAGGCTCCCACCACCATGTTTCATGATAGGTATAGTGTTCTTAGGATGATGCACAGTGTTAGGCTTGCACCAAACATAGTGTCTAACGTTGAGGCCAAAAAAATAAAATTTGGTCTCATCAGATCATAGCATCTTCCTTCACATGGTTTTTGGCTTCCTCCACTTCCTACTCCTGGCAAACTCTAGGTGAGATTTATGTGAGTTTTCTTCAACAATAGTTATTTTTGCCACCCTCCCATAAAGCGCAGATTTATGATTGTACACAGGTGGACTCCAATCAAATAATTATGTGGCCTATAGATTAAGACAATAGATTGCACCAGAGTTTATTTAGGTGTGTCTTAGCAAAAGGGGTGAATACTTTTGCAATCAATTATTGTCCGTTTTTTTACATTAAGAAAAAACTTTATTGTTGAGTTGTGTTTTATATCTGACATTACATAGTATTTTGTGTTGATCAATGGCAAGAGATCCCAATTAAATCCATTTTGATTCCACGAAGTAAGAAAATCAAATGTGAAAAAAGTCAAAGGGGGTGAATACTTTTTATACCCACTGTATGTGTGTGTAAGTTTATACAAAAAGAGCAAGTAGCCTACTGTATGTTTTGGGGGCTCAGCAGAAAACTCCAGTCTTTATAATATTTTAACATTTTAATCTCTCATGCACCAGCTTGCTACTGTATGAATTCATGACATGCTCTGCAGACAGAGGGCCACTGCACAAGTAACACGATTTCCTCAGGCTAAACCAAACGCACTGCTTTTACGTGTAATGCATTGTCTCGAAATGGGCTCTCTTATCGGGATCATGCTAACAGCACTTAGTTTGGACCTAGCCTACAAGTCCAGCCTCAGATTACGCGAGCAGGATTGACGGCATTTGAATATCGCATCGCACCGAAACTCTTATTAAATGCGAGTGAGTCCTCCCGGCCGTTGGATTTACGATGTCTTTATGTTGATGTGTTGTAGCCGCTGAGAGACGTTGTTACGGCTGGCAGGATGTTTTATGGTTTCCTTTAATGCGAGTTATTGGTTACGTTACACGCAGGTGGGGAGATGAAGTGGCGCTTGTTTTAATGGGCCGCACTTGCAGAACAGCGACCGCAGCATATTTTTAATCCCGGTGTTGCGGTCTCACAGGCATTCGCCTCTCAAGGAAACATCAACAGAGAATGTGCAGCTCTCGTGGGACTGATGATGCAGGTTTATTCATTTATTTTTATTCCTTTTTGTTATTATTGCTATTAATATTTTTTGTGCAACGCCTGCAGCTTGACAAGACCTCCTGCCTTAATATGCAGTAAGCCACCCACAGGGGTCTGAATAATAAGTCACAGATGGATGGCAACCTGTGGTTATCTTTTCCTCGTTTGAGAGTCTGTCCTTGAGCCCTCTCTCTCCCTTTCCTCCAGGAAATGACCTTGGCTCAGAATCTCCCTGATCGATTATCGGTGTGCGCCTGACCGACCCGAAAACCCTAAAAGCTGCCTTTATATTTAGAAATGGTTATTTGCTGTGAGCAGTCCCGGCTGTTTTTGTACCCTTTCACCCGTTCCACCCACCGACTGAGACTCACTGCTGCCTTTCTTTCCTCCCAATCAATTCTCACCTCCTGGCCAAAAAGAGCTCAAGGCTTTCTCTCCACACAGGCAAGAGAGAGAGAGAGAGAGAGAGAGAGCAAGAGAGAGAGCAAGGGAGAGAAAGAGAGAGAGACAGCAAGAGAGAGAGAGTGTGAGAAAATGAGAGACAGGGAGAGAGAGATGAGAGAGAGAGAAAGAGAGAGAGAGAGAGAGTGAGAGACAGAGAGAGAGAGAGAGAGAGAGTTGGTTACAGAGCTGTTTGACAAACAGACCTCTGGGGTCAACGGCAGATTTAAACCAAATCTACACCACAATCGCATTGGTAAACTCATAAAATACAGATTTTAATGAGGCTGGAGAAGCATAACAATGCAATAGCTGCTCTCTACAGACCCTGCATTCTCTCTCATAAGTATTAATATGGAATATTTCTTTTCTTTTTTACGGAGTTACTGTAAAAAGCCCCCAGTAGGATATGGTGGCATCTTCCATTATCAGCAAGGGCAGAATAATTTATTGTGGAAAGAAATTGTAAAAATTAATCTGCTGCGAGCTGGCTGAAATGAGAAGTGGTTTCAAACCCTTAAAAGTGCAAAACACTTTAATTAGTTCAGAATGGAGAAAGGGAAAGTGCCTTGTGTGTGTGCGTATGTGTGTGTGTGTGTGTGTGTGCGCGCGCACGCCTGTGTGTATGGAGATTGCATAGCGAGGCGTCTTTTGCGTTTGATGTCTGCAGAGAGACTGCCTGTCTTATTTCGGCAGCTCTGTTGTCCAGCCACGATGGGTGAAAAATCCCCACTCAGCGACCGTCAGGCAGGGTCTGGAGTTAGAGATGAAGAGGGAGAGTGACTGGGGGCGGAGTTCTAGGATTTAGCTCTGTGTGTGTGTGTTGTGTGTGTGTGTGTGTACGTGTGTATGGAGATTGCTTCCTCAGGGTCTGGAGTTAGAGATGAAGAGGGAGAGTGACTGGGGGCGGAGTTCTAGGATTTAGCTCTCTGTGTGTGTGTGTGTGTGTGTGTGCATACGTGTGTGTGTGTGTATGGAGATTGCTCCCTCAGGGTCTGGAGTTAGAGATGAAGAGGGAGAGTGACTGGGGGCGGACTTCTAGGATTTAGCTCTCTGTGTGTGTGTGCCTGACCCCTGCAGCTGCGTGACTCATTCTCCAATCAACAGCGAGTCACGGAACAGCAGGCCTCGGGAGGCTCCTCCCTCCTCCGCATTGATTAAAAAGAACACATCAGAGACCGACCTTCAGAGCTTATGGTGTCTTATTAAATCCTGTGGGATTTAATAAGTGAGGATATGCATAACCGCCCCTCGTCCCCGCTTTCTCTAATGAGAGTCCGACCCTGCGACACATCAGCTGTTAGCGAGGATAAACAAGTGTGGATCGTGTGAAAAAGAATGACAGCAGATATCACCAGATGAAACGCTGTCCGTTCTGGCGTAACACATCCAGTTACTTTAACCAGCTCTGCTTTAAGCTCTTTAGAAATATCCACAGGCTAGAAAAAGCGGCGTCCAGCCAGTTTGTCACAAGCATGTTGTTCGGGCATTTGCTTCTGTCAAACTAACCGCGGTCCGCGTACCGGCCGCGGTGACCTATGCTCTAACTGGCACGGCCGAACGGAGTTCGACAGCCGCCGAAACAGCGGGGCGACACGTCTGGACCTCACGTGCCCTTCAGGCTTCGGCGACATAAACACCCTCCGCTCGTCCCAAACGGCCACTTCTGACCGCGCTGCGTGTCAGTCAGGTCTCACAAACTGGTGCCCACAGTGAAATAGCACGCGCTAGCTATCTCGCCGACAGCGTACTTCATTTAGTCTATTTACACGGACAAATGCCGACGCGTGTGCGCACGCGCGCCTACATCGACGATGCCTGACCCGCAAGATCTTTCCCAGTGTTTAGTTTTTCATCAGAGAGACCGCGAACTCGAACAGACGGGGGGTGATTACTGTGTGCGCGGCGTGTTTATCCGTTTGGTATGAATCGCAGCAGACAGACTTTTTTCTCTGCTTTTCTTCTCTCACCAAGGGGTTTTCTTAAGCAGGATCGCTTCCCCATCTGGCTTTGTACGGTTTTAATCAGCGCTCAGCTCTTAGAAGTGAAAAAGGAGCTCGCCAGAAACGTGTAGACTCGGGTAAGCTCCTTGCTGGGAAAAGCTGGATAAAGCAACAAAATGCGGAGATTAGTGCGGCCGGGCCACGCGTTTGGGGTTTTGCGCAGGAGTTGTGTTACTTAATTGAGCGCTGATTTGCCAGTCAGAAAGAGCGCGCGGTGCCGGGGGGCGTGGGGGGGACAGACATTCGTAATGTCTGTTCATGCAGGCACAAGGCCACGTGGATTGTCATCAACGACGGCGCGGTATAGGGGTGAGGGAGCTGGGCTTTTTAACACGGCAGTTGCAGGTTCGAATCCCAGGTGGGCCGTTGTACACTTAACCTGAAATGCTTCAGAAAACATCCAGAAAAAACTGAATTGATTCAAAAGGGTAAGCGGCCAGTCATGCTGGGCATCTGCAAAGGCAAATTACAATAAATAGCAGTCTATATCCATATCTATATCCAGATCAGATGGCTGTGTCACCTGATCACGTTGTGCATACTGCACTGAACCCGGAGCACATTGCATCACCATCTGGACCGACACACTGCCATTTTGACAGTGGATGATAAACGGTTTGAAGGGACAGAGTGTAAGAACGGGAACGTCTCGCACACAGACAGGTGCGGAGATACTGCTTTGGGTCTAGGTCTGCTAACGCAAGGCGGGTTGCCTCTCGCAGGGTGAAGAAGCAGGCCGAGGCCCGAGGTCACGCAGCAGAGCAGATACGAGCCTGTGGTAAAGAGGAGGAGAAGATATTTCTCTCCATCTGCGATTTGACGCGTGATCGTGTTCTCCGACACAAAGCCGACAGAAAGGGTCACCTGGGCTACGTTTGAACCGAATCCACTCTCTTTTCTCAAAATTGCATTTTTAAGAAAAACTAAAAAACAGTCAAGATCTCCTTGTTTGTTGACACTGGGGTTTGTTTCCAACCCTCCGTGAAATCCGTCAGACCGAGGCGCAGATGGTCTGTCTATTTTCCAATACTGTTTCCCTTTCAGTCACAGATGGTGCCTTGCTCAACCATCTCAGATCCTATAAATCACCAGTCCCAGAACTGAGTATTGATACACAATCGAACCAGGCCGACCTTAATTAAGGCCAAATTAGACAGCAGAGTTATGGTGAAAGGTGGGAAGGGTAGGAGTGTGGTGCAGCACCATTATCTTTTGTGCGGGAAGTCTGCGGTTTGCTCTTTAACCACCCGTCTCTTCAAAGAGAGCGGTTTCGGCGCTCTGCTGTAGTAATAATGCTTGCTATGACCCCCTCGGTGAGTTGCTCATCCCTTAACGAACGATTTCTCTCGTTGTTGTGAAAAACAGGGGCAATGCACCTAGGCGGAAATTGCAGCATTTACTACGAGGATTATCATTGTGACAATTCTTTAAAAACACGGATAAACTCCAGCGATCGGTGCCCGGTCTTACAAACGGCCTTATTGATCAAGCTCCCCGCGGTCGAAGCGACTGCATTCGGGGTGCAATTACGCGAGAGGAATCCAGGGGTGAATTTTCACGTTCGTAATGTAAAGCGACTCATCTCTCGCCTCCGCGTCTCATCTCTCGCCTCGCTCTGTATTACCCGCGACACGCTGCCTTCATCAGTCTTCCGTACCCTTTTCTACTTTTTTTATAAACTCCCTGATCACTTCATGCATTACCGTTATCTGTGACAGGAACAGGAGGAAGTTCTAAACGCTGTTCCAGTCTGGCGGCGTTCGCTTTCTTATCGCGGTGCTGTGGAAGCTGTGCCGATTGCGCGAGGCTATGAGCTGCGCTCCTCTGAGAGACAGGTTTAATATTAACGCTGACGAAGGTAAAAAACTATCTGGAACTTTTAATAATAAAGAAATGCGGTATGATTCTAGGAGATGCGTTGGTGGGGTTCGCTGAGGTGAACTGGGACCTGCAGTATGATTCACTTTTTTTTGTTTTTTGCATTATATATATAAAAAAGGATAAAAATAACGAATCTGGTTTTACAAACCAAGGTGGGCAGGTGAAAATCCCTTTATATTCCTTACCAGTATCCCGTAAAGCAGGGCAGGGCTGTGGTTTGATCCATGAGTGCTGATGGATTTATGCCCTAGTGTTAGTTTTGAGTCCCTAAACTGGCAGTCTTTAAAAAAAAAAACAATAATAACTTTGCCGTTGGTGTATAAACGGGCAAAGTTGGCCATGAAAAGAGCATAAAACCTAATATATATTATATTAATATATTACATAATGTTTACAAGAACAGCAGGAAGATAGTCAAGCAACTTACTGGTGGCTGGGAGTGGGGGCAGGGGTGTGTATGTACCGATTAATTTACATGACCCCCGGGACATTACTAAGGATTGAGGCGGACACATGGTCACCCGGGGATTACCTGCTGGCGCGTGTGCAGATGTATATCCTGTCATCGTGATGTCCTGCTCCGTTTGATCCATCCTGGCCTGGGGACCACGCAGTTATTAGGACGAGTGCATTCTGCTCAGGGACTCGAAGCTCCCGGACGCAGTTGGCGCAAGCAGATTGTGATTGTGAATTGAATCATTGCATCCGTGTCCGTTCCCTCCAGGTCTCAGTCCGTGGTGGAGCCGGGGACGCTGCGGCACCAGGACAGAGAGGAGGACACCGCACAGCCCCTGCTGGCTCTGGACTGAGCCTGAGCCTGTCCCTGTCCCAGGAAGGGGGGGGCGGACCGCTCGAGCCAGCCCCAGGACCCGTGAGACTGTACCTGTTCCATCTTACCGGCAACTCTTCTCACCGACCATCAAATTCTGTTGCTAATTCAAGCCCACACAAACACCGCTGGACCATCCACTTTGCTGCAGCGAGCGATGACATCAGTGGGGGGGGGGGAGGAAGGGGGGGAAGCTATATTAGATCTGCAGCAACGGGCTGTCTTGCTGTGTGTGACTGTACACGCTCGCTCTCTCTCTCCGAGGGGCGAAACTGAAACACTGGGCGATTTCAAGGATTGTATATTCACTGGAGCTTCGACTACTGTGCTCTCAGCAGCACCATGTACACAAGAATGTAAAGTGAAGAGGTTAAGATAAAACATGAATTCAAACGTACATTTAAAGCGCGTGTACAGGTTCATTCATCCAAATGAGAGCATTTTCCATACGCAGAAACGATTTAAAAAAAGAACAAAAAAATTTACAACACCGTGGTAACATGTGGTAGATGGTAGAGGTGTTTATTCCAATGTGAGGGTGGAAGTGTAAATCGATATACTACCAAAACATTTTTCTTTTCATATAATGTACTGAATTACTTTGTTTGAAATACAGCTTTTGCCACCTCCTTCCACGGTTACGTCATTTTGACCTCTGAGACAGTGTGACGAATCCTTTGTTCTGGGAATCGTTTATTATTTGTTCGTTTTGGCACCTCTTTGTTCTGCACTAATTAAAGGCGCGTTGGTCCCCAAGAGCTCAGAGGCAGCTCTCTCCACCGTTTGTACATAAATTGATTGATTGCTGTCAATGATAATTGAGACCTTTCAGGACCTTTCAGACAAGTCAGCCATGAGGGATTGAAAGACCTAGGGATGCGAGCAGCTGTGTGGATCTTTGGCTTAAGGCGCTCGCATCACGATACATGGTTTATGATGCAATGCTAGGCAGTGGCGGGCCGGACCCATTTTAACAGGGGTGGTCCAAAAGTGGCACAGAACCACACAGAGGGGGACATTCAAAATATAATAAATTTGATGTGATTGACAACCTAATAACCTATCAAGAGCCAGATGAAGTAGGGTGGCACCCAGGTTGGCCAACCAAATTTCTGTTGGGGCAGGTCATCCCCAGGCCCCTCCCTGGACATGCCCCTGATGCAAGGCCCGATATTGGCTCATTTAGAATAATGCAATACAATTCGCTGTATTGCAATTCGATACAGTAACTCCTTCAGCCAGAAATGCAATCTGTGTGAAATAAACACCTGGGTATAAAAACCTGCCGGATTCCTCCAAGTCTTTCTTGTAAGGTGTAAAGGAACTACGGACTTAATGCACATGCAAATAAGTGAACACAATGACTCAACGGCCAATAAATATCTGTTTTGTGGGCTCCGGGTGGTGTAACAGTAAAAGCATTTTTCCGGAATGCAGGTTTCCCACTGCGGCTGGGGTTCGATTGCTGGCTGTGCCAGCCCAGCTCTGGCCGGGAGCCCTGATTGGGGGCGGCAACTGGTTGTCCGCCCCAGGGGGAAGGGGGAGGGGGGAGAGGGGAGGGAGAGCCGGCACAAGCTCGCCATGGAGCGCAGAGGACTTCCCTGTGGGCAAAATAAATAGGTGAGTTCCGTCTTGGAGGAAGCTGTTCATTGCCGGCCTCGGGATAGCAGCTTGTCCTGTAGATGCGGGCGGAGGGCTCATGGGGGAGGGTGAATTGAAGAAATAGAGGGTATAATTGGCCACCAATTTGGGAGAAAAATGGGGGAAAAATCTGAAAAAAAGTCATTGGCACGTGTGTCGAATGAACGCAAAATCAGAGTTGTAAAAATATTGACACTGTGTGTTTTGCTGTGAAGCAGATACAAGTCACACCAGTCTGAAAAAATCACTGTTTGCATAGCAATGCAGATGTTTGGTCGAAATTTAAATCAATGCATCGATGGGATAGATAAATCATTACACCCCTAGATATGAATGCTCATATTTTAGTTATACTTACAACATGATTAGGATCATACAGGACATCAACACAGTACATCGGACACAGACATTTCTATCAACGATTTCCTTGTTCTTCAAAGTTGTTCAATAACCCACTGGCCTTGACACTTGAAGGTTATGGCTTCCCCCGTGTGAGCAATTGCAAAGAACATCATTAAAAATGGGCACTCACTGCCCGTCTGATTGCAGGAACACTTCACATCAGAGAGATAGATTGAGGCATTGACCATATGATGGCCGTGTACCCTATCCAGAGAGGGCACTAATCAGGCAGCTGTACTGTGTGACACAAAAAAACGGAAATAATCTCTGGCCCCCACGGGCCCTGCTGGCTCGGACTTGACTTCCATTAAAAACACTTTTCAGTCACCGGGGAGAGGTAATCTTACGAGATCGAACAGTGATGCGTTCTCTGTTTTGATTGGTAACCAGGGCCCAAATTCAATCAAAGTGCAAGGTCCTTCATCCTTCACTTTGAATAAAGATACAAAGTGTGACTGGCTGTGAGCTCGACAGTCACAGAAATGACAGGAAGAGTTGAGGCTGAAGGGCCCTGAGAACGGGCCGGGGTCTAGACAACGTAATAAGCACACACACGACTTGTTGAGTCGATTATTCATTTTTCCTTTTCCTTTTATATTCTTCCTAATAACCTATCAAGAGCCAGATGAAGTAGGGTGGCACCCAGGGTGGCCAACCAAATTTCTGTGGGGGCAGGTGCCCCCCCAGGCCCCTCCCTGGACACGCCCCTGATGCAAGGCCCGATATTGGCTCATTTAGAATAATGCAATACAATTCCCTGTATTGCAATTCGATACAGTAACTCCTTCAGCACAGAAATGCAATCTGTGTGAAATAAACACCTGGATATAAAAACCTGCCGGATTCCTCCAATCTTTCTTGTAAGATGTAAAGGAACTACGGACTTAATGCACATGCAAATAAGTGAACACAATGACTCAACGGCCAATAAATATCAGTTTTGTGGGCTCCGGGTGGTGTAACAGTAAAAGCATTTTTCTGGAATGCAGGTTTCCCACTGCGGCTGGGGATTCTTATTTTTCAGATTTTTTTTCTCTAAATTTTGTGGCCAATTATACCCTCTATTTATTATGATTCGCCCTCTCTCACAAACTTGCCGCCTGTCTCTATGGAGGCTAAGCCAATTCCCGAGGCCGGCGATGTTGCCTCCTCCGAGACGGAACTCGCCCTCCTACTTTCTAGAGACACCCTTCGCGCTTCTCAGTGAACTCGTGCCGGCTCACCCTACCCCCTCCCCTGGGGCAGACAGGCAAACACCGCCCCTGAGCGGGGCTCTTGGCCAGGGCCCGTCTGGTACAGTCGGGTTTCGAACCGCGGCTGTAATAGGCAACTTGCATTCGCAAAGCAAGTGCTTTAGACCGCTACGCTATCCGAAGCCCCATATTTTATATCTTATGGAATAATTCACCTGTTTCATGATGGTAATTCAGTACTGTGCTGGGATATTTCCAAGCCAAAGTCATTAAAGTTTCTCCTCTATTAAAGTTGCTGACAGCAACACAGACACTATACTGTTTATGTGTATTGCGCCCGAAGTCAAGCCTGCAATAAAAAAAATGGATGGATATTTCATATTTCATTGCAATGTTACCGATGGCATTGTAATGCCAGTGCAATTCATCATACCCCCAGTTTTGCTCAAATTGACCTCTGTCTGGACCATGCAGTAGGCCCATATGCTATAGGTGAGCCGTTTTTGATTTGAGGCACAGTTTGCTGTGTGTCGTCGTCCCCCCCCTCCCGCCCTCCCGCCCTTACTTTGTCATTTTCAAGGAGAGGCGCTGAGCTGCTGATGCGTTTTCACTCCAAGCGCGGTCTCACCTCGCTCATGGGAACATTCGCAATCTCAGCCGGCCTTCTCCCCATGCTGCTGGCTTCCGTCTCGAATCAATCTTCCTTCTCTAAATCAAGATTAAATCCCATCATCCAAAGACTGCAGAAAGAGAGACAGATATATATATATATATATAGAGAGAGAGAGAGAGAGAGAGAGAGAGAAAGAGAAAATCTAAAGTTTGAAATAGACATGACTCTCATACAGGGGGCCTCGGGTGGTGTAATGGTCAAAGCATTCACCCGGAATGCAAGTTTCCCACTGCAGCCGCAATTCAAAGCCTGGCTGCACCAGTCCGGCTCTGGCCGAGAGCCCCTTTGGGGGCGGCGATTGGCTGACCACCCCAGAGGGAGGGGGAGGGTGAGCTGGCACAGGCTCACCGATAAGCGCGAAAGGCATCCCTGTATGGGAAAAACTGGCTTGCCTTTGAGGACGAGCAGTGGACTCGTGGGGGAGAGTAAATTGAAAGAAATAGAAGGTGTAATTGGCTACCAAATCGGGAGAAAACGTGAAAAAAATCTGAAACAAATAAAAGATTTAAAAATAATAAAATAAAGACTACTATCATACTCACTGTCATACTATGGGTAACTGCCAAAATAAAGGCAACACTTTGGCAACCTGAGGAGACACTGGGGCTGCGAGAGTCTCAGCTGGGTGGAGGGGGAGAGCCAGACCTATTTGCCACTGTCAGGATATTTAAACCTTTACTCAGTCACCCACAGATGAGATGAGATGGTGTGATAGCTGTCCAACCCTAAAACAGCAACATAACAACTAAATGTAGTAAACTTTATAACCACCCATTTGTGTTGAAGTAAGCCCAGGCACCATGGAGCCTTGTTACACTTCAAGGCCAAATGTGTTATTTACGCAACAATTGAATCTTGTTGAAGTAATCTACGACATTGTTCCATGCCCATTGTATTTCTGAACAGTAATTTACAATTGTCAGCAAATGCCTTTTTCAAAAATGCAATAGTGAACTTCTATCGGATTTCAGAACTGCATGTTCATAAACATTTATATTAATCTTTACACGCACTCACCGTTGGGGAAAAAACAGTGCTATAATTAAATCTGACTGAATCAAAATCAATTGAGATAAGCCTCCTTTTGACATCTCTGAACATTACAGACAAATGGTGGGCCATTTTGTCTATAAAATAAAACAAATCTTTTAGGATTTACCTTACTTATATATGTTGTTGACATTTGCCTAATACAGAGGGATATTTTAACAGAATATTTTAACTTCCATTGATGAGTTTTATGGAGTTCAGTCAAATGGCTGTGAGATTCTATGAGGGATTACATATTAAAAAAGAGTTGGCTTAAATAATGCCAATACTGGGGATAAATTATAATGAAAACTGCAATATCTTGATTGAATTGCATTAGCCCTTTGACAAATTTTTCAACACAGATGGTGTCTTTCTTCAAATTAAGAGGTGAACGTAGGCGATTTCTGTGAACACTGATAACAACAAAAAAAGGTTGTTACCAATGCAATCTAAAGAAAGAACATCCTTGGTTGATTGAATCTGCAGGTGACTTGTAATGGATTTTTATCCTAAGTGAAATCGCTTGTTATGTGATGTGTATTTCAATTAGAAAGAGACGATGATAACTACATAGATTTCAGCAGTCCCAGAGCAAGGGTGAGGGAGGTAGCACAACCAAACAATGTCTGATGACTGAACATTGAGACTGGACCACCTCTAAAAAGAAATTAAACTAAAATGGAGTGTTCACAGAGGGAAAAGGGCAGCATTTGAATAATTTTGAATAAATTCTGTACAAACATTGAATAATTCAGTAACGGAATAAAATACCATGCCACTTTTGATTGAAAACATACAGATAGTGAACATTAAAAATATCAAAATCATGGAAAGGCATGGCAAATTTCTGTCAGGAAGCACAGTGTTGTAATCTATAGTCCAATCACTGTTCTTGCGCTCCCGTAATCACTATTGATTGCAGCAAGAAGGATTTGGACAGAAAACAAACTCAAATTAACCGCAAGTGATGCCTTTCATTTTGGGTATGACCAACAGCAATTGTTGGAGTAAAATACCTGGCTTGTAATCTGCAATCATGAGTGAGTCCATTTTTGATTATCATCCAAGCACAGCATTAATATCCCTCCACAACTTTGATTCTGAAGAAGTACTTTTTTATGCAACCTCACTTTGCAAGGGTTCATTTGAGGTCTTCCGTACTGAAATGTAAAAATAGTTTTCTGTTAAAACCTTATTTCCTGAATTCCCCAACAATATTTCAGGGATTCTCAAGATAGGGAAAACAGCTGTCTTTTCCTGGTCAGAGCCTAGATGAGCTAAAAGGTCAAAAGGTCAAAAGGTCACTTAAAGCAGGGAGGTAGGCCTTCTATGAAACTGTCCTGACTAACTGCTGTCATTATGTCAAGTGTATGAGGAACTTTTCCATCTGGTGTAAAATGCTCAGGGCACAAATATGGGGGCTATGGTGTTGGGAGGCTTCCTGAACATCTGCTCTGGGGTCAGAGAGAGCCACAATACTCCTCTTCCCTGTAACACTACACAAACATTAGAGCCATCCAATCAATAGCACCATCAACCAGCAGCAGCAGCACACAGAAACGATCTTCCCTCGACACCTTCACATGCTGCATGCTGTAATGACCCACCAAAGCACATGTTCCACTGCTGAATATTTACAGTGCGTAATGTACACACAAACACAGCGGTTAAAACATGCATTTGTTCATCTGCTTTGCACTATATCCATACCACGCTCGTTAAGTAGCCTAAAGATGGAGAAAGTCTGTGTGTCATTTTGTTTAAATTGCAATTAATCGACCAAAACGCGTTGAGACAGCCTGGGCATCGCGCGATGAAATACTGCCATTGATGTTCATCTATTTTCTATTAAAGTGACAAACTGTTTGGTAACATTATAGCACATTGTCTTCTCATAGCAGCCATACTAATAATGGTTCATTTGATAACAGCTATTACCGTAGAAACAAACAACATGATGATTGTGTGTGTGTGTGTGTGTGTGTGTGTGGTATATATACACACGTAAACCTCCAACACTAATGCTGCCTGAGGCATGAGGCATGAAGTCATTTGGTCCTGCTAGTGCAGAAAATGCAGCGATAACAAACTAATAAATATTTTTGCCACGCTTTATTTAAAAAAATATATATCCTCCAGCCTAGCCTTTAAGAGATGTTATTATGAGCTTTTTAATTTAATAATCTACTGTGTTTATGAAGGTGCATTCCCAAGTCAGAGAGCAAAGACAATACACACTTGTTTTTCTCATTTTTTCTCAACTTTCTCATCTGTGAAATTAATGAATCGTCAAAAAGGAGGGGGGGGCACAGCAATGATAATGTAGATGATGAAATGATTAAATGAACAATTTGCACTTCTTGAATGACAAAATGGGCATAAAGCTACTCCATTACTGAACAGAAGTGAGCACACATTGGTTATCAAAGGGAAAAACAACACTGACTTTCAGACTCCACCTTCCTGTAGGCTAGACCATATATCTTGTCCCTTGAAATGCAATCTTCTTTCTCTGTGCGTGTTGCTGGCATTCTCCCGCAGAGAACAGTGCCAATTTCAATAATGCTTCTGTCAGCCTTCTGTGTGGCTGCTTCTGAATCATGATGAACGACTGCAATGACTTGTACAGAGCCATCCGCAGAACAACATTGTGGCTCTATGAAACTCTCTGCGGTCTCTGGATCACCGCACAAACAGGAGAATTTTGACCTTGTAAATTACACAGCTCAGCTTTTGCACAAAAATTTAATTACAATCTACGGTTATTTCCGTCATGTACATTAGTGCCTCCTTATTTATCTTTTATGAAGATGTTCATAGAATTCCATTAGCACCACAGAAACATGTAGGTCCATCATTTTGAAGAATGCCTTTAATCTATAAAGACCGAAACCAAAATTCTTCTGTTGCACAATATGGTTGATCAAACGGACTTCATTACCATAATTGTAAAAATGTACATTTGGGGAATGTTGCAATAGAAAGGATACATCTCTGGGGCATTCTGAATATAAGCACTTATTAAATCCGCAATAAAATTGCCATTTTTATCAGTAATACAATACAATAAACATATGCAGGGCCTGAACTGTTTATCAGCTAGAGTATTACAATGCCTGGAAAAAGTAAATGAACACTTGGATAGCCCCAAAGCCATATCCACCCATTATAGCCAATCAAATCATATGCGGTTTTAAGATAAACTATTTTAATGTTGTTTCTCTACTGAACACATGACTGTGAACTCTACTCTACTGAACTGAACATGACTGTGAACTCTACTCCCGTCTGCTGAACAAATGTGACTGTGTACTCTACTCTACTCAACTCTACGTGACTGTGATGACTGAGGATCACTGAGATGATCCTTCACATGTCCAAGAAATGTTACCAATAATCTCTCTTTTTGTTTTTGACAAATCCCACACAATTACATAAGCAAACAACAGCTAATGAGGCAGGAGACAAACACTTGTGACAGTGCATTTCTGTGTACTACTAAATTATCTGCACTTAAAACATACAGCACTCACAGCTTAGCAACCCATCCCTGACAAAATATTCTCCTGTGACTTTAACGGCACATCGCCTATAAACAAATGTCACACACAGTCCAACGATGGTCCACACAACCATGGTCCTCCTTTAAAGATCCTCTACAGCAGTGTTTCTCAAACCATTCCTACAGTCACACTGCCCTGGAAATTTGAATTCCAACCTCCGCTCCCACCCTATCTTGAGCATGACTAAGGGGTGGTTGGAATGAAAACATGCAGGGCAGTGTGCCCTGTACAAATGGATTGACAGTACACTCTACAGTACGCCTGTCTGAAGCACTGTTCTCTCTTTCCCGCCAGCCTTCCTTTCCCCCTACCCCTCCCTTTCGTACGCCTTTTCACGCATGCCTTCCCACAAGGTCTCTCTGTGCCCTCTCTCCTTCCTTAGACAGAATAATTAAGCGACGGCATCAACTCCTGGTGACGCACGCAGATTAAAGAGACATGTGGCCAGCCCCGTATGTGACACCAGCTCCCTTTCCTCAGCATCACGTCACCCGCGCAAGACGCTCCACCAGTTATAGCTCTGTCCACGGGCCAGCTGGCCTTCTTTCTCTCATTCGTAGCCAGAGACTCGACGGCCAGACCTGCCCCACTTCTGACACCAGCTCCTGGGGGGCTCTCCGGGGGCCCCGACCGTAATGGAATCAGAGCGGCACGTTCGGCGAGCCAGCCTCCTTTTGAGACCGGCCTGTCCTGTCGTTCTGTTGCTTTATGATCTGCGCACGCTAATTCTGGTGCCTTCGCGCCCTTTCTGTGTGGTAGCAATGTTCTGCTGCGTGCGCTATACAGCGCCAGAGCACTGAACACTGGCGATAGGTGAATGAGGTTATCATGACGCCAAAAAGAGGTGGAGCTACCATATGCTGCCAATCATCACCAATCAGTGTTTTGTTGTGATAAGCTAAACAGTGATTGACAGCTAGTTGTGGCTCCAACCATTTTGTGTGTGGCGATTCTCCCATCACCGTCGCACATGGGGAACTGGAAGCATCCATTTTCATGCATGACGGGGGAGGGAATGCAAGATCAGCCAGTGAATAAAGGAAAGCGTTACTGTGGTGATGACACTAGTGCTGGAGCATTATTCCTGCATCTGCACAGAAACCCTGTGACTGGTTCAATGTACTTCCTGCTCAGTAAGCTTGGCTTTGTCAGTCCAGTAATGAGTTCAGCCCCGGCCCTGATGTCATCAGACAGGCGGTCTTTGCAGCCGTTCCTCGTACCAACAACCTGGCCCATGATCAACTGCAGTACGGGGAGTACAGCAACACAGGCTGCTCATCCATCTTCATTTTTCCAAAGTATTTTGAACAAGCAATTTACATTAAACTTAGTGAAACACTTTAAAAACAGAAACAGAGAACAAAAAAAGAAAGAAAAATCTGTAAAATTCACAGTAAATGGACCATAAAAGGATTCTAAGAACCAGCAACGAAGGAAATGCACTTAACTTATTTGAGGCATAAAATCGAGGCATTGAGGCATAACACAAACGTTCATATTTTTTATTTTTTTATTTTTATTTCTGAGTACGTCTCTCAAGAAAGCATTGAAACCCCTATAAGGACTGTGTGGAGTACATGGGCTCGGTGTAATCCAACACATGAAAACCCCACAGTAACATCGAGTCTTCCTAACGTGAGAGAGCAAGGCAACGAACTCAAGACCACAAGAGCCCACGTGGGAACTTTCTCTGGTGAACGGGACATAGCCACCTTCCAATTTTCAAACGTCCTACATCCTAACGAGTCCTGATTCAATCGGTACAGTCCCGTGGTGCCAACCTGCCCCAAAAAGCACCTGCCTGCTCGTTGCAAGTAAAGGGCTTAATTGACTGAACGCATCCTGCGAGGGAACACATTTGAAAATTGAACGATCCTTTCGCGGTGGCGAGGAAAATTAATTTGACCAGGCGTTTTGAATTCAAATACAGTAGACACAGAGGTATACATGGCACACACAAACATGCACACACACACAAAGTTTCGGAGACCGATTAAAAAATGAGATCAACTCCGGGCTGGATGGATCTGGCAGCATCCTTCTCGTTAAAAGGGGGCCGTATTTACACATGTGTATGTAAACTGAAAGGGGGTAATTCACACGAGTAAGAACCATCTACTTCACCTGCCAATGGTAAAAAAGGCACATAATTAACCCCCTTTTTCACGTAAACGACACCTTCTTTGGGATGAATTCTCAGTATTAATGTAGTGTATGTATGTACATACGTACGTACACACACATTCATTCACACACTGTGAATTCATCCCCAAAAAGGTGGGATGCTTTTCAGCTCCTGGACGCTGCACAGTTCAAATCTCCATCCCACACACCCCTCTGCTGGTCAAGGTGTCAGAGAGAGCTCTCTTTGACATCCACCAGACTCTCAGCCTTCACAAGCAATAGTAAAGCTACTTCATTTCTCTTTTACCGCAGAAGCTGTTTAGTCATAGAAATCATTTTGAGGCGACATCATTCAGTGCAACTCTAGAACAATAAAATGTAAATCTAAACATTGTTCAGACAGGCCTATAAAAGCAGTGGTGGCTCATCACGGCAACATAACTGAACAGAATTGAAAATAAATGAACCTGATATTGGCTATATAAAAACTGTGATGAAAAACTGTTGAAATGTGGAGAAATAAAAATAAAAAGAATAAGAAATTGTTCCTACTCATTTGTAAGGCGTAAGTTTCCCAAACAAATCACAGAAATGAGAGAAAAGCAGAAGAACTATGACCATTGGTGGACAGGCAGCTCGGATTCAAATCTGGGCAATCCCATGATTCCACTCTGTCATAGCGGCCAATCACGAATGATGGCTGTCAATCACTGAGCTGCCGGCTGACTGACTGGATCTGAACCAGCAACTGCCCAAGTTAGCGCCTGGATTTGCACAATGTAGTGTTATTATCCAAGATAAATGTGTTTATGTGAACATTAACAACAGAGGCAAAAGCTGTTAACTGACATATGAAAATTACATTATGGGTACATTCATGGGTCTTGCTAAATACCCTTATCAAAAAGTAAGAAGTTAAAATGTGCTCAAATATAAGTATAGCTTATATAGGTAATATATAAGATCCTTTTTATATGTCATAAAATATCTGAAATGTGTTGTATATTAAAAGTATAACAATTATTGCAACTTCTATACATTTTTCTTATTTTCAAGTTACTGAGAAAGTGACAATAA
Organism: Aldrovandia affinis; assembly: GCA_029706075.1. Taxonomy (NCBI): domain Eukaryota; kingdom Metazoa; phylum Chordata; class Actinopteri; order Notacanthiformes; family Halosauridae; genus Aldrovandia; species Aldrovandia affinis. Next base: position 4,194,456 of record JAINUG010000016.1, read on the forward strand.
CTAATATACAATATATAATATAGGACACATTTTAACATATATCTAAAATGTCTTATTAAACTTAATATTTGCACAAATTTACTTTTTGAAAGGAGCATGTTTCAAATTCACTTTACAAAGATGCAATGACTACACCTTTATGAGGGATTTGTCACGCATATGAATCAAGTTCAAAGAAAATGGCTCAAATAATATCTTGAATCAAAAAAACAAACTGAAATGAGTCTCACATATTTTGTTTGGCAACATGACCATGCCACTCACTTCAATATTCTCCAGCATTACGTATGTGTGACTTGGACCTTTTCTTCTCAGTCAAAATAAACTACCACGACATGGAAAGTGCTTTGCTATCGAAACGACTTAATGACATAATTACTCATGTGCTATACAATAAATGCAATTAATGACCCCTTAGGTAGTGTTTTCTATTTCCCCGTACAAAAATCACACATCTCCATAAATCGTGAAACATAGACTCTGCGTGAAAAGGAGGTCACACGAGTACAAATTTGCCCCTGACGGATGGACGGATGGACGGGCGGACGCAGTCCCTGCTGAGGAAGAATGTGCTTTACTGCGACGGGGGATTTCACATCAAAAGGTGATGCGTGCGCTTTGTCACGCAGACTTCACACGGCGAAAATATTGAATGTATATTGTCACACTGTATAATGTAAATGTTAGATTTGGGCCTTGTTTACACCTCTCAAATCCCTCTTGGAAACTCAGCTGACAGCGGAAGTGCCATTACACGAACAGCTAAAATCCCAATTAGCCTGAAAAAGGAGCCAAGCTTAAAATTGTGCCAAACGGTTATGGGATCCTTTCAGTGATTTCAACAGTGCAAACAGCCGCGAGGGCCAGTGGGCGTGCGACGGCGTTCGGCTCAAAGCAGTTCAGGGCCCCCAATCGTCTTAGCAGCATCTGCTTCGGAAGGTGCGCGTTTTCGAAAATGGTACCAATATCAGCACAATAAATCTGGCAATCAAGTTCTTTCTTCCTCCCTGAAAGTGTACATAACGCGTGTTCTCCAGGCTAGCTTGCGTCCCGGTGGGCAATTTGCATTCATTTCACCTCCTTTCCGTACCTCCCATTTTCACCGTAAAAGTACCACGAAATAACAGTCAATAGGAGAGCTCTTTCAGTAACTCACATGAGCTTCAACTAACTCTCTCTCTCTCTCTCTCTAAAAAAACAAAAGAAGACTAAAAGAACTACTCCGATCCCTTTGAGCTGTGTGTGGGAGTGGCAGCCCCCGCGCGTTATATGGGCGACAGCGTCTGTCTCTGCTGCTGCGTCAGCTCGGGGTGCCACACGTCCACAATGAAGATGAGCCGGACACTGGCCGCGTCCTGCCACACCTCGTGCTCGAAGGAGTCGTCGAAGATCAGCACCCTGCCCTCCTCCCAGGCCCTGTGAGAGCAGGGGGACACAGCGCGTCATTTCACTGCGTTACTTTGGTTCTCAGCGCGTTACTTCATGCAGTTTCACTCAAACTGTGTTACTCACAGGTTCACTCTAACCGCGTTACTTCATGGAGTTTCACTCTGTGTTTCTCAGAGATTGAAACTCCATGAAGTAACACAGTTAGTGAAACTATGAGAAACAGAGTGAAACTCCCTGAAGTAAAGCAGTTAGTGAAACTAACTGTGTTACGCATAGAATGTCAGTCTAACTGCATTACTTCATGGAGTTTCACTCTAACTGTTTGTCAAGGCGTGTATTTTACACGCCACCCTGCCCCGGTGACATCACATCGCACAAACCCACAAAACGTTCATCATCAGGGGGCCTCGGATAGCGTAGCGGTCTAAAGCACTTGCTTTGTGAATGCAAGCTACCTATTACAGCCGTGGTTCGAAAACCCGACTGTGCCAGACCGGCCCTGGCCGAGAGCCCCGATCAGGGGCGGCGTTTGGCTGTCTGCCCCAGGGGAGGGGGAGGGTGAGCCGGAATGAGCTCGCTGAGAACCGTGAAGGGTGTCTCCAGAGAGTAGGTGGGCGAGTCCCGTCCTGGAGGAGGCGGATCATCGCCGGCCTCTGGGAATTAGCTTGCCCCGTAGAGACGGGCGGCTGGTTCATGGGGGAAGGTGAACGGAAATAAATAGAGGGTATAATTGGCCACTAAATTGGGAGAAAAACTGGAAAAAAGCTGAATAAAATCAAATCATCTTTCATCCTCAAACATATGAAAGATATTTACAAGCGTCAACAACTCAGGCCTCTCTGTCATAACTCATGCGGCAGAGATGAATAAACATGGAGGGATTCTCCTGAGCGTGGCGCCACGCGGAAGGACAAATGGCCACAGATGGAGTCGTTTGTTAACAAGAGAGAAGGAGAGAGAGGGAGAGAGAGAGAGAGAGAGAGAGAGAGAGAGAGAGAGAGAGGGAGAGAGAGAGAGAGAGAGGGAGAGAGAGAGAGAGAGAGCGGAAGGGAGCCTCCTTTCTGAAGGGGCCATGGGGGATTTATAGGCACGCATTACCCAGCGTCGGTGAGGCAGCTGGCTATGAGGTGATTCATTACGAGGCGACACAATGACCCCCTTTTCACATCAGAAGTGATGAGTGTGAGCACCAGGCCGTATCTTAAAAAAAGAAAACTCCCCGGGCCTTCATTTTTTACCACTTCCAAAAATACAACCCAGAATTCCTGTGAGACACAGAAAATCAACTGAATCATGTCATAAACTCATAATCGCTTTTATCCTCCTCTGACTACTCCAGTCAGTATATAAAACACAATCGCTGCAGTTCTACAGCCCGTGCAAATTAAAACATTGACATAACTTTAGTCTTGGTGGCATAGGACTATACAGGGTTCCAAAAACCCATAATCTCAGACATTTAATAACAAGAAATACTAAATGTCCATTCTAACTCTATAAACGCACTCTGCCGGGAGACTGAGGCTGAGAAATGCCGTACGCTCGGGTGCAGGTGTAAACTGAGTCACCGTGTTCAGTAAATCGTTTCTGGTTTTTTTCGAGTGCTTTACGAGCAAATCTAAGCTTACGCGCCTCCTAAAACCAATAAACTCTCACTTGCGATTCTAAGCTTGCTCCTTCCTCATCTTCAAATAAAAGCCTCTGTGATGGACTACACTAATTGGTGCGCATGTTCAGAGGAGGACCCTCGCAGCCTATCAGGACGCAGAGTCTGCGGTTCACCTGGTCTGATTGGTGCATCGGATGCTGCAGCCCTGCGGGGGGATGACGAGGCCCAGGTGCATGCGGAGTCTGCAGTTGGTGGGTCCAGTGTGCGGCCAGACATGGGTGCCCGGCTGCATCACAGAGTACTTTATCTGCAGGGACAGGAAGTGCAGAGTGAGGAGCCCGCCCCTTCCTGTCTGTCTGTCCCCCCAGGAGACCCCAGACCAGCGTCGACACACGGTTTACTGTGAATACATTTCCATTTTACATTTCAGGCATTTAGCAGACACTCTTATCCAAAGCGACTAACACAGTTTGCATTTCTTTACATACAATCCATTTATACAGCTGGATATTCTACTGAAGATATTCAGGTTAAGTACCTGGGCTCAACGGCAGTGCCCCACCTGGGAATTGAACCAGCAACCTCTGAGTTACAAGTCCAGTTCCCTAACCATGACACTACTCTGCCACCCCAGAATACGCTGCAGAGTTGAGTGGACACCGCAAACGTGACTGGTTTGACTCAAACTGCACACAAACGACCCTGACATAAACCCTGGTATGAAATGTAACATCCTGCGTGGCGTAACTCTCGGGGAAAGAGGACACTTTGAGCGCTGCAATTTCCCAGCCCGTTCATCTATTTTATGAAGCTGTGGTAGACTCCCTTACTCCCCCTCTCTCTACCCCTTTCCTTCTTACACCCTCTCCCTCCCTCCCTCCCTCCCTCCCTCCCTCCCTCCCTCCCTCCCTGCCTGCCTCTCTCCCTCTCTCCCTCCCTCCCTCTCCTCCTCAGAGAGATCGCGGTAATGACGGATTGCTACTAGTCCTTTGGCAGAGCACCAGGAGGGACATCCCGCCAAGGCGAAAGGTCACTCATCACACACAGAAGACACACAAACAGACACACATACAGACAGACACAGACACACACAGACACAGACACACACACACCTGACCGCGCTTGCAGCCCGTGGCCTCTGGGTAGCGGTCCAGCAGCGCGCAGGTCTTGGGAGCGCTGCGGCAGGAGCTCTCCACCTTCTTACCTGGGGGAGAGACACAGACAATCGGGGAGCTGCCAGGGCCACACGGAGAACGCCATACCGCGTTCGTGCCGCGTAGTCGCTTTGGGCAACGGCTGTAAACGGAGCGGAGCAGAGAAGCGTGAGAGTGTGAGAGTGTGAGGTGAGGTGTCAGTCTAGTCTATATTACTGCTCTGGGGCCCCTGGCCATGCGCTCCAGATGGGGGAGCAGTTTTAATATGGAGTAGAGAACACTCAATACAGACACTCCTTGGGGTACGCAAACCCCGGCTTCTGGAAAATGAGTTACGGAAAGGGCGGGCAGACTGTCATTGAAAGTGATGGAAAATACATAATTGATTAGAATTATAATTGAGTGAGTTATTTTTTGTTCTTTTCCTTTTAAATCTCTTTTAAATACAGTATATCCCGACTTAGGGAAACATCGACTTATGGAAAGCCTCCAGGAATGGAAACCTTGTGTAACCGTGTGTAAGGGTGTGTAATAGGTAGAATACAGGTAATTTTGGAAAATATCCAAAATATTCCTTAAAATTCTTGGGGACCCCCTGGGACTTCACTGACCCTAGTTAGGGAACACCTGTCATGAATATCACGTGAATCCAGTATTATTGACACAACTTACAAATGAAATGTGATATTGCAGATAGCAGCAGGAACCCACAAAGGGTTAACTACAATACTGATGCTTTTATCAACGATGGTGAAAGAGTGTAAAGCACCAGCCCTAGCCGACATACTCCTTCCTGTTTTATTCAGATGACGGGAATTAATAGCCATTTGACTCCATGCGAAATGAGATCTCACCGTGCTCTTAATGAATCAATTTGAATTTAAAATCAGCCATTCACCACGGATGAGTGACCCTGAACCAGTCGCGAGAGAGCGCTCGAAACGTAATGCGGAGCATTCAGCTAAGCGGTCGGCTGTGTGTCTGATCATCTAAGAGACATACAGACAGAGACGCATTCAAATCATCTCAGGACATTTGGTCTGTTATACCAGTTTGGTCTGTAATTCCCATCGAGGAGTTAAAACAAGGCAAGGAGACTTTTTCACTTCCGGGAGCTCAAACACATCGAAGAATTCTGTGGTACAAAGCCTGGGTGACGCATTCAGTGAGAAAAGCGCATAAAAAGAAATTCAAAAACAGCCCTCGAGTGCACGTGGAACGTCCTTTCCTTCGTTACCGCTGGAGTTTTCTAGAAAGCACAGTGAAGGTCGTTAATGTTTAATGCATGCGGTAAATCACTCCGCAGAGCCGGGCCTAAACGGCGGATATTTCCGCCCGCCAATTAAGGCCACTCACGGTTAATTCGTAGCAGCAGTATCCACGGCTATGACCCCCCGCCTGAAGGGCAAACATGTGTACAGCGCACGCGTGACTACACAAAGCAGACGCCGCCGCTGCCATCGCGATGAGCGCAGAGCGGGAGGCCGATCATCGCTAATCCGATAACAGAGGCGTGAAATCTCCACAGCGGTGTGAACGTGTGCGCGCTGAAGCGCAGGTGACGGTGCGAGGGTGTTTATTTTGCGGTTCGGGGGCGTCTGGGCTCCGGGTTTGGTGCCCGCCTGGTCAGGGTGTCGGACCGGTACAGTACCTTGCTGCCAGAGGGTGAACTGGCCCCACTCTCCCTTCTCCCTCAGGTTCTCGTCCTCCGGGACGAAGAGCCCCACGGTGGCGTCCATCAGCGAGAGCGCCTCGTCCCTGATGGTCTTCCAGTTCCTCTCCAGTGTCTTTGGGGAGAACAATAACATAGTCACGCCCGCAATATGAGCGCGCGCACGCACGCATGCATGCACACACAGACACAGACACAGATGTGCGCATGCATACACACACACACACACAACCGCAATACGAGCACACACACACACACACACACACACACGCACACACACGCGCACACACACATACTCACACCCGCAATACGAGCGCACACACACCCGCAACGCGTGAACACACACACACACACACAGATGTGTGCACGCATACACACACACACACATATGGTTCACACACGCACGCACACTGACCCACTCACACTCACACATGCACGCACACGCACACACACACACACACACACACCTACACCCACACACCCAAATGCACACCACACACACCACCCAAATGCACACCGCACACGCACGCACGCACGCACGCACGCACGCACGCACACACACACACACACACACACACACACACGCTGCTGTTGAATTAAACATCCCCTGCAGTATATCTTTGCTCCATCCGAACCTCTAATTGCACAACTGGAGTAATTGTTATATTTTTATGCCATATCAGTAATTATTAGGCTTCATTAATGCAGGTGGCAATGTGCTGGAGGTACTCGGCATTTCACTATTCAGACTCGGGCTCTTAATAATAAATACTGTGCCGTCAAGCTCAGACAGAACAAAAAGCCAGAAGAAATATCCGTCACTCCAGGACCTGCGTCGCCCGGCCCTGACATAGCGCGTAGTCATGACCTTTCACAGAACAGCACCGTCTCATTAATTTTGCACTGCGGGAGAAACATTAACATTTCGCATCGAGCGTCCACGGCAGCAGTAAGTCACAGACGTTCCGGAGAGTTCCCCGCCCCACTGCCCAGTCTGTGGAGGCCGCACGTCCGCGTTGTTTGGACGGCTGATCCCCCTCACGCTATTGCAGCGTCGCATCACCGCGGGAGACTGATTGGACGGGACAGCTCCCAGGGTGAACGAGCCAGCGGTCTGAAGCAACTTGAACAAACTTTAGCTAAATAAAAAGTGAGCATAGCGACCTGCTGTTGTTTGGCGACATCGGTCTGGCTTTGAAACGGACGGGATGTGCTCACTGGTTTTTGAGTGCGGGCTGACTTCAGCTCCCGACACCAGTCCGGTGTTTAAAAGCCTTTTTGTTCACGGGCCGATTTCCTTTCCCCACAGGCCCAGCAGTGAGAAATTGAGATGTGCTGCAAACCCCCGATCAGACAGGTCAGAGGCCTTCAGGAGGGCCAAAACGGGACCACACAGTGTTTTAGGATGTGCTTGTCAGCCATCAATACCGCACTGCCTGGTGTTCAAAATTTGGTTGCCAATTATGCCCTCAATTTATCTCAATTGTCCTCCGGGTAACGAGCCAATTTTTCCCGGGCCGGCAGATCTGCCTCCTCCGAGACGGAAACCGACCACGGACGCCCTTCCGCTCCTCGAAGAACTCGCCCTCCCCCTCCCCCTCCCCCTGGGGCAGACAGCCAAATGCCGCCCCCAATCGGGGCTGACGACCAAGGCCAGAGACGGGTTTCAAACCGCGTCCCTGATAGGCAGCGCACACTCATACAGGACCAGCCAAGTTAGACCGCTACGCTATCCGCAGCCCTCAAAGCGTATTTTTAATTAAACCCTTTGGCTTCAGAGGGATTGCGTTTGTAGGACACGCTATGAATTGAAACCGAGCTCCATTTTGATTGACTTCCAGAGTCAGATTTTAGACATTCTTATCACGGAGGATGCCCCGCTGCTCCCCCCTGCTAACAAAAGACAATAATTTGTTCAAAAAAAGACACTTCCCTGCGAAAAGCTCATTAACGGCCCGACGGGAACTTCATAGTTTATGTCTGTCTGTCGGCGGAGAACGTGAGCGGCACAATGCGCTTCGACAGCTCGGGACAAAGCGTCCGGCCTGCATTGTTTGCGCTCTCTCTAGCCTGCGTGATTGGATCTATTCTGGGGAGGCACTCTATCGTGGGAGCGTGGGGGAAACAGCTTTATCTCAGTGGTCTCCGACGCTGCTCTGATGGGATCTGTCCCCTCTGGCGCTTCTTTATCTCGCCGCAAATGTCGACATTCACAGAGAGCGGAGACAAACACGACTAAAGGAATCTGCCTTGAGCGTACGCCTTGTGTCACTGCCTATAAATGACGCTGGCTCTCCACTGTTGACTGAGTCGCGGTTTTGCTTTAGAGATGCAAAGTGCGACGTTTAAATAACAACCTTGAAAGAACTGTTTTGAGTAACTAATTCAAATGGCAAAAAAAGTTTTTATGACTTAAAAAACAACAACCTGGGAAATATTTAAAGTACAATGATTAAAAAGTAGGAAATATTAAAAACATTCAAGGTAAGAATGAGTACGTAGCTGCAAGTAAGTATCTGTGCAATCCTTTCCAAATGAGATGCCTGTACTACAGCGAATCCAAAACAAATGTACTGAACATTACCCCACCAAAAAAACAATCTCACAGCCAACGGGGGTTAAAGGCAGTAGTTTAACGGTGTGTTGTGGTTCGGTACCTTGATGAGGTCTGTGTAGCCGGTCTCTCTGGCCGTCCACCACGCCTGTGCCTTCAGTCCGTCCACGTTGTAGAGGGAGCGCTGCCACACGGAGGCGAAGTGTCCCCTCTGGTGCCCCAGCTTGTACCACTCGTAGGCCTGAGGAGAACAGGGCGCTCATTAGTATTCCACCGTCACATCGCTAGACATTTCGGGAGCGGTTACCAGCGTTGTGGCGCGTTACCCGGGCGTGGCAAAGGACCCTCGTCAATCACCCGGCCGCACCTGACGTTTACCCTTCACACCTCCACATGCTACAAGGCCACAGAACCTGGTGGAGCGTGCCGGTTATGGGAATATGATGAAGAGGAAGGCATCCCACAATACGCCTGTGGAACTCACGCTGTCATCGCCGACCCTCTGCAGCGCGTCGCCCAGGTGGAAGTAGAATCTCCCGTCGTCGGTGCCCGGGTCTCCCGACTCCAGCCCTTCCTGGAAAAGACGCAGTGAAGTATAAACATGCAAGGCCGACCGATCTGTGCCCAGAACCTCTACCATCACACTGTAATAAACGTGTTTGCATTGTATTATTACCGAGCTATACGTATTCACAATGTTCTCTTGCGCGAACAATGACTGATCATACCGTGTATAAATGCACATCTTGTAAGTCGCTCTGGATAAGAGCGTCTGCTAAAATGCTTAAAATGTACAAATGTAAAAATGTTGTCGAAGTGAGAAATGCACAACAGTCAGTCACACTGTGGGCAGAGAAACCCTTCGCTGAATGACTCATTTCCAGCGGCCCTTTAGAATCGGCTAATTCCTCGCCAAGCTCTCACACTTAATCCATCATAAATTTGCATAACGCATTTAAAAGCCATTCTGCGATGTGTAATGGTGCGCGGTTTACAATGCGCTCATTAATCTGCGAGATATTTTGCCTACGAAACACTGCGGGGTCACGACAGGGTCACACATAACGAGCTAATTAAACAATTAAGCCACCGGGGGAAATGACTGCTGCAAAAATCGACGGGTTCCCGCGGGAACGGAGATGGACAGCCCTTTCTCCGTGGTGACGGGATGCCCTACGGGCGCGGGTTTCCCTGGGTATGGCTGAGCGGCGGCACCGCGTGTGCCTGCTGGCCCGCCTCTCGTGGGGCCGGCGGTTCCGACGCGTCGCTCACCCGGAGGAACGGGATGCTCTCGGCGATCTTGTTGTCCGACTTCAGTATGAAACCGTAGTGGACTTTGGCGAAGCCGTCGTCCGGCGCCATGGCCAAGACCTGTGAAACAAGCGGGAGCAGGATCAATACGGGATTAATGGAACTAGATAAATGTCACAAAGACAAAGGGGCGCATCCCGCTGCCCTGATAGCATCGGGCATGTCATAACGATGGCGCTGTGGCCTCTGGAATGAGGAAGTGTCAGGCCCTTGGCCCAGCCTTGAGACCCAACGAGCTGAGGAAACGCGGCCCGTGCTATCAGCGTCCTGCTTCACGGCCGCTTCTGTGTACGATAAAAACGCCTCCGCGCTTTACAACAGGGGCTCGGAAGGTCTCTATTTATTTGTGCCCTGGTAATTCTGTGCTGTGTTACAGGCATGTAGGCCTCAAGGTCACCTGGCTATTCTGGCGATCCTCAGAGCTTACCAACGGCTTTCTCAAGCGCTGTGGAACATTAAACCTGCACACAGTGGGCCAACCTCAAACTCACTGGCTGTTAAGCAAACTGCCCTGTGTTGTAGAACGTATACACATGTGAAGAAAACTGAGCTGCGTACCTCCTCGTACACTCTCTTGGCATTCTTGTTGTCGCTCATGAGCAGGTATCCCACGCCAAGGTCGTTCTTCAGGGAAACGTCTTCCGGAAAAATCTGCACCAACCTCTCCAGGGTCGCCAGAGCTCCTCGTAATCGACCTTTTTCGGTGAAGGAAAATCAAGGACACAGCCTTCGTGAATGGAAATAAGCCACTTGCTCTGTCCCCGCGCTTGATATAATCACACATATACAAACAGCACAACGGCCGTGACTCAAATCAAATGGAATTTAATTTTAATTCCAGTACTGCATGCTCAAATCGGGTGTCTCAGCGAGCGGTGAGGTGTATGCATTTTAAAAGGTGTTGCTGCTGAACAGGTAGTTGAGCACGGGCAACAAGTTGCACACCAGAGCAAGGGAAACTCAGAAAACTGCAGCTTATGTTTTCTGCCAAAATGTTGCTTGCCACATCAGAAAGCCGGAGGCTTTTGCGTTTTCATTCAGCCCAAACTCATGAAGAGAAATGATTTGTCTTGAATAAATCGTCTGTCTGAGGATGAGCCCTCGTCCTTGACGTGGCATCCATCAAATTCCTCAACAGGAAGTGCTCTTCGAACCACTGCACCATCACCATCGTTACATATCCTCTGAGGGACCAAAGTTAGGTCATCATCGGGACCGTAATCAGGTCAAACGGACGTGTACGCATAAGGAATGTGTTTCTAAAGCTGTGGACGAAACGAAGAGACGTGGAGGCACCCGAAGTTCCTCCAGAGGGCGGGGCTTCCGCTGGCCGTAGTTACCCATGAACTGCTGCCTCTCTGCGCGCTTCTTGAGCGTGGCTTTGACCAGGTCTCGGGAGCGTCCGGCAGCTCCGATGCCTCCCTGTAGGTGTTGATGGCCTTCAGCAGGATGTCGTTACTGCGCATCTTCTCCGCCATGTCATCCTCTGCCTGCACAGACGAGACGCAGACCAACACTGTCATATCAGATCTCACATGTCCAGGGCCTAACACTCTTATATACTGTGTGTGTATGAGAGAGAGAACATGAGTGTGTGTGTGTGTGAGATGAGAGAGAGAGAGAGAGAGAGAGAGAGAGAGAGAGAGAGAGAGAGAGAGAGAGAATGAGTGTGTGTGTGTGCATGTGCAGTGTGTGTGAGTATGATTGTGCATATGTGTGTGGGTGCATGTGTGTATATATATATATATATATATATATATATATGAGAGAGAGAGATAGATAAAAACAAATTGATGTGGGGAACAGTGGCATTCCTCTCCCTCTCTCTCTGTGATGTATAGCTGGTAATCAACCTGCCCATTCTTGGGTAAGACATACTGGTAGCACTAAATACGAAAGGGTGTGTGTGTGTGTGTGTGTGTGTGTGTGTGTGTGTGTGCATGTTTGAGAGAGAGAGCAAGAGAGAATGTGTGTGTTTATGAGAGAGAGAGTGTATCAGAGTGTGTGCGTGTGTAAGAGAGAGAATGTATGTGTGTGTATGACAGAGAGTGTATGTGTATGTGTCTGTGTGTGCGTGCGTGCACTTACCAGTGCTTTGCCATAGCGGGACCTCGGACTCTGGGGATATTTCTGGACCAGGCTTTCATAAGCTCGGAAAGCTTCTTCTACTTTTCCCTGAGGTAAACAATGAAAGTTCACTCTTTTCTGTCAATTTCCATTGCTGTCACCCGTGAATGACTGACTACCACTCCCGTGGAGAGGTGGGTTCTAGGTGAAAGAGTTATCACGGGGGAAGAGCACTAGAAGAAAGGCAGCAGGGGGAGTGCATTATGGGAAGTACACTAAGAAAAGGCCATCAGGGGAAAGGTGAGGCGGCCGGAGGTGACAGTACGATTAACAGCCGCAAGCAATACACGGAATGTCAATTTGAGACGCACGTACCTTTTTGCGCAACTTCTCTGCCGCGTCGATCTCGGCTTTAATGGTTTTATCAAACTTATTCAGCAGTTTGGGCTTCTTCTTCTTGGCTGAAATCAAAACAAACGGTTGACATTAAGAGAGGAATGCTGACAACAAGACCAGTGCCATCTGTAAAATTTGCACCTGCCCTTTCTGACTGACCTTTACAGAAAAACACCACACCGAAGATTCCAGTTAAACAAAGCGAGTAGGGAAATGCTTAAAGAGTTCAAGGCAACAACAAACAAAAAAAAAATATATATTTTAGAAGGCGTTGTTGCAGAGCTCATCCACACACACATAACATACCATTTCTATACAGTAGATGAGTGTTTGGGGGATGTAGCTACATGGGAGATATCTCAATGATATTTTTAGTTCCAATGGACACTTTATTTTATTTCGGAATGAATGCTTTCTGCACTGATTCCATTCAACACAAAGGGGATCGGTGGACACACGTCAACTTTAACGCCGTTCCCAAAGCGCTATTCTGAAGAGAAACCTACAGCACATCCAATAAACTCATTTCGAGGACAGCCGCGACTTAATGACCGTGCTGCAATGTGTTCGGCGAGACTGCTGATCCGATCTCGCAAAACGGCCCAGTTTCTGCGTTTATTTATTTGATAAAAGTAGCCTATATAGGGACAGTGCACAGCTTCTTAGCTATAAGGCTCATTTACATCTGTAGTCCCTGGGCAGGAAACAGAGAAAAACATATCTGTTACGAAAATTAACACTGTAGAATAAAAACACAATTATAAGACGATACATATGATACATTCAAGGCGTTATAACGTGAGCCTTCATCAGTCCAGAGCAAAAAAACTACACGGTGAAGAAATAATCCGTGGGTTCGATAGACTTTTAGCCTGTGGTGCGCTGGGCCCTAGTGCGCCTCTCAGAAACAAAACAAGCCCTCCGAACCAGGCCATGGAGAAACCCTCCTCGCCGAAGACGGTCCGTGCCTGTAGCACGGCGAATGGAAATGGCTGCCGTCTCTAAATTCGCACACGCCGCACAAACCGCCCAACATTACGCATCTGCAGGGCGCAGGGAATCGTTAGCAAACAGCCCACGGGTCGCGTGGGAGATGCTGCCTCCAAATTAACTTTACAGGTGATTAATGAGCAAGGACAGTGTGTCAGAGAGGAGATATAACCGCAAAAAACCCTTCCAGTGAGGGACTCCCTATTAGAGAGCAGCATCAAGCTGTCTTCGGTATACAGAAACTGTACAAAATGTATGCGTTCATGACTGTAAGTCACTTTGGATAAAAGGGTCTGCTAAATGGCATATATTAATGTTATGTTTTGTTAAGAGGAGTAACTTTTGCCTCAAATCACGTTTATTTTTTATTTTTTAATCGAATCAAAAGGCTACATTTCTTCATCATAAAGTAATATGTATTGAACAAGACAACGTCTAACTTGGACTATGCAGTATTAAACAGTGCACAATGTGAATGCAGTCCAACATACCATAGATGTACAGGGTTAATTAAAGACTGAGTTTAAAGTAGATTTGTACCATTTTTACATGGAAAGAAGTACAGCCACAGCTCATGAGGAAACAGTAACCGTAATAACCATATGCTTTTAAAAAATATATGAAGGCACTGGAAATGGCCCCTGGCAGGTCATGCCTTGCGACAGGAGCATCTGCTCAAGAGCTCGGAGAGATTGATTCCTTCCTGCAGAAGGCCTCTTAACGTTTGATCCCCCGAGCATGAAGTAAGAGGCAGCGCAGCGTGAAAATAAGAGAGAGCCCTATCGATTTCCGCGTAGAGCAAACAACGGCCCCGCCCAAACACCCCGCTAAGGCCTCGGTGGTACAGAGACGCCAGCGCGTACCCTGCGTAAGGACTGACAACGAGGACGGACAGATGTGCTGGCAGGGCCGTCTCCAGGCCAGCGCCCCTCTCCCCCCCCCCTCCCCTCACACCCACAGCAGCTGCTCTTTGGGCTCTCGTAAGGTTTTAATAAATTATGACTTGGCTTCCCTGCAGGGGGGGGCACTCAGTCCTGGCAGATGCAGCCCGTATGTTAAATAAAGAATGCGGTCCCGAGCGCTCACCCGCCGTTTGCATTGGGGTCATTATCGTCCGTCAGGCAAACGGGGTGGCGACCAGCGTCTCCGCTCAACATTCATCCAGAGTTTTTTTTTTTTTTTTACCTGTCCTGCGTGCAGGGGTGGTGCTAAAATGTCAAAGTTAAATATTTGCCTTGCTCGATTTGCCTTCTGTTAGTCAGTGAATTAAATCTCGCAGTTAGTGGGGAATTACAGGTGCGTTGTGTGGCCAGCTTGTGTACAGTATGCACCACTACCTCTGTTGGTACACACTGGAATGGTGTCCAAATAAAACACAATTAAACTATGTGTGCCCATCACAAACCTAGAGAAAAGTAAAGGAAGGAAATGTACTTCATGTAACTAACCACCTAATACATCTCTATCTACCACTAATGGCCAAAATGAAACAATTGTTGTAGAAAACTGTGTATGCCCGTGCATGAAAGGTGTGTGTGTGTATGTCCATGTATGCAGATGTGTGTGTGTGTGTGTGTGTGTGCATGCACATGAGTGGGAATCGACCAGAGGTTTACCCCAGCTCAAGAATCACACAGTATTCTCTCAAAATAAACAGGAATATTATAATGAATCAATGCAAAGTTCCATTAATTCATTATTCATGGGAATATACCACACTGCAGACAGTCACACCGAGACATCATCAATTATACATTCTGTATACATAATGGAAAAATACAATTCATTACATGGCACCCTGCACTTCATAACCTCAACTGTGCACAGGACTGCTTATCCAGCTAAGCAGGATAAACTACAATCTGAAACAATATCTCTGTATACTCCTGAAGAAGTCATGGCTCCGGTCATTAACTTGCATTAGTGTATGGCCATCTGTAGATGTCCCGGTTTACCCTAAGCTAACTGCAATATATCACCATAGAAAAGGAGGACACTGCTTGTTAAAAAAATTTATCATGAACTCCAGGAAGGCATTTTGGCCAAAAGCCAGTTTTTTTGTGGCAGGAAGCTGAAAATTGGCTGCAAATCAGCAAGACAATGATCCCACGCACACCTCAAAACAAACAAAGAAATGGTGAACTAGCCACGGTTTGGCAATGGCCATCTCAATCTCCAGACCCTATCCCATTCAAAAATGTGTGGGTTGAACTGAATATGAGGGCCACAAGCAGAGACCAAAGGATCTGAAGGATCTTGAAAGATTCTGTATGGATGAATGGTCCAAGACCCCCCCCTCCCCCCCTTCCCCAACTGGTAAAGGCACTTGCCCGGAATGCAGGTTGCCCACTGTGACCAGGGTTCGATCCCCGGCTGTGCCAGCCCACTAGGGGGCAGCGACTGGCTCTCTGCCCGAGTGGGAGGGGGAAGGGAAGCCGGCATGTGCTTGCCGCATGCACAGAAAGCTTCCACGTGTGGAATCACAGTTGACGACTCCCTTGGGGGAGGAGGGGGAATTGAAACATTAAAGGGTACAATTGGCCCCCTATTGGGCTAGTGCGGCTGGAGATCGAACCCTGGCCGCATTGGGCAACCCACACTCCAGTCAATCTCTGCATCCTCGAGACCCCCTCAACCTCCCTTAAAGGCAGGGATTACGTGAGCGTCTAAGGACCAAACCCATCAACGTTGGGCTTCATCAGGATGCTGCCATACGACCTCGGTCCCATTAATGTCGAGGCTCAAGTTAGAGGAAAAAGGGTGCTTTCATGAGAGGTTGGCAGACGCAAGCATTTTCCGTTTCGTGTCATCGTTCCCAGTGCGTGACGAGCAAGCTAAAAACGGGGGGCAAACGAAACAGCGGAATTGTTACGAAATTATTTCAGGCTATAAACACCATAAGAGCGATCCCATTGCTGCTTTGCGGAGTAAGCGTTAGTGTGCAGCGTGCAGAAGAGAAAATGGTTAGAGATACGCGTGCATGGTTTAATTACCGTTCACGTGAGCCCAGGGACACTCAGTAATGAGTTAAAACTGAAGAGTAAGGGAGTAATTAAACACCAATTACAGGTGAACAGGTCAGTAATGAACTCCCCGAACATCCTCCTCCTAATAGACTATAAATTACACAACTGCCATTTTCAGAGAATAGAGGAACGTTATGATGTCAACGTTAATGGAGCCAGACCTGAGAACCCAAGATTCCTCCATAAAAGATCATTAACACTTTTGAACAGACTGCTGTCAATCATCTCCCATGCCTGTGTATCTACATTTTTAGAGAAGCTACATTTCTGATGGGTCTCATCTCTTAGACAGCAGCCCTGCATTTGTGGTTGAGAGAGTGTCTCTGACCCGCCAGACCAACAAGTTCCAGGGTTTTCTGAGTAATATGCCAGGAGAGGTACTTTTAAAAAAGATATATTATTTTTTTCCCTATTTTTCTCCCAATTTAGTGGCCAATTATACCCTTTATTTATTTAGATTCACCCTCCCCCACGAACTTTCTGCCCGTCTCTACGGAGCAAGCTATTCTCCAAGGCCAGCGATGATCCACCTCCTCCGAGATGGAACTTGCCCCCCTTTCTGGAGATCCCCTTCGCGCTTCTCGATGAGCTTGTGCTGGCTCACCCTCCCCCCTCCCCCTGGGCCGGACAGCCAAATGCCTGCCCGATCGGGGCTCCCGGCCAGGGCCGGTCTGACAGTCGGGTTTCGAACCGCAACTGCAATAGGTAGCTCACACTCGCAAAGCACCAGTCAAAGCGAGTGCGTTAGACTGTACATACCAAGCATTTATAAATCTGCCCTGAAATGACCGTTTACTTAGAACATAAGAACATAAGAATACATAATGATGAGAACGGGCCGTTCGGCCCATCTTGGCTCATCATGTCCTAATCTAAAGAACATCTAGTACTACATCTAGCCTGGCCTTGAATAGCCCGAGCGTTTCTGCCTCTACTACCTGACCTTAGCACTGCTTTCAGTACGTTTCAAGAAACTCTCTCCCTGGGGTTAACTTTCAAACACTGACTAGGAAACTTGATTGTTTTCAACCTCCAACTGGAAACACAGCGCATGATACGCCCCAATAGCAAGGAAGGTAAACTACTGCTACATTTTCAGAGAACAACCCTAAGTGCCCTTTAATATTTAGCACACAAACAGACCTGCTCTAGTGTTGTCTTAATGCAGCTCAATGGATGCGGGAGGCGCACATTAAAACGTGGGAAAGAATTATGGCCTAAATCCTTTCAGGGCCTTCCTAATGAGAGGTAGTGGAGCCTCGTAAAAGTGCCCTGAGAGACACAGCCCTAATACACTGCCTCTCTCATATGGCACGGCCATTATCCCAAAGACACTGCCTCCCTCATACTGCATGGCCATTATCCCGAATTTGAAACGCCCATTGGGCCTCTACAATATGTCAAGTTACGGTGAAAAGAGTGAAAGACTCATGTCCCAAAGGATGAGATTTAACATATAAATATATCTTATTTTTACGAAATCCTTAAAGAGGAACCTTGGCGCCACCTGCAGGTTTCCAGGTGAACTGTTAAGTGTCTTGTTTTTCTCAGTACACCATCGCCATCGTTTCACCGCTGAAAGAAGAGCACCCACCTTTCTCTTTTGGCTTCTCCTCCTGCTGTGCTTCAGCTGTTCCTGTAAGACAGAAGGACACTGTAATCCTGTGCACTTCACAGAGACGGATCACCTGTGGGGGAAGCCATCTTTATTACAGGAGACGGTAGTCCCTCCGCTAGCCCCGTTGATACTCAGCACATAACACCAACACAGTCGCAGTTAGCGCATTTACATTTTTACATTTTAGGCATTTAACAGACGCTCTTATACAGAGCGACTTACAAAAAATGAATTTATACATGGTGAGATGAATAATGGTTAGGACAAAAGATCAGTGTAGTAATACTGCAATAGACACCATTGTTGGCAGCTGCCCATCATATTTGTAACACAGGGAAATAAGTATTTAAAAAAGATTCTCGTCAGTAAGGTTAAAATAACCGCACCACCGTTGCCATGAGAGTGAGCGCAAAGCAGTCTTGGAGAATTCAGTCACACAAATACGGAGGAAGACGCCACACAACCTCACCACGGGTCACCTCTATTCAACTTCCAACCGAGGACTGCCATTGTACTGAACTCAAGGGTCTTAGCCCTTGCTAATATTAACACAATGCAGTACTGTGAATAACCAAAAATAAACATTTATTTTATGCCAATACGGAGGTCGAAGTGGAGACAGAAGTGCCAGGGTGTTACAACTAAACTGTAACCACTGCTCAATTTAAATTTCCCCCTACATATTGACATCATTAGTAATTTAAAGTATGAACTGCATTACGTATGCATTCAAATCTAACTGGTGGAGGACAGGATCTCCCACGCTCCACGGGGAGAAGGGAAAGTTAC
This sequence comes from Aldrovandia affinis, assembly GCA_029706075.1. Taxonomy (NCBI): domain Eukaryota; kingdom Metazoa; phylum Chordata; class Actinopteri; order Notacanthiformes; family Halosauridae; genus Aldrovandia; species Aldrovandia affinis. The sequence continues at coordinate 4,213,031 of JAINUG010000016.1, forward strand.
GGACGGATAAACACGCAAGCAGCGCCTGGCCTCGTCTCCGAAAGAACCCTCGATTCATAATTCATTTTAAAACAGACACTTTGGATGAACGCCTGTGCGCCATTCTCAATCGCTCTCATGTCATGCAAACAAAACACAACTTGAACACCAACACTCTGAACCAACATTGGACTTTATAACTTGTGTGTGTATGTGGGTGTGAGATCGGGATGGCCCCTCGCAAGAAACAGCAACAAGACTTTGTTCCCACATCTTTATTTGCAGCCTCAAAACAGAAGGTTTACAGAAAATGGTGACGGTTGCCAAAACCACAAACGATGCAATTTGACAATAATTTAATAACCTGTTAACTAGTACAGCAGGGTGTCATTTAAAACCTTTGACAAAATATGTTTACTGTGTAAGCGTCTGTTCAAGCAGGAACTGCAATGAAGATAACCTTTGAGATTGTCACATTGTTTATGATGGTTGGCTCTGCTGTTGTTCCCTTGAAGTATTGTAATAACCTGTCTCACCATAATCTCACGCATAATCTCATGCAGCGAGCATCCCATCTGTCGATATGGCCTCTTAAAAAGTTAACACTTTTCTTAAAAACCAGAACGTTAGAAACGTATGCCTAAAAAGTGTCTAAAAAATCTGGAGCAAACCTACAAGCCTTGCAGTTGTAGAATTAGGTCAAAATTATCACCACCTTTTGAATTCACATTAACAATAAAAGTATTATAAGAGTAGAAAAGACCCTCTAGTGTTATAGAAAAAAATAACAACATTCCAACAATTCTACAGAAGAAACCACTTTTATAGACATTCTGTCAGTTAAACAATTTATCTTTCCCTCAGAAAGATTTGTATTGCAGCATTTCCTAGTCTTTCAATACCACAAGCATTTATCCTGGCAGGGCACAAATCAAACGATACACAGACGAAAGCAAAAAAGAAATTCCTTCAAAAAAAAGTGACCTTGTTCTGAATTTTCTAACCACATATTTGAATGGAGAGATCCATTCCTGCCCTTGTGATAAAGTTATGACAAACCGCTTTAGCGACAAAAACACGCTAGACGCTAAGAGGGAGTTGAGACCACAAACGCAGGACAGGCTTTTTGGGGAGGTCAGAGCAGTCAGTTATATTTCAAAGCCTTTCCACTGTGGCTGCATCCCCTCGCAATTTGCTAGATTAATTATTCTTTTAGTTTTTAGTGTTCAGCTTTCCATCTGAAAGAACCTGAGCTGTGGGCGGCTTTCATAGAGCCGATCTTGGACTCAAACTCAAACCGTGCCAAATGTACCGGGCACCCATGACCCCCAGCGAGTTTAATAAATTAGGTGTCAGTGCTCTGAACCAATACTTGTTCACCTGTGACTCTATGCAGGTCGTACAACAGTAGCAGAGCAATCACCTCAACCTGCATTCTATCTATAGATTCAACTGGAGACACAACAAAAAAAGCTATGCTTGTAGACTACCCGCAGTGCTTGAGAAGCGCACTGTGCATTTACTGTTCCTCTAAACATAAACAGGCTCCTATTTGCCTTTGAAAGGTCGCGCCTTTTCTATCAAGAAAGCTTGCACTTGCGAACAGCGATTAACAAGGGGGAACAAGTCGAGAAAAGAAATGTACAAAAAAAAAAACATAAATCTGAGGCCTGTCACAATGACAGCTCAGCACGTTTTGCAAAGCAACGCGCACACACACTCACACGCAATCGCACGCACGCACGCACAACAATTCCTGACAATCCTCGGGATGACCTGCCAGCATAAATTCATTTCAGACAAAAGCAACAAAAGTGAAGACTCCATACTGTTAATACAAAAAACAAAATCAAAAGGAATCACTGTGAAAGATCAGTGCAGCTTTGCATAGTAACTAGCACGTCAGTCCTACATCCGATACACGGCCCGACAACGTCAAACGAGTCGGACCGTCACAACCTCGAAACAATGCGGAAATTTGTGACTCACAAAGCAATATGTACCTCTACACCTCTGAGTACACTGCAGTGTCCAAAAAGAAATAATACAATGAAACGAACTGTGCCTATCAAAGAGAGAAAAAAATACAGGAGGGAAAAGAAATTAATGTAATTAAATCACTTAAGAATAAATCTCTAGCTACTGATAACGAAAGAGTTATTAAAAAGGAAATCATTTATATTTGCCATGATGGAAGAATGAGAAAAATAAAATAAAATAAAAAGAGAAAAACCACAGAAATATTGAACGTACTAACCAAATTCTACAGAGGAACGTGTGTGTGTGTGTGTGTGTGTGTGTGTGTGTGTGTGTGTGTGTGTGTGAGAGAGAGAGGTTGTGTGAGAGATTGTAAGAGAACCTAGAATCACACAACAAATATTTGTAACACAGTATGACAAACAGCATTTGCAAACTCAAAACTTCACGACTGACATTGAGCCCCGTCACTGTGACTCCACTGGCCAGAATTCTCTCGATTCATTTTCACTTTTTGGTTATTATTTAGTTTGTTTGTTTGTTTTATTGATTTATTGATTTATTGATTTTGCTCAATGGTGGGATTGCGGCTCAGCTCCCTTTCAGTGGAATGTAATTTGGGCTGGTCCTCATGGCGTCCCAATTCTCTGTGTTTTCAAGCTTTACGTATCTGGAAAACAAGGGGAAGATTCTAAATTAGAGGACCAGACGGAGTGGAGCCATGTCAACAATTTGCACCAACATGCAAAAAAATGTAATTGCCCATTATTGTCCATCATGAACACAGCCTGCACAGTACTGCATCTCCCGATTATCAGCATCACAAACCGGAAAGCACGCCCAAGCACACCATTCACTGAGCCTGTGACAAAGTACTTCGGTAAAAGACGGAAGCACATTCACGAGGTCATAAATACACAAGTGTTTTTGCGGCCATTAAATTCATTTCCATAATCGCGTGAAACGTGTTTCTGGAAATGAATTTAAACATTTTAAAATGAATACTATTCTGATGTGCCCTATTCAGATTTTGTTGTTGTTGTGAAAACAAAATTTGATTTGTGGGGTATATTTTGCCTGTTGCTGAAACACCAAATTCGGAAAGCCATACATATAAAACTTACTTCACTGCTTCCTGACAGAATAAAAAGCAAATAAACTGGAGAGGACATTTTCCCCTCCGTTTATAAAACAGGGATATTGTCAACACGCTCATTTGTCATTTTACAGCGAGGAGATTTTGGAAAGAGCACGCACGAGCGACCTTGGTATTTGTACTTCTCAGTCGCAATATTCATCAACAGTCCTCTGCTCAGTATCAGTAACAACCCCCCCCCCCATAACATAACATAAAACGATAGCCTGAAAACATGGCCTCACACATAGGGGGGCAACTGGCTGCTGGAAGTGGCTCCCAAAAATGGGCCAAAGGCAGCGTAGGACTAGCCAGCCACATTTACGCTTCAAAGGAGCACAGGCAAACGTCAGCCAAGGAGGAGGGGGCTCCAACCTTTCCCAACCCCCCCACAGGCTTCCCAAGGACAGATGCCTGTAAATTCAGAGAGGAGACACACCGGGGCGAACAGGCATAACCTCACGCCCGGTCTCCGCGCTGCTAAATCACTCCCTGGTGCTGGAGCATGCTCAGTGAGGGGGAGAGAGCCCCCAGCACACCCTCCATCGAAGGACACCTCCAGGCCCCCGGCCGCGGCGGCCATTTTGCGGCTCCTGCCGATCGCGCAGCACGTAATGGCTGCCCTGCCGTGGGCTCCTGGCTGAGGGAGGAGGTCAAAGGTTCACGTCTCTGGTGGATTACCAGGCCCAACCCCCCACTCCAGTGCCTCCCAGCACAGAGAGCAATGTTTCAATTTGCCACCACTCCACTCTCTCTTCAACCGTAGCAAGTTTTGTTTGCCAATGGGCTGTCAAACATGAAGCCATTTCCTCAGACGCCATGTGCGTGACAAGTTCAAGGAGCTGATTGCGAAACTTTGAATTATTAATCGCCAGTATAGTTGAGCATATACTGCGTCATGGCTGCACGAATTACAAATACTAGAAGTATCCCCCATTGTACCAATATGCCAGTTTTGTTAAACAAACACACAAGACATGAGAAGCCTCAATAAAAACAACAAAAACTGACACGTGTGGGATCTCAGTCCCAGGGTGAGAAATGCTAATTTTCCATGCATTTTTAAAATGGCTGGAGGCACTCCGGTCAGACAGGAAAAACAGGGTTTTTGTCACGCAGTGCACTATTGACCAAACGACAGCAGAAAGGCAGAGTCAGCGAGCCCTTTGATATTCAGGTTCCACCTGTATCCCCTACAGCTACGGCCATGCCCTCTCACCGTACACTTAAAACACAGCGATCTGTGAATTAGCTTCGGCTGAAGAGATTGCGGCCATAAGTTAATTGGTCGGTGTCGCCCCAGCATTTGTAACTACTGCTACAAGAGCACAGCCACTCATCAAGCCAAGATGAATCTCCGGGCTATCCCTGCCATCCGGGACATTCCCACGTTTTTCCACTTGTATGGAGGAACATAGTGTTCTTGGCCTTTCACTCTTAAAATGTCTTCATACATTCAACAAAATTGCAGTGAGCAAACGGCTTGTGTTCATTACTCAATTTACAAGTCTAAGGCATAAACGGTGTATTTCCTGTACGACGCAGGCTCAGGATGAGTGCCGTTATGCTCATTTCATTGTAATTAGCGGTATCCTGTGAGTGGCGTATTGGCGTGTGCAGCATACTGATGAATCAGTAAACAGGCATGGTATTGAACAAGCAATGTTGTGTGTACCTCCTTAGGAATTAGTGTGACATCATGCACTTAGCGAAGAGTTTCTTAAGCAAGACACTTAAGTCTCAATTTGTCCCAATTTATTTTTTACGCAACATATAATCATTATAAAAAAAGTAAAAAAACAAAAACAATAATAGGTCAACTTCATCAACCCCATTATGTAATTTATGTAATAGTGTGTGCAATATAGGACGTCCTGCACAGGGATATTCATTACTTCTCAGCTTAAATATGATCTTATTCTGTGTCACTAATGACATGCAAAACATTATTTGGTTTTGGGAAGATTTACATATGAAGCTAGCTGGGAACTTAAAGGTCACGGACGGGCTAAAAACATGAAACCTTGAGACTTCATGTCCTCTGCATGTTAGGTTTTACAGTTGACTGCCACAAGGGGGCGCAGTTGCTCATGTACTGCAGGGCTGTCTAATTGTGGGTGAGCGCTTGAAGCATAAGCTGCCATTTGCTCTAACCTCAGCTCCTAACAACTTACTCACCCCAGTGGTTCCCTAAATTACTTTTTGTGTTCTCATGACACATTATGGTTCAACTTTGTATTTGTGCCCTATGGTCCACAATAAAAAATAAATAAAAACATTTTACTGCAGTGAGTTTGGGGAAATGGTGTAAATGTAGACAGCTAATAACTGAAATAAAGCAAGGGGAAGAGGTCAGAAAACCTACAATACACTCAGCCATCCAGTAACTGATTTCAGAGCATACCTGGTTTTCAGCTGTTTCTGGGCATTTTCCTGCTCTGAGCTTTGACAACCACTCCTCATTAAAGGATGAGATGCATCAACCCCTCACAGCACTGCACAACAATTGCACACATTTCTTCAACCTCAACATGTTGCATATACACATTGAGGTTATATGGAACCAGCTTGCAAACTTGAGCCAGCCCATTCATGACTAAACTACTGCAAAGTTGTAGTGATATAAATGTTGGCCCCTGTGAAAATGGTGAAACCCTTACAGGGAATATTCAGTCTAACATGACACCTCCGACCAGAAGTTCTGTCTGGCTGTGCCCAGGCCAGCTGCCAACAAGGTGTGCCCAGGCTCAACTGCCAACAGGGTGTGCCCAGCTGGTGAAAACGAAACTAAAAACAAAGCATGCAGCTTCACAAAGCTCTCCCCCACACTGGTTGTCAGCAACAAGCCAGCTAACAAGCAAAACACTCTCAGATCCTTATGCAAATCGGCGAGGCATCCAGGGAAATATCCTGCAAATATCCCTCCTCGCAGAGCTAAAGCCGCCCAGACTGGAGGAGCGTGCCCAATGACGCAGCAGCAAAGCGTGCCCTCACATCCGGCTTCGTCCGGGAGCAAAGTTATCCGTGCAATAAGGCCCGACTTATTTTTTATGACCGTGCAGTCTGCCAAAAAACCCTATTGGCACTATTGGAGAAGTGTAATCGGCACTGGACACTGGGAACAGGTGTGGTCTGGCCGCCACCGCTGTCTGAGTTTTACGCAGGGGCCTTGACATCTTTTGCATACAAATCGGACGCAATCGTAGGGAACATCTCCCCACCGCTCTTCAGCTCAGCACTTCAGACACCGTGCTTGTGTGGAGGTTTTTTTTTTCAAATGTATTTTTAACTTGTCTTCCTGCATCTCTGCACCAACACAAAAACACATCTGACCTAAACTGATTACCCGGAATATCAGGTTGAGTCATTTTTCCACCGAACAGTATTTAAAGGGTCTCTACCCCTCCACTCCACTCCTGAGCCCTTCCGCTGGCTGCAGGGCTTGTATGCCGATTTCATTTCGACTGAACTTGTAATCATCACACGCACATGCAATGGCGTTGTATTGTTGTGATTATGACTGAAGCTGTTTGGTTAATGCTGAGCTTGGCTTGACATCCCATGGCGGGTATGTGCTGGTAGTCCCGCAGGACGTGGGAAAGGCAAGGAGCTAGAAGGGTGTCGATTTTAAAAGGCAAAGAATTATTAGGGAAGTTTGGGGCTAAGAACAATGGGAAAAAACTGCTTTATTGAGACCAATGGCTAATTTGGTATGCATATATTATATATATTAGGGGTGTACCGGTACACGCATTTGTACCGAACCGTTCGGTACAGGACTTGTCGGTTCAGTACGCGCTGTGAACCAAACAAATGCAATCTTCCTTTAACGTTTTTTGTGTGCTGTTGCAGCAGTATTGACGGACATTTTTTTCTTTTTTCTTTAAGAAAGAAAGATATGTGCCTTACTTTGTTCAGTAAATTATGGCCAATTAGTATACTAATATGGTAGTACTGTTATATATATATACACACACACGCATACCAAACATACTTAACATAGCTGTTGACAAAGGATATACAAAACATTATTATCTTTTACGGACATGCATCACTAACACATTTCTCTCACAAAGGAAGTGTAACAGATACACTGTAAAGAATACAGATCTGTATGCGTGTGTTACAATCAGAGGTATGGCTCTATAGGCTACAGTAGTAAAGCTTAAGCTGAAACACCAATGTTCCTCTTAAAATCGATCTGTGATGATAATGAACAGGAAACCGACAAAACTGCTGCACTTCGCTGCTACACCTCCGATGATAATATCTAAAATCTGAGAGGAACTGTTCTGACCACAAAGAGGATAAACAAGTTTTTGGGAAATACTGCATCTTCAGACGAGTCCGTATTGGACTAAACAACAAAACAAGAAAATGTCACCAAACTAGTAAACTAGCTAGAGGACTGGGACCTTGAATCCACGTGAGAGTGCATTGCAGCAGTGCAGCACCCTATACGTACGGTGAATAGCATGCTACACTGCTGCGTTACACGTTAGCCGATTTAACTTGCAACAATTTCCACGTGCTAATACTAGGTCTCATCATCAGATCAGTGACCCGACTTGTTAATGCTAACAGGTCGCCAAGAAGAGATACTATTTTATAGAGAGCACACCTATGTGTCCAAAACACTTTTTGCATAGCAGGTAACGAATGACCTGATAATTTGGTCCGAAAATGCCCGTCAGAAATCACCAGAGTACAGTATTTTGCAGAATAATATTCTCCCCCCCAGAAGGTTTTTGGGCCCTGCTCATACCTAACGACTTCATCCGCCACGCGTTAACGTGTACAGCACGGTAACCTTGCCCGATGCTGCCAGAATAATTTCAAAAGAAGAGAAGGACAAATCGACACATTTTGTGCGCAGTTACCGCAGTATTTCTGGGCAACGCACCACTGGGAGACGAAGGGTGTAAACCGGCTCCCTCCATTTTAAGGGTTGAAATGTGCAATCCTTTAAAACGACCTTGTGTCTGAAAGTGAGAGTGTTCAGTATACAGGGCTAAAATTAACGCACTTTCCATCAGGCACAGCTACATGTGACAGGCCCCCACCCACCCCCCATCGGCTGATCCAGGGCCTGTCCAGAGCAGCTGTGAGCTTCTGGCGTCGTGCGCTTGTCATGTCTTTTCAGAGCGGCGTTGACTCCTCCCCATCTCCAGTACCGCTTCACCGCGTGATCACGTGCGTTACAAAAGGCCCTGTCCAGATTACCTCAACGCAAGACAAAGCACAAGGACTCCATATGTGGAGGGGTTGGTAACTGTAGTACCCTAATAAACATTTTACGATTTCAGCTCAGCTTGTTGCAATTTGATAATTTCCCCACTCTCTTAATTGCTCCTTTGAGTTGGCTCCCAGTTTACCACCATTATCAGTAAAACTCACGGCCTTGCAGGCAGAAATATTGCACACTCAGGTTTTGCTGGGTGGTCAGGCCCTGTGAGCTATGATAAGTGCTCTTGGGTATATCAGGGGCGGTGTCAGATGTCAAGAGGTGCTGAAATGTTCACTGCTTCCTGTCCAGTGCTCGGTTTCAAACAGCGAAGAATGACCGTTCCATGACGACGTGTGTGCAGAGTAAGAGCCGCTTCCGTTGGCAGAACCGCCACAGAGAGCAGCCACCGAGCCGTAGCTCATACAGTGTGAAATATGGGAGCGCCAAGCCGATAACACGTGCTGAACAGAAGCAGCAGCAGGAGGAGGAATTCACTGAGTTGTGTGCAAGATCGCGCGGGTCGACATAATCTGGACGCAAACAGCTACCGCCACAAACAACAGAAGCACGACACATGGAAAGAAATAGCTTGGCATGTTGCCACTTTGTGTGAACCGGAGTTATGGGAAGTGGTTAGGCCAGCACCGTGACTAGTACGTGGCACAAAAATCGTCTTTGAGCTTTGAGGCGTAGTTTTGGCCTCTTACTCCCCCCGATTCTGCAGTAGCCCGCTTGTAACGTCTCGGGTTCGCTCATAGTTTACTGCTCGCATGCCATTTTCAAGAATCCTGAAATTTGAGCTTTGCAAATCGAGTCAGAATGCTATAATATATAATATGAGGCGATTCAGTCAAACACACACATAAAAAAATGCTTCAGTATTGACCAGCTCACTGTATTAATATATAATATGAGATGACTCACTCAAACACATTAAAATAAATGCTTCAGGATTGACCAGCTCTCTCCGACAGTAAAGGCTTTCAAACCAGGTCACGGGTGACTTGGCACACCTTCCACATGAAAATCTCAATGATTTAATGCAATATTAAAAAATCTGCAGCCTATCGTCCATGCCAGCCACAAACCTTAAAATGCTATGTGCTAAGCAATTTTTTGGTAGCATCATAAAAATCTATTTAAGTCAAGGTAGCTGGTGATAGTTATTGCTGCTAATGTGTGGTATTGGGTCTAATTACTAAACAATAGTGTATTTATTTATTTTGGAGGGTCAACATTTGAGACCTGGAATACTTCGGGACTAACGGATTAAACTTGGAGGGGTGCAACCATTGGCGGGTCTGAACTGACTCCTCCCCCTTCCACAACCCTACCTCCCAAAGGTTCGCACCTCCCAGGCGGGGTGCACCCTGGCTGTTAAATCACACGCATGATCCAGAGGAGATCTGTGAAGAACATGTGTGAAAAGCACAGCGGGCTTACCTGCTGGCTCATCCTGATACTGGTCCTCTGTCTGAACGGGCTCTTCTGTGGAAACAAAACCGCCAATTAACAAGGAGGCGTGAAAAACATTTACCGCCGATTCATTTAGCAGAGGGCCCCCATCAACACCTGGGATTTAAACCCAAGTCCCTCAGGTGCAGTCCTGTTCTCTTTCCCATTACCCCACACCACTCTAATATTACAGAATGAATAGTCACTGTGCTGACTGCTTAGTTGTTGTTGCTGCTTTGTGGTTCTCTGTGGCTCAGTTGGTAGAGCACAGCGTTGGCAACGCTTAGGTTGTGGGTTCAATCCCCACTGGGGCCACAAATGTATGCATTCACTACTGTAAGTCGCTTTGGATAAAAGCGTCTGCTAAATGGTGTATATTATATTACACACAGAGCCGAGCAGAAGGCCAGGCTGCAAACGGTGAAAACGGAAGGCCAGTTTAAAGGTGAAGGGTTCTGTATTTACCAGGTGATTCCTCCACAGGCTGGTCTTCTGCTGGAGCTACTTCTTCATCTGGAGTAACAGAAACAACCAAAATTATAGGATGCGGCCCACAAGTATCATACAGCACAATATCATTTCATAATCAATGCATCACCCAACATCTAATTAATGCATTAATAATCAATTCACCACAGCACAACATCTCTTAGGGCTAATGGTCTCTCGAATTTAGACTCAGCAACATGTTTTGTTTTTGCTGCGGTGCCAAATTGAAGGTATTCAAATCACGCACGTCACATGCATGCTCCTTCGTGTGAGGATACCTCTTGCGGTCACAACAAACGTGATGTTTTTCCGGTTTGAACTTATGGCTGACGCCTTCTTATGTGTGCAAACGGCTCAGCCGGGAAGGCCGCTCCAAAGGCTGACATTGGCAGCTCCACAGAGAGACAGAGGTGGAAACCAGCACTGATCCATCAAGTGAACAGGTGTTGGGAGACTACTGCCCATCGCATTTACCTGCAGGCTCTTCTGCAATGGGTGCCTCTTCCTGAGTTTCTGTTGGGGAACAAACAAAAACGAGTGAATAGCATTAAACAGTTACGTCATGGCAAAACAAGTCTAGGTTTGACCAAAGTGTAATATCATGGGTGTAGTGGTTCTCTGTGGCTCAGAGGGTTGGCAACGCTTAGGTTGTGGGTTCAATCCCCACTGGGCCACATATACTGAAAATGTATGCATTCACTACTGTAAGTCGCTTTGGATAAAAGCGTCTGCTAAATGGTGTATATTATTATATTATATTATATTAGTCGGGAGGGTTCTGCACATTGGTGGCGGTTCAGGGGACTTTCCTCCTTTCACCATGAGATGATGTCTTAGAAGACTCAAGATAACACGGGGCCTCGGGTGGTGTAATGGCCTAAGCATTCACCCGGAATGCAAGTTGCCCACTGCAGCCACGGTTCTAAACCCGACTGCACCAGTCCGGCTCTGGCCAGGAGCCGCCACCGGGGGCAGTGATTGGCTGTGTGCCCCAGGAGGAGGAAGGAGGGAGAGCTGGCACGAGCTCGCCGAGGAGCGTAAGGGCATCCCTAGAAAGTAGGTGGGTGAGTTCCGTCTCTGAGGAGGTGGATCATTGCCGGCCTGGGGGTATTAGCTTGTCCCGGAGTGACGGGCTCGTGGGGGAGGGCAAATAGAAAGAAATAGAGTGTATAATTGGCCACCAAATTGGGAGAAATACAGGGCAAAAAAAAAACGGAATAAAAAAAGACTCAAGGGCGGTGGATGGCGTAGCGATCTAACGCACCACACTTTGGCTGGTCCAGTGTGGTGTTCGCTACCTGTCAGGGACGCAGTTCGAAACCCGCGTCTCTACCAGACCGGCCCTGGTCGTCAGCCCCGATCGGAGGCGGCATTTGGCTGTCCGCCTCCGGGGGAGGGGGGAGGGTGAGCCGGCACGAGTCCGTCGAGGAGCAGGTAAAAAGGCGTCCGTGGTAGAATTCTGTCTCGGAAGAGGCGGATCAATCGGCCCGGAAAGAGTGTCTCGACCCGGAGGACGGGCGGCGGACTCGTGGGGGAGGGGAATTGAGATAAATAGAGGGTATAATTGGCAACCAAATTGGAAGAAAAACAGGAAAAAATGTGAAATAAATAAAACTAAAAAAATCATTTAAAAAAGAAGACTCAAGATATTGTATTTACGCAATCCATTATTATTATTAGTTTTGGTCCACAATTACTTAGTTTAATCAATAATACTGACTGCAAGTCTACTTCTGTGCAGCAGGCAGTAGCGGGAGGGTCATAGTCATTCAAGGAGCGGAGCAAAGGCCTTAGACGCTGACAGTGGCAAAAAAATAAATAAATAAAAAAGAAAGCAGAAGTTGTTGAGAAATAAGCTGACAGTTGCAGTAACGTCTACGTTGCCTAGTTGCATCAGACAGAGCAGAGGCACAGATTCAGTTCAAACGATGGGCCGTTCTGGGCACTGTGAGACATGCACGGGTCCCATTCTTCAGAGGGACAGAGTTTTGGAACGTTTCACTCTCAGACGGGCAGAGCGCTTTAGAAAGGTCTGCAGCACCCTTTGCGGGACGGCTCTTTTGTTGTGGCAGTGTCAAAACATCAAAGCTTTTTTTTGCCGCCATTTCAGTGCTGGTTTCCCATGACAAGGAGGCAAACTAAGCCCCCATTTATTTTCAATTATCAAAACATTTTAAAGGACGTTTGTTTGTTGGTACGTTCCTCCTATGTCACTTGTGGTTGGGTAGGCAGCTCACACATCTTTTTTTTTTCTTCCTGTATCGCGTGGTTTCACACTCTGCAGACGAGCATGCTTCATTGACATACTGGTTTGCCATGTTTATACTTGGGAACTCTTCACACAATGGTTTAGTGTGCTGAGCACACTCTCAGAGACTAACTGAAGCTAAACGCGCCGGCGACTCCGACAACGCCCCGCTTTGCTCAACGGGACCCTGCTGAAATCAAGAGAAAGTGGAGCTGCAGAGAGGGCACTCGCAATTTTATTTCCCCGCGTGATAAGACAAGACGTCCCGTACGGACTGTATCATGGCAAAGGGAAAAGGTCCTAACTGATAGCCCCTGTTACAGAACACACACGCTGCGTACCTGCTGCCTCTTCCTGAAAGTACTCTTCTTCTTCTTCTCCTTGAAAGGGTTCATCTGTCACAATAAAACAATAATCAGCCTCATTCGTGATCATACCATCTAGAAATGATTTGGCACCGCTCATAAAAGAGTGACTGTGTATCTATTAGTTTCCCATCACTTCCCTGGGTGGACAAAATTAATGATCAATTTGAGAGAGATCATGTTATTTGCTGCTGCTTATACGTTTTTTCTTTTCTTATCATAAATGCCACCAAATCTGACCGCTCAGACTCCAAGCACAGGCAAGGAAGACCTTAAACATGCGTGCAAAAACTTTACCTCCTTGGTCTACTTCAAGCAGTTCCTCTTGAGGCAGCTCTTCTGTTAAAAGAATAATCGTTCCAAGTGTCAGGAGATGGTCATTAAAGAGTCCCCCCCACCCTCACACACGCAGGCATGTTTCTTCCTTAAAAAAAAACAAGTCAATGCACGGTTTCACCATCTGTCAATAACTAGCAACTGTGCATGCCCGGCAGAATAAGCACAAGATGTGCTTCACCAGTTATCCTTTTATCTGAACAAACCCACGGTTTCCGTTACATTACATCTGCCCCCGAAAATCCAACGATCCCCCATTATCTCCTGACTGCAGGGAAAACACGATCATCACAGAGCCATTTTTAGAGCGATGCCTTTACTGGAAGCATCCTTCCCTTTAACAGGCGTTCTTGTCCACCGAGCGTTACAGTGCTGAGGCTCTAGCTAACGTGCGGTCTTCCCTGCAGCAGGCCCCTGTGACAGGGCACAAGGCACATTCACACACTGCACACTGGTGGATAACAGGACAATGGACATCACGGAGGTTTACTAATTATAAAAATAAACATTAAAGGCATAAAGGCAAACTCCCTTTCTCCCTCTCACCTTCTTCTTCTTCTTCTTCAGCCACAAACTCGCTTTCTGGACCTGTTGAAACAAGAGAGGTAAAAAAAATAAAAAACAATGCTAATGGGACCCATTTCTCTAAACAGTCCTCTCATTTCTTTAGCTTGACCCAGATGACCCGATGATTACGCAGATGTGAAATACCACCTAAGACGCAGGCGTCCAACTCATTCCATCGAGGGCCGAGTGTATGCAGGTTTTTTTTATTGCAACCGATGCACTACACCAGGTGATTTCACTAATTATCTCACTTCTTCAACCAAGGAGGGGGACCAATTGAAATCACCTGGTGCAGTGCAGCGGTTGCAATAAAAAAAACCTGCATATACACGGCCCTCGATGGAAAGAGGTTGACACCCGTGGCCTAAGACATACGGTGTGGGCTGTATACTGCTGAGAAAAGGCTTAATGCGGTTTTCTACCGAGTGCTGAACATCGTCTGGGGGCTTATATCGTCTGTGGATTTATGTATCCATGACGATCGTCTGTTCACAAATGTATCTGTGTACGTGTGTCTGTGTCTGGTCCGTGCGTGCGTGTGTGTGTACGTGTGTGTCTGTGTGTGCGTCTGGTCCATGCGTGTGTGTGTGTACATGTGTGTCTGTGTTTGGTCCATGCGTGTGCTCCCGAGCCCATTTCGGTGTCTAACCAAACGTGCATTTCTCTGCCCTGATCTGTGTGCACGTATCTGTGCTTGGATCTGTGTGTCTGTGCTAAATCGTTTGTCCATGTGTGTCTAGACATGTGCTTATGTATGTGTGTGTGCGCATGTCTTTTTAAATAACTGCAAATAACTGCACATGTCCATATACATGTTTATCTAGGTCTGTGTGCATGCGTGTCTTCATAAATAACCATGCGTGTCTAGACGCGTGTTTATGTACATCTGTGTCCGTGCATGTCTTTTTAAAGAGCCTTGTGTGTTTACATACATGGTTATGTATCTCTCTGTGTGTCCAAAACATGAAATTAATTAATTTTTAATCAACATTGGTCCTTAAATTTAACTCACAATTAAATGCAGGGGTTTTTGTTTTTTTCTTCAGGAAGATACTTTGGAGAGTTCAGCGATCACTAAACTTAACACACCAAACAGTGTCTGTGACCAATAAAAATCAGTGCGTGCGTGCGTGGCGGCAGTGTGGTATAATGGTTAGGGAACTGGGCTTGTAACGTTACGGTTGCAGGTTCAATCCCCAGGTGGGACACCGCCGTTGTACCCTTGAGCAAGGTACTTAACCTGAATTGCTTCAGTTAATATCCAGCTGTATAAATGCACTGTAAAGAAATGTAAACTGTAAGTCGCTCTGGATGAGAGCGTCTGCTAAATGCCTGTAATGTAATGTAATGTAATGTAGTGTGTGTGTGTGTGTACATGTGTCTCTTTGTGACTGTGTGAGCCTGCGTGTATGCGTGTGTGTGGCTGTGTGCCTGTGTGAGTGCGTGTGTGTATATTTGTGTCTTTGTGCCTGTGTGAGTGTGTGTGCACATATGTGTGTGTGTGTGTGCGTGTCTCTGTGCCTGTGAGTGTCTGTGTGTGTGTGCATGTGTGTGTGTGTGTGTGTGTGTGTGTATGTGTGTGTGACTGTACGATCCCTGTGTCTGCGTGAGAGACATGCATGTAAGAGTTCTGATGAGCGCCAGCAGCAGACCTGCTTCCTCTGTCAGCTGAGACTCCTCCGCTGCGCTCTCATCCTGTGACTCTTCTGCGTAGAAGAAGAGGAAGCACAACTCAGACGAGAGCACTTCTCTTATCAGCGTTCAGACCTAAAATATCAGTTTCCGTTCCGTTCCCCCCACAGCAGACAGTACACCAGGCCACGTCCACACAACTGTCTCAGGCATGCATCAACGTCTTAAGCACTAGACACAAACGTGAAGAGTGTGTGCAGGAACACGATTGGCTGCTCAACTTGCAGCTTTGGAGACTTATAGAAACCTGCCAGCCCAAATCACATCCATTATGGCAACCGCTATTCCAACCCGATACAGATACGTGCCAGAACAGTTTCTGTAACGGTTCACTCACACAATTCTCAACTTTTTTTGTTGTTTAAAACGGTAAAAACACTCACCCACTGTTTCCTCAGGCAGCGCATCCTCAACAATTTCTAGAAAAAATTAAGTTGAGACCAATTAAAAGAAACACGTTACTTAATTACTGTTTAATAATGCCATTGCAGGATAACACAAACAATTAATGCAAAAAAATGCAATCTAATCTAATGCATAATAAACTCCATGCAATTAAATGCATGCATGTTCAATGCAGAAACAGTTTTTCCCATTTATCCGTTAAGGTAAGTTTAACAGGGTGGATGTGTTTGCAATATGACAAACAGTATGCTAAATATTCAGCGAAGAAAAAACTAACAACCCAAAAAAAAACCAGCCGTCAGCTAAAAATGTGCCAGAAAACAGGTCTGCAAATTCTGCTTTTTTTGCCCTGGCCATGTTTTGTGAAACCCTTCAGCTGAAGACAACTGACGAGGAGTCTTGAAACGCCTTGTTTTGTGTTATGTTGTCACGCTACATTTTTCCCCCCAAAATGTGAACCGCGAGCCAAGACTAACTGCACATGCACTGATAGGCAGCACTTTGAAACCTTCTCCCCCCCGGCACAAACTTACCGCCAACTGTGTCAATAACATCCTCGGTGTTGTCCTCTTCGGATTATGAAAGACAAATATGCGGTACAGCATAAATAAACATGGCTGCGAGAGAGAACCGCTTTGCTTAGCATAAATACATTTTTTGGACAGCGAGGGCAGTGTAAAACCATTTATATATACTGAGAAGGTCTCACAAGTAATCAAACTGCAAGGATTGGCCAGCGATAAAACACGAAAGCGATGTCAGGCATGTATAATGAAGATGACCAGAATAATAAGGACCGTATTTACCATAGGGGTGTGCGTCGATGTCATCACCTTCGCTGTCAACTAGATAAACACAAAGCGCACACACACCAGTTAATCTGAAGACCTCAATTACAAAGACACATCAGTTTGTATACTCCGGCTGACAGATATAGTATATAGCACTGCGGTATGGAATTGTACACGTGTGTGGAATACAGAACAGATATACAGAACAACCACGTGGAATAGAGAACAGATCTTATGGAACGGACAGGGGAAATCACCATCCCTGTATTGAAGATTTATTGCAAAAATGCCATCTCTCCTACTTACATTCATGCATGCAGTGTCTCTTTTTTCAATTGACCGAGTACCGTCTAAATTGCCTTTGTGGAAGGCCCAGCGAAAAAGATAGTTTTCCTTTCCATGAGCGTGACTTATCTCCCTTCTATGATATGTACTGGAGACGATGTCACAGACACCGTTTCTTTATATTTGCCAATTCCAGCGATTGTGAAACGAGACACCATTGTACTGCGCGGTATTAAGCGGTCTACCTGAATCTGAATCCTCCTCCACAAGTTCTGGCAGGGGGACGGCGGCTAAAATGACATTTGAAGATGGTGATGTGTGAGTGGAGCTCTAAAGTTACGCTCAAATAGTCATTGGGTCAGGTGGCACAACGGCGGTGGAGGGTTAGACAAGAACGTGCTAGCAAAGAAAGAAGGACACTGGCGATGGAGGGGGCCACTTGGGAAGGAAGAGATGGTGAGAAGTGTGGAACGTTACACTGTGATGGTCTATGTTAAGAGCTGGGAGGGGAAAAAATGGAACTCAAGATCAAGAACTAGACTACTTCTACCTACGGAGCACAAAGTGAAACGAACCTTGGATTTCAGATTCCACATCCATGCTTTGAGATCCATAGACTGTTACGAGCAACGACATTGCAAAACATGTTAGGGAGCTAAATCGCTAATGCTGCATTCTAATGGCGTAGACGGAAAACTGGGAGCAGAGCATGGATCTTACCGTCGTCCTCGCTTTCTGCAACTGTAGCAGTATCTGCAAAGCAAAGCACCACAAGAGTTTTACTATACCCGACAACAAATAAAGGTTTGTTAAAATGGTAGGTTAATGAGGGCAGTGCAGATTAAACAGCAATGCTTCAAAAGAAATGAGAATAATCAAAAACATCCCTAGAGCTTGTAACTACTGACAATACTGAGCGGTTTGGGTAAGTATATAAACAGAATGGTTGATAAAAACCTTGGACTTCACCCTCGTCCTCACCTGGAGAGTCTTCAGCTACGGACAAAGAAAAAGAAAGCCAAGTCAAAGTCAGAACATTCTAGATACATGTGAATCAGTAGGATATAACATCACCACTAGACTTTGGTCACCTATATACTAGTTGTATTTGGAGTAATGGTTAAAAATGAGTGATTGTGAAGTGTTAGCATAATGGTTAAGTAACTGGGCTTGTAACGCAAAGGTTGCAGGTTCAATTCCCAGGTGGGGACACTGCAGTTGTACCCTTGAGCAAGTAAAATATCCAGCTGTATAAATGGATTGTATGTAAAGAAATGTGAACTGTGTAAGAGCGTCTGCTAAATGCCTATAAATGTAAATGTAAATGAAGTGCTACCTAAACTCAGAATCAGGTATCAGGTATCAGGTATCAGGTCATGACTGCACTCACGAATACTAGGTTCACCACTGAGTCCACCCATTTACAATAGTTAGTCTGAAGAAGTGACGAATACGCCGATATTACTTGTGGGGAGATGACAATGCATTCGAGTGTGTCAGAGGAAGCTCCAGTTATGCTGCGTTGTCTGGTCGCTATGGCAACCCAGCCACGCTGAGGCAAAGAATACTTTATGGGGTGACTGTAGGTATGGTGCTGGACTGTCCTCAGGAAGTGGTGGTTAAATTTGAAATGCAAAAATGGCATTTACCTGCTTCTTCCTCCACAAAGGCGGACTCATCTTCAGCTTCTGCAAGAAGGGAAGGAGGTTGATGAAACAATCCCAAGATCAAATGAACAAAAACCCAACGCTAGGGCCTTTAAAGGAAGTGTTCAATTCTTAACAGAGCTAGCAGAGATATCCGTGATCTCTCATCCCCAATCATTGAAAAAACGATGGTTGTATCTTCTCTGATTTGCTTATTTAGATCTTCTCTGAATCGCCATCTTATCTGAACCCCCCCTCCGCCCCCCCCACATACTGTATATAAGCTGGGTGGTATGTAGGTCATTAAAGACCTAACATGAAAGCCATCAGCTCATTTGATGTGTGGTTTTTATTTTTGACAAATGTCAAACATCTCCAATTATTCTCACTTTATAGGCTGATCAGCGGTGGAGTAGTCTCACCCTCAGGAACGGGAGCAGCCTCCTCAGCCTCAACCTCTGGCTCTTCCTCAGCCTCTTCTGGTTCTTCTTCAACAGGCTCCTCCACCTCCTCAGGGGCGGTTTCCTCTTCTTCTTCCTCCACCTCCTCCTCCACAATTTGCTCCTCTGGAACCTCGATCTCTTCTGCCTCGGAGGCCTCGTCCTCTTCCTCAGGCTCCAGCTGGGACTCGACCTCCTCCTCCACCACCGGCTCCTCCTCCACTGGCTCTGTGAGGGGAAGAGGACGCCCACGACCAAAGGCATTGTAAAACGAGGCTGTGAAATGCTAATGGGATGCCAATGAAACTGGATGTCTATGGCTGAACATACGTATTTAGCCCAAGTGCCAAATATCTCAGTTGCAATCCCCATTTAATCTTCCATGATCAACAATCTGGCCTGAGGAAAGCAGAATTGGTTGTGGGCACACGCAGGGGTGTGGGGTGGCGGGGGGCGTGAGCCTGATTCATGAACCGAGACACCTTCAGTTTACGATGACGGCGCAAGCTTTGAACCATCTGTTCACCAGGTCATAGAACACCAAGGAATCTGCACCCATCACCAAGGAAGAGGGAGTGAGTGACAGGCAGAGTGTGAAGTTACAATCCAAAACACAAGCACACCTGGAGGGGGTTGGGCGGCCTCCTCTGCAAAGCTCGGCTGGATCACCTCCTCTGCCACCACTGGTTCGGGCTCGAACTCCACTTCTGGTTCAGAAAATTCATTCAGAACCCTTGGATGACCACGTCACACCCCTAAAACCCTGCAATGAAGCTCCAATCCAAGCAGCACTACTACTGCAAATGTGTTTTACGCTGTCCTGAGCCATTAGGGTACAAACTATGAAAAATTCTAACAATACGACAGGTTCGGGACTTTATAAATCAAATATCGTCTCCCGTAGGACACGATTGTGTAAATCTGAGCCAATTATTATTCCAATTTAGTTTTGATTGGACAACACCCAGGGATGTCTCTGGCAAACCCCAATCAAGGCTGCCTACCACTATAATAACCTCCATTATTCACCATCAAATTTTGAGAATGTATTCAGGGTGAGGGTGTTGAACAGTAGGTAAGTTGTATAGGTAGTCTGGCTGCAATTTCCAATATGCAACCGAGTGTGTTATCAGACCACAGATAAATACTACAATAATATCAAACAGCTGCCGATTAACCTTGAGAACTTCAAGCTTCACTCTTCTTTTTGAATCGATACATTTGGAGCCAATAATATTAGTGCATTAGTGCTGGTGAAAGTTCAACTTTTATGCAACTTAAAATGGACATTAGGCAAGGTAACATCCATTCTAATGGAATCTAGGTCTGTCCTCTGTAAAATAACAAAGTGATTAGTTCGACTATGAGTATGTGTATGAATGCTTGATGTGACCACCCATTTTTCCTGGGGGTTTTATTCCCACAGAATCACCGTAGGGGAATTTTTAGGGACCTTAACACTGGAACCCCACCCCCCATTAAACCTGAGCTCCTCTTGCTGTTTGCAATGCACACCCAACACCTTTATTAGAATTCAATGTCCCCTAGACATCTCAACAGGGTAGAGTTTCATAGGGAGACTGAAATACTCAAGATAATTATCTATTTTTACACTTTAAAATGTGAAGTAAATAGCTTTAGTACACAAAAGCACACGTGTGGTTTTGAGGGTGAAGCTTGCATAGCCACAGAGAACACACAATCTAAATCATGTTCCACAGTATCCCAAACTCATGTAACACATCAATTTTACCCTGTGACATACAAAGGTGCAACACACTGACAGAGTACTGACAGTTGGACTAGAAAATTCCTTTTCTTACTGAAGGACTGCAGTCTTGCGTGTGGGAACATGATTACAACAACGGACAGGCCCAAATGAACATTTTCTGCATTTCAGCAAATGCTTCCGACCTTACAACAAGCAGATAAATTAACTATTTGACTGCAAATCCGTGTGGGTGACCATTTCTATTCCCGAACAGATGGCACAACACAGCAGACAATGTGAAAACAGGTGTTGCGTGTGAAACGTATGCAAGCTTCAACTTCAAAAGGAACCATATCAGTGGGAAACCAGGCCGGACACTGCCCCATCTTTCCAGGCTTACGTAACATCTCATAACGTGGCAATATCAGCTTACCTGCATCTCCTTAAAGATACACTTCATAATATTCATATACATTTGCACTCAATTAACATATGCACAGATCTCCTTTAAAAAAGGAAGGACTGGCGAGTTATGTTCAATGCCTTTCTGAGTACATAAGACTTTGTAACTACAATAGATGATGGCCCAGTATTCCTGTTGAAACTGGTTGTGAGAGTGGTCTTACCTGGTTCTTCCACCGGCGGCTCGAGGGCATCTTGCGCCGCTTCTCTTTCCACCACAAAAGTTGGCTTCTCTTTCAGTCCTGGGTGTTTCAAATGGTGATGTAAAGCCCGTGAAGCAGTACTCTTGATAATGGAAGGCTAGCCATTTAAGAATTTCTGCTCTTGTAATTGAGCCTTGCTTTAACTGGAAATTGAATCTTACAGAGGGATCAATCACTCAAGTACTAATTTCATAATATCAAGAGGGTAGGAGTGGGCAAAACATATGCTTATGTAAAATCCAAATTAACAGAGGCCAGCAACCACATGAAGGCAGCTGCCTTTCACCACAGTGTCAGTGAGAGTTTATTTAGCAAAAGACAAGGCATGAGAATGGAAAACAATTACAAGCAACATCACTGACTTTGGTTTACTTTTGATCTTGGACTTTTTACCGCAAACCTTAATCGACTTTGGGGGTGGATAAATTAGTCATGTGTACTGAAGGTCCAGGGAAGACAGGGACAGGACAGAATGAAGTTTCAGAAAAAGACGATTCAGGAAAAAAACCAACACGTTTTCACAATTTTTAGATAGGACTACGGTGTCAACATTTTTCTAGGAGTAGCCGCTAAAGACACCTGAACCATGACAGTCTGAAATTCAGTTTCAAATTACCCACATCTCTTTAAACAGGACTGTCTCAAGGCACACCTTAGCAGCTCAGTCCCATTTGCAGAGCGCCTGAAGGCAGCACAGAGCAAGAGTTTGAGAACCAGTAATATGACCTGTGGACTCATTCACCAGTAATGTGAGAAATCATGATTTTGGAACAAAGAAAGTTTGACTCATGAAAAGAAACCTGGTGTGGTGCCGCTTGTTTCTCTGTGTCAGTGACACTTGCTAGTGTGATATTTCGGTCACCACAATTAGAAAGGATCTCCTCGCTGAATTGTGAAAGATGGCCATCTTTCACAGAAAAATCTGAAAATGTCAGTGGTTTATTCATAACACAAATACATGTCATTTTCTTCAAGAGGGTATACAAATGTCTTCTTTACCAAACAGTATCTGCAAAAGATCTAACAAATTGGCAGTTGCTACAAGCATTCAACATCAAGTTACACAGTCCTCGTTTTGAGATCTAACATAATTTATACAATTTATAAAATTAAGTTACAACTTTCTTACATGAGATCTCCAATAAAACAGAACAGGAGCAGAACAACATTGGCAGACTAAAGCTTGAAATGCTGAGGGAACATGTTGGCAACTTAACTTCTCTGAACAACACTTTGTGCTTCTTTGGGGACAGCATGCATTTCTAAAGTACTGAGCAACAAACGCCCTGACAGCACACGTCTTATGTTTGAGACTATGGATTCAATCCATACTTCACTCACAGGGCTGCTTCCCTGTAAAGACTCTCCCGTTTATCCGGTAACATCTTTCAGGCTCCGTTCTCCCATGGTGGGTCCGTGACGGAATTTGAAACATCATCAACCAACGTTTGAATGGTGTCACTTCATTTCTTAGATTCCTTGGCAGACTTCTTGGCTGAGGGCTTGAGAAGATCCTTCACAGATCTCCTCGCCACATTAGACCTTTTCCCTTCTTTCTTGCCGGTGGCCTTTTCTGCTTTCTTACCACCGTCTTCGGAGGGGCTGGATTTCTTTGCGTCTTTTGGTTGGGCTTCTGACTTTTTGCTTGATGATTTCTTTTCCGTTTTCTCTTCTTTCTCTTGTTTAGCTTTTTTCTCTTTATCAGATTTTCCTTTTGCTACTCTCTCTTTCTCGGTCTTCTCTTTTGTCATTCTCTCCTTCTCTGCCTTCTCCTTTTCTGCTCTCTCTTTCTCCACCTTCTCCTTTGCGATTCCCTCTTTTTCGGCCTTCTCTGTTGCTATTTTCAGTTTCTCTGCCTTCTCTTTTTCTGCCCTCTCTTTCTCGGCCTTCTCCTTCTCTGCCCTCTCTTTCTCGGCCTTCTCCTTCTCTGCCCTCTCTTTCTCGGCCTTCTCCTTTGCAATTCTCTCCTTCTCCGCCTCTCCTTTTCTGCCCTCTCTTTTTCAGCCTTCTCTTTTGTTATTTTCTCTTTCTCGGCCTTCTCCTTTGCAATTCTCTCCTCCTTTTCTGCTTTCTCCTTTGCGATTCTCTCCTCCTTTTCTGCTTTCTCCTTTGCGATTCTCTCCTTTTCGGCCTTCTCCTTTGCTATTCTCTCCTTCTCCGCCTTCTCCTTTTCTGCCCTCTCTTTTTCAGCCTTCTCCTTTGCTATTCTCTCCTTCTCCGCCTTCTCCTTTTCTGCTCTCTCTTTCTCAGCCTTCTCCTTTTCTGCTCTTTCTTTCTCGGCCTTCTCCTTTGCGATTCTCTCCTCTTTTTCTGCTTTCTCCTTTGCGATTCTCTCCTTTTCGGCTTTCTCCTTTGCTATTCTCTCTCCTTCTCTTTTCTGCCTCTCTCCTTCTCCTTTGCTCCTTCTCTCTTTTCAGCCTTCTCCTTTGCTATTCTCTCCTTCTCTTTCTCCTTTTCTTCTCCTTTCTGCCTTCTCCTTTTCTGCCCTCTCTTTTTCAGCCTTCTCCTTTGCTATTCTCTCCTTCTCCGCCTTCTCCTTTGCTATTCTCTCCTTTTCGGCCTTCTCCTTTGCTATTCTCTCTTTCTCCGCTTTCTCCTTTTCTGCTCTCTCCTTCTCTGCCTTCTCCTTTTCTGCCCTCTCTTTTTCAGCCTTCTCCTTTGCTATTCTCTCCTTTTCTGCTTTCTCCTTTGCTATTCTCTCCTTCTCCGCCTTCTCCTTTGCGATTCTCTCCTTTTCGGCCTTCTCCTTTGCTATTCTCTCTTTCTCCACTTTCTCCTTTTCTACTCTCTCTTTCTCGGCCTTCTCCTTTGCTATTCTCTCCTTCTCTGCCTTCTCCTTTTCTGCCCTCTCCTTCTCGGCCTTCTCCTTTGCTATTCTCTCCTTCTCTGCTCTCTCCTTCTCGGTCTTCTCAATTGCTATTCTCTCTTTTTCGGCCTTCTCCTTTGCTATTCTCTCTTTTTCTGCCTCCTCCTTTTCTGCCCTCTCTTTCTCGGCCTTCTCCGTTGCTATTCTCTCCTTCTCGGCCTTCTCCTTTGCTATCCTCTCCTTCTCTGCTTTCTCCCTCCTCTCAGCCTCTTCTCTCTCTGCTTTTTCCTTTTCCTCCCTTGCTCTCTTGTCCTCCTCCTCCTCCCTGTGTATGGCCTCTGCTCTCTCCTTGGCTTTCTGGGCTGCTTCCTCTCTCTGGAGCTGAAGCGTCCTTGCCGATTGCCTCTGCTCCTCCTCTTTGGCAAGCATGGTCCTGACCTCAATCAGAGCCATTCTGGCTATCTTTTTGGCCTCGATCTTCTCATGGATCATCCTCAGTTGCTCTTTCAGAGCTTCCTTCAACTTCCTCCCAATTTCTTTTGTGGAGGGCTCTGGGGGTCGAAAACCTCACTTAACCATCAACACAGCTGCATACTCTGAATTCTCACTGCAAGCACTACAAGGCCCAGTGGCAAAATGCAATGTAACTGGCTTGCACTCAAGACCAACCAGATGTTGCAGGTTAGGAATCACCAGCGGCCAGGCCGTTTTTTCACATTTAACAGAGTTACGAACAGGCAATGCCAAGAAAACGTTGAAATTAAAGGTAGTGATGACAGTAGGTTAAGGTGGTGGTAGAAGCTGAGATACATCCTGAGATTCAACCACAGCATCTCCCAAGAAATGGGCTCCTGCCAACCTTTCAAATCAAGATGTATGCCTACATTCATTTACAATGGCATTTCAGGACAGTTTGGGAAGGAATCAAATTTAAACAAGGTAACATTGCTCCCAAATCAATTACGTATTCCTGTTACTCCTAGCCTACTGTTAGAATGTTGTATATACTGCAAGCAAGTCTTGTATGAACTGCTTAAAACACAAAATGGCTTAAGCCCTAAACAAGCGTTTAAAACAAGCTATCTAGTAATTAAAAGGAACTTGTTGTAGTTATTTAAACATCCAGCCAGATGGATTTACTATGAGTAGCCCACTACCTAAACAACTAAATAAGGTTTCAGAAATGCATAAATACAGCTGCAAGCAGCAGTTTCAGGGACCAAGCACCTAATGACAATGGATTCCACATCATTAGACCTATGGCCTCCATATATTAGATCACACAAAACTGCCTACCATTTTAAGGTCATTTCAAAAGGCTATCTTATTATTAGCTCATTAGCTTGTTCAGGGCATGTTAAAGAGGAGCATCCAAAGACTAAATTCATTGAAGCCCCATGTAGGGTTTTTTGAGAACATGAAAAATCCAATATGCTGGACTTCATAAGTGTAACTTACAAGTAGTTTGGCTGTTCATTGCATCCACCATTAAGACACAACTGAAATTGAATAGCAAGGCTGCCATTCTGAAAGAGGGGTTAAGAGGCAAAGCATCACACGTTTTAGAAAGGTAGTGGTTGAAGATGAAAATTTGATCAGAATTAATGGGACCCCAAATCAGCATCAATTTGAGCTGACTGTATTTAACCCAGTTAAACCAGAACCAAGCACAGGCCCAGGCTTACTGTCATTTTATGAAACCCGAGTTAAAATAAACAACGTTACTCATCAGTCATTTAGAATCACTTTATTAGTATTGTTCAATGATATAGATAATATTGAGAAAATCACACTTTTAGTCCATTCACCAACACACTAAGAACCAAAATCATATGCAATGTTAAACTGAACAGGCAAAGAAAATTGGAAATTAGAACATAACCTTTAAACCGATAACTGCAAAAGGTTTAAAAACACTTAGTTTGGTGCGCAAGTAGTACAAAAACTTTATTTTCTTTGCTTTCAGTGGTAAAATCGTGCAAATCATGGCTCAACAAGGTTTTAAAAACAAGACATCGCAGTTCAAGCTAAACAGCCATTTCAAACGCAGTGCGGAACACTAAAGAAATACCTTTTGGTTTTCTCTTAGCAACTGCTCCCGGCTCCTCATCTGACATCATCACAGAAAAAAAAACAGGAAGTTAAAAGAAAAGACCAGAGCACAGGTAAACCACAGCATGCCGTGCATCCTCCAAACAGAGGGGGCCCGTGATTGGCCAATCCAGCTCGGGCATTGAAAAAGGACCATTGTCATTTCCATACTACCAGAAATGCAAGCAGGCTTTTAGTGAGAGATCCGCAGTATAGCTGTGCCTTTTCTGACTGCTCAGCGGCACGTAGCATTTGCTTGGCAGAGACACCCCAAATGGCCGCAGGTATGCTGGCCTCGGTCCAGCGGCTGCCACAATCTGCGGTTAGGAGCTAATAGCAGAGTAAAGTGGTGGCGCTCTGAAAAAAGCAATGGCTTCAAAACCAGCTGTTATTCCTGAGCAGGTCCCTCCCCCCCCTCCCCCACAAAAGCGAACAGCCAGGCCAACTGTCGGACAGCGGCCTGGTAAACGTTTAAAACAAGCCCACGCCAACACGGCTCTGAAGGTTCATGTGCGCCGTGAACATGACTGCATCGTTTTCAGGTCAGTCATGAGATCCAGTTACCAACTGGTCTAGACCGATCGAACGATCCCACGGTCGCCTCTCTTTTTCTATCAAGGTACTAAAAGTTTTCACTCTGACACTGTTGATGGGGGGTCAACTGAGGCCATAGCCACCTTAATGATTTACCAGGCAGTGTAGCGCACATGCGTGCTCGCGCACACACACACACACACGCGCGCACGCACACACACACACACACACACACATGCACACATGGACGGGATTCCGTGTGAATTCCAGAGCAGGCAGTTTAGAGCTGCTCTCCTAACACCCGAGAGATTCGTGCAATGGACCGTGCCGATGCCGCCAGCCAACCAGCATACAACACACGGCTCTAAAGGCCAAAAGGAGACAGTCAACCAGGTTAAATCTGAAGATTTACAGGATACCTAGGCAACGTAATCTGCAACGTGTAAAAAGACTACCAGAACAAAAAAATGCACAGGCAAGACACAGAATCAATCTCAACATAAATACAGTAAAAATGTATTGTATGATTATAAGGGGTGAAACTCACCCCTGGTCTTTGTGACATAACACAAACTGCATTATTAAAACTATTAAAAATCACACACAGCGTAAGCACAAGCTCAACGTCACCATTTTATTCTCGACAGGGAATAAAACTCCCAAAAGGGGAATGAAAGAATCAGGCAAAAATACCTTTCACTTGGACTTTTTTCTTAACTTCTACTGCCGCTCCTTCGTCTATTTGTTTTAAGGGAAAAAGTGTCAACTACCAGGGAATAATAAATATGCTGGTTTTCACTCAGGCTGACAGGAGCAAAGGCACACCCTTTACTTTTGGCATGGTATACAGTACTATCCCAGTGTGTGCTCATGTCCAATGTCCAATCAGCATGCGGAGTTGTACCTTTCCTTCACCATAAGTAGCGTTTTCACACAAAGTGTTACGACTGGTTTTCATTCATGGCTCTGACAGTTTTCACTCGTCATGCATCGGCCATGTTTTAAATTAATATACGACATAATAAGCAAACACACGGGTAGGCAGGACAAGCTCAAACTCCTGCGTTTTCATGCTCGGCGGAGCATCGACTGGGTCGGTACCTTTCGGATTAGATTTTTTCAGAGCGGCAACTTCTACTGCTATTTCTTCTGACGTGTTACAAAGGAAATAAACAAAACATGTAGATTAGATATTATCGTTGTAATGTTTTCAAAAAGGGAAATCCTAGCCGGGCTGCACCAGGATGTTGACAAATATTTCCTGTCAAAGCAATGGCAGAATTTCTGCACAGAACTGTTGCGTGTTCAAGCCCCAAATCCAGCTTTTTACCACAAACAGCATGCACGTCAATCGCTCCCATCCAAAATACATATCTTCCAGCGCTGGGTGCACCTTACAAATATTTGTTCTGGTTTCGTTCGACACTCGCATATCACCTGGAGCTCTTATCTGAACACGGAAGTTAGCTTTTCACCAAACGTTATGACTGCTTCTCACTTACAGCTCTCCGACAGTCTCACTCGTCATGCGTTAGCCACGTTTTAAATGAATACAACATAACGAACAAAACACACGGGTAGGCACGACAAGCTCAAACTTTGGCATTTTAATGCCCAACAGAGCACCAACCAGGTCGGTACCTTTCGGCTTAGCTTTTTTTGGAACGGCCGCTTCTGATACTTCCTCTGATGTGTTTAAAAAGAAGAGAAGAAGAAAAAAAAACAATTAGACATTTTGGCTATAACATTTTCCAAAAGGGGAAATCCTAGCAGGTCTGCACCAGGTGGTTAAGGATGAACATGTCCTGCCAAAGTAACCCCAGAGAAAGTGCCCAGAACCATGCCACAAGTCCAGAACCATGCCACAGGTCCACAGTTCATCACAAACGGCATGCACTTCAATTTCTGCAACCCAAAATATGCATTTCCCAGCACTTGTTGCATCTTCCAAATATGTATCCTGGTTTAATTTGACACTCACAAATCATTTGAAGCTTGTGACGCCCCCTCCCCCGGATTATCATATTATTATATTTAATCCATTATTAAACCAGGGATGTTGATTGAGAACATGTTCTCTTTCACAACAATGACCTGGCTATGTCCAACGAAAAGGTTTAGCTCCCACGGACTGTTGTTGTTAAAAGGCACGAAAGGTTGGTCAATGACAAAGTAAACCCCCTGAAAGTGTTAGGGTGGACTTTCCAAGCATTTCATAAATCTACCTTGAAACTACAATTACTCCATGTCTACTGTGACACTTTCCATCGAGTTCATTTTAAAATACTCATCAAGCTTTTCCAAACTCATTTCAAACTCCAGTTGCATATACAGATAAAATTCTGAAGCAAAACATTGTATTTTTTTTCTCCACTGGGTAGCTCTAGGTACCTTTTTATTAATGATTAATTAGAAAAAGATTTTGTGTGGTGAGGTGCTCTCAGCCAAGGCCTGACCAGGGCACAAGGAGGCTCAGGCACGGGGCATCAGGCAGGCCCGCTAACAACGTCAGCCCAAACACCTTCGGACCCGAATCGTCACCGATTCCACTTCAAACCACTCCCAGCTTCCTGCGTGGCTGACAGGTCTGGGTTGCTGCAGCAGAGCGTGACGGAGTTGAGCAGCCGACGTGATGGGGGTCTGGGCGTGCCACGCTTTTAAAAAGTGCAGCTGCCGGGGCCTCCCGCATGGTCCAGTGGTTACAACGTCCGACGCTGGCCACGGGGACCGGGGTTCAATTCCCCGTCTCGCCAGAGTCGGCTCTGGCCGGGAGTGCCACCAGGGGCGGCGATTGGCTGTCCACCCCAGGTAGGGGGGAGGGAAGCGGACATGACGTTCGCTGCGCATAAAAGTGGCTCTGTAGTACTGGAATACGGTCGATGGCCTGACGAGTGCCGTCTCAGAGGAGGCGTTACTTCGCCTTCATCACTACCGGTTGCAGGACTACAGCAGCGAACTCACATTACTGGGGGGGATTGACATAAAATAGCGGGTCTAATTGGCTACCAAATTGGGAGAAGATGGGATAAAATCAGAAACAAAAATGTAAAAATTCATTAATTAATTTAATAATGTTAAAAAAGAGAGCAGCCGCTTAACCGATTTGTGAGCGCAAATAGCAACGTCAGAAACCGGACACACGTTCAAAGAAGGGTCATAAATTCCGGCCGGCCCGCAGGATGAGGCGCTCGGGAGGGCGGTCCACTCGCGCCAGGAAAGACAGGAAAGACGACGCGCTGTGGCGCGGCCCGTGTTCTGGATAAACTCCGTGGCGCACCGCGAACAGTCACTGACGAGGAATGCAAAGCATGTCAGAGCTGCTGATCTCATGGTTAAACGGCAATTTGAGCCAGGACCATGACTACACAAGCGTCATGTGCAAAAAACGAAAGAAAACAATGCAGGGAAGAGACCACAGTGCTTCTCTATTTCACACACATATGCAATACTGAAATACCATTAAACAGACTTGGCGCATTGTTGATTGAATTAAGAAACATCAAACACCTTTATGAAAGAAGCAATACAGCATGCCTAGTGAGAACACAACGTACACACACGTAACCCTCCAGGCCATTCGGATCGGCTTATATTGAAAGAGCGAAGCTTTTCATTTCCAAAAACAATTCAGAAAGAAACTTGGTAACAATGTGAACGTTTCTTTACTCGTAGTGACTTGGCCGCTGGCATTACAGTCTGGAACAACAGGTCTTTATAAGAACTAGGATAACGATGGCGGTGATATGAATTACCAACTGACAGTTAAGGGCCGCCATTTTCCCTGGCCCTTCAGCGTACAAAACCTGGAACTTCAGCTAAGAGTGCCTGTTCTGGAGCCTGAAAACATTGCATTAATCACATAACGCTCCCCACCAAGTTCACGATTGGCACGTAATGGCGTTTGAGACGGAATGCTAGTGCCACTTAAAGATAATCTAGTGGCTGACAGCCAGCTCTCTCCAGCGCCAACGATCACTCGGCTCTGGGCCAATGTCGATGGCCATAACAGACGTCAGGGGTTCAGGGGAGATTAACTGGCAAATGTTTTCTTCTTCAAAGGTTATGCAGAATTGTATCAATGCCATATCCTCCACCAGTATCAAGGAAAATTACACTTTGAGAACAAATAAATATTAGTAGCGTGTCTAGGCAACTATTTCTTTAAGCTTTTCCCATTAGTAGCGATTATTAGCAAATTTAGCGCTCTTTTTTAGCAAATTAGCACGCTTTTATTTTCTACATTTCAAAAGGGAATTAGGGCTTAGTTTGTGAACAGGTCCTCTGCCGCTGAGAAGTGTTATGCGTTTAAGTGCAGTGGAGCTGCAGCTTATGTGCATCCACGTCGTCATGCACCAGTCTAATCTCGCTCTTCAACCTTTCCATACAACTGCGCCTTGTGTGGACAACAGCAGCACTGCAACTGTTCCATTACCCACCCTAGTCATGCAAAGCATCATTTAAATACAGGACAGCCTGAAGCACAGGGCTACTTATTGTGTCCCCCAGCTACCAGATAATTGTTATTCACGGATTAAAACAAAATACTACAGGCATATTATGAACTGGCTTTCAATACCCTAGGGTCAAAACCTAAACAGAACAATTTCACTGTATATAAGAGAAGCTAAAGAAAATACACACAAAAAACTTGCTTTTAACCTATTTAATGACCTCACTGCAAACTGGAATTGGAAATAAACTTAGAAGTAGGAATAACCTAAAAATGCTGAAGATAATGAAAGACATCCAGGTTTTGACATGAATAGGTACCACATTTCAAATTACCATCAGGCAAGGGTTGAGAGAAGACGACGAAGAATTCACCAAAAACTAAACGTTACTTTCAAGATTATATGGAAAAAACCCAACTATGGCTATAGGTGGGGGAAAAAAATAAAAATAAAAATTAAACAAACAGACTCAATTACTGGTACCCAAAAACCCTAATCTGGTAAAGAAGTCTAAAAGAGATAAATATAAAAAATAATATCTAATAATACATTTGCTGCACTCTGTACTGTTGCCATTAGCATAATATAACATGCAGCACGGTTAGAATGGTGAAAATCAACATCACAGCTAACATCCAGGAGCATCAGGTAATTGCATATGCTTATATCATAGCAGTCCAATATTAGTAGGTATTAGAGGTGTATTGTGCAAACAACTGCAGTGCACACCAGGAAAGAAGCAGTAAAGACATAAATATGACTGAACACTCAGCGTTTACACCAACTTGTAAAGTGTTTAATATTCCCGAATGGCAACATCCACCACAGGAATCTTCTCAAGTGTGCGGGGGTTCTCTCGTTTCAGACTCCCCCCCCCCCCCTCAGTCTTTGACAGGATTGGCAACATTGCTGAAAATGCTGTTTTGTTTTTTTCTCAAAGGTCTTTCCATTGAAGACGAGCTGACAAAAGGGAGGCGAACTAGTCAACTTGTCTTCCTTTGTGTTCCTGGGGGCGAGGGGGGGAGAATACCGCTGCGTGGTGCAGGGAGGATACCGCTATTGATTCTGCAGGTCTAAAATCACACCCTGAACCCCATCATTCTGTGACGTACCAGCGACATCCTCGCCCGCCTCGCTCTCTTCGTCGTTGTCGAACGGGCTTATGACATCATAGAGAAACGTGAGGAATCCGTAAAACCAATCAGAGCCCTCCTCAGCTAAAATGTCAAGCACTTCCTCAAGGGAGTCTGAATTTTCATTACTGCCGTCTTTGGTCAGGCCTATACAGACAGGAGAAAAAGGAGGAGGAGGAGAAGAGGAGAGGAGAGAGAGAGAAAGAGAGGGCAGTAGTAATGCAGAAAAGCAGGAAAGCTAAATATTTTAAGCCAGGTAAAGTGGACAAGGCTGCTAGCGGTGGCCAGCAGCAGAGGTCAAGGAAGTCAGGCAATCCGTCAACACCAACAGGGAGGCAGAATTAACAAGGTACAGAGAAAGGAATGTCAGAACACAGGAAAGGCAGTTCAGAGAGGCATGCAGCTGGAAAGTAAAAAGGCCGTAGGAAATACAACCTAAAGCGACGCTATTGTACTGGATTAATGCCTGCACAACTGGCACCGCAGATAGAAATATCCACCTAGTCTATTCACCAGGCATAATACGGCCAGTTGCATTGTATGAATAATAAACGGAGAGCACTGGACATTTCAATAAACGTATGGTTCATGAAGCCATACTCAGACAATTTGAAACTTAATATACGGATAATTAATGTGGATTTAACAAAATCACCTATGTGGTATGCAAAAATATTCAATATTAAACGTGACCACATATTGGACCCAATAACAACATGAAACTTTAGTGAAGTCCTGCCTTTGCGGCCCTACTTTACTTTAAACAAATTGCCTGGACCTTCCCTTTTTTTGATGCGCGCTTGCACATCAATTGAATAAAAACCGCAATTTGAAGTTTGGGGCTCTTTCGGGATCAAAAGTAAACTCAAGTCAGTCATGCAAAATTATTTATTTTTTAAATGGCCTTTCCAAAACCACTGCAGATCTCACACGCAGACACTCAAAAAGGAATGTAATAAATGCACTTGCCTAGAAGCACTTTCGCGTCCTCCACATCAAAGTCTCCATCGCCATCGGCATCGTAGGCACCCAGTTTACCTGAGAGAGGACCGTCTGTTAGCGAGATCGCCCAGTGGAGGGCATCCACCTACATCATGCGCCTTCTGTGGTGTGAAACCCTGCCCGGTCATGTCGGAGTCTGAGGCTTTCCTCAATAATTAAAATGGGAACTTATAAACATCAGCAGGCCGTATTCAATGATTCCCACTAACCACTTTGTTGACAAGACTAATAACACAGTATCGTTATGCTTACAGACCTTTTTGTTTTAGTTCAAAGTAAGAGTAAGCTCCAAGCAAAAGCACCACACCGGTGGCTAAATTCATAGCCTGTACTAGTTAAATTCAATACACCATTCATTGTGTTTGCTTTGAAACTGAGACTATAAAATCATTGGCTCGCAGTACTGCAGAGCGCTACGCTAGAGCTAGCTTTCAAGGCCTTTACCCCTTCGGCTATTTTGAGCCTTGCATTAAAGCGTCTATACTTTGACTTCTCATAGCAACCTTGTTCTTGGATTTGTCCCAAGGTTATTAATAGTCATGAAAAGCCATAAACCTCTACAACCGCACATGCGTTTCATTAAATTGGCCTTCAGCAGAAAACAAGAAAACAAAAACAAAACAAAACAAAACAAAAAGCATTTGACCTTTGGGGAAAAATACATTTATGTTTACACGACATGACTCACAGAGGATAACGCACAACAAAGGATTTGATAATCATATTAAATTAACTTTAAAATGTAGTTTTGTGTAAACCAGGCTTTGTCCAGAATAACTTTCACATCAAAATATCTAACACTAAAGCTTGTTGACTGACTGACTCGTTCTGCTCATCTGAGAGTAAGGGTAATGTTGGACAGATTATGCTGTCATGGCAGCAAACTCATTATAGTCTACAGTTGGAGGATCATACGTTTGTTTACAACAACAGGGCTTTAGTTCATTGCGAGCAGGAGCAGGGGGTCGTGACTGTTACATGTGTTCAGCAGAGGAGCGTGTTGACTGAGACCATACCTTGTAACACCTCTGAAATGTTATAACGGAACTCCTTTGCCCTGGCTGCATGCAAGATTAAGAACAAGACAGAAATGAGAATCAGAAGTGATTTAAACAACAGAGGAGATCACGTCTATCAAGACATTATTCATGCAAATTGAAAGGCAGGCTACATTGAGACTACTAGATCAGGAGAATATTTAGATGTATTCCACATGCACAAGAACCAAAGGCTCGCCCCAAACTGTTGGCAGCGGTGAAAATAGTTAGAAATGGATTCCAGTACAGGCGTGCACTTTCCATTTCAGTATTAGCTACTGTTTGGTCATCACAATGTAATGAATAAGTGACGTTGAACAGTGATGGGAGGGGGATATTAGGAATTATCTGTGAATGCAAACATTCGAAGCACCTGATCTTGTTCACTGAATTTCTTGGGGCCGGAAGTACGGGCGACTTACCAAGCACGTCGTCATAG
Source organism: Aldrovandia affinis (assembly GCA_029706075.1). Taxonomy (NCBI): domain Eukaryota; kingdom Metazoa; phylum Chordata; class Actinopteri; order Notacanthiformes; family Halosauridae; genus Aldrovandia; species Aldrovandia affinis. The sequence continues at coordinate 4,247,937 of JAINUG010000016.1, forward strand.
TCTACCAGGTCAAACCATACCACAGCCACAGAGGTCCAGACGCCCAGCAGAGCCAGCACCATGAACCAGGTGAAGAAGGAGCTTCCTGCGCCTCCATCCTTCTTCCCGTTCTTACTGGCAGACTGCGGCTTTGCTTCTGCAAAACGAGAGGGCAACGGTAAGAGAAGAACAAGATAAAATCAAACGTCATGCATTTTCAACTGTGCCTTTTCAACGAAGGCGTTGGGGTTCTGTTAAACCAGCTTTGAGAAGGACCGTCCTTCAGAGTTGATCAATAGACAAAGATGATGACCAAACAAAAGTAACATAGGATTTGTGTGAAGGAGATAAAATCTGGGTGTAGTAGTTTTCTTTTTTTGTTGGTGTTCTTCTTCTTCTTCATTCATTGGGTCGCTTGACTCATGGACTAGTGAAATGTGTCAAACATTTGTCTGTACTGATAAAAATCTTGTTCTTCTGATTCATTTTTTACAAACACAGTAGGAGTAGCACACAAAGATGTGGAGAGCAGTCCAATGGAGCAATATCAGGTGTACAGACTGTACTCTCCCCTGCTACGAAAAAAGAGGTGCAAATCCGGCCTAGAGACAGAGTCAGCAGGCATGGGCAAATCGCTGACTGGCAGACGCCGACTTCAGATATCAAGAGAACTAGACATCACAGTGTGAGTTCTGAAGTACCTCAAAAGGCCTCAAAAAGCAACAGTTTTTCAAAATGAAATGTCGATGAAACGAAGGCAAGATAGCAAGATACAGGCAGCAAGGTGAGATTCCATATTTGAACAAAAATGCGGGGGGAAAAAACACGCATTTAATGATAGGATGCATTTATCAATCAGCAACAGCAACAGGATTGCATGAATGTGACTATTCCTCTTTCGCTTCCTCTCTCTAAATGGCATGTACCTGGAAATAAAATCTTAACAATGTGTTCACGTATACAGAGTTATGTTACAGGAGAGTTTTGTAGACCGATCTGAAAAAGCAGAATAAATAAATAAATAAAACAACAGAGGTTGAGAGGGCCAGTGGGCTGACAGAGGCTGGCCTTGCTGTAATTGGGAACCTGCTTGTTTGACAGGTTGGGCCAAGGTCGACAACAAAGGTGGACCACATGCTGACTGTCCACACATTCTTGTGTGTCTTTTTCACGTAAGCACTTCTCAATTATATGTACCTAAGCAGTGCGCTGGGTCACATGATATCCTCTTTCTTATCGTTTTGCATTATTCCTGCTTAAGGGGGAAAAAAGGGTTAAGGGGAGGAACAGGCCGTGGAAACCAATCACAAACATCAAAAGATTACAGCTTCCATAGAAAAGTTATTGTGCTTTAGAGTTTCATACACACCAAACCTGAGCCGATTAGAACTGGTTTGGGAAAGAGACTGGAAGCCGACCAAAGGCATTCCACTACCCCACAGGAAGAGCATTTAACGCAATAACCTGGTGAGAATGGTAACTTCCGTCTCGAAACAAGCATGCTCCCTTAAAGGCCTTTCTCAAACTGTGTCCACTTTTCAAATGACATGAAGAGACCAAGATGAGGTTATAAATGGCTACATGTTTAACAGACTGCGCACAGCCAACAGTGGTGTGATAGCAGATTCATATCACATTTCACTAGTAGGCACACGAGAAAAGTTCTATCTTTAAGATTTTCTATTTTCAACATATTCAATAAGGGTTTAAGTTTTTTTTTTTTTTAAACCAAATAGGAATTAGCTAAAAGGTAGGCCTCAACCACTTTAAACCACCTGGACAGGCCTCTGCAGCCTAATTTTGCTATCAAGTGTTTTCCTCAAAAGACAGTTCAAACCATTCAGGATGCATGAAGTCTCTGAGATACAAAAACCTATGACTGAAATCCAGTTTGAGGAAATGTCCTGACATTATCATAAAACACTGGCGTGAACCTTTGATATGCCCTCAATACAAAACACACAAGTCAGATAGGTCCTTTCTAATCAGTGTTTAAACTTGACCTATTGACAAGGTTTTACAAGTGATTATGTTTAACATTACTTTTTCAAAACTTAAAAAGCCAATCATAATATAGTGATGGATGAACAGAGTCCAAATCTATTTGCACAAGATGAATGTTATTCTTCAATAACATTCATCTTTGAATTTCAAGGGTCAAACTAAAAGTGGTACAAAAGCAAGATAAGCAAAATGCTCTCCTTAAACCTACAAGGGCCATGAAGCACAAACGTGAGTTAACCTTCCAGATTCTTCTCTGCTGCCCTGATGTGGACAGTTTACTTTAGACCAGAGTCACAGCCATCACGTGACTGCCATAGATGGAAGCAAACATGACCCATTTCAAATGAGAGCTCTGGTGAAAGTCATATAGGCAGAGCTATCACTTGCGCTATAATTATGAGCAGATCTGAATACAAGAATGAAGAACTGGTCCTTCCACTGCAAACATTCTGTACAACATTCCTGGTGGAATGGTCGCAAATTTGCACATCCAAACAGAGCATCTGCTAATGCCAAGAGAATGCCAGTCTTAGAAAATAGCCTACATGCGAAAGACCAACCGAAAAGCCACCAAAATCAATGGAATTTATTGAACCAAGTATCATGCTACAGATAAAAGTTCAGGCCACAATTTTTCCAATAAACCACAGAAGGTTTCAGGACTCCTATTTAGGGAGTTTACATTCAAAAGTTAAAAATATGTGTGCTCCGGAGTCAACATTTCAAAGTACAACAGTTCCACATTGTCACGGACAGAACGTAACCATTAAACTTCCCCAGTGACCTTTCCAAAAAACACTGTCCAATGAGTCGCTCTATTCCGAAAGAAACTAACATCGCCACATAGCCTACTACACGGTCTCACACACCTTCCGAGCCATGATAAATCACTCCGGGACTAGGGCAGGAGGGGAGAAAACATTCACAGGGACGCTGGACACAGAATTCTCACATTTGCACATTTAGCCTGGTCCCGTGGTCCTACCTGACTGCTCGGCCATGCTGCTCGATGTTCCGTTAACGTCTCCCATCCATACACAATGTTCAAGAATCGGCGAAGAGAAAAGGAAAGCAACAGATTTCCCCCGTTCCTGTCCCAAAGCCCGGAGAGCTACAGCTGCCCGAACGTTTTCACAGCTAACTCAGCGAGAACTCGATACAGGACCTGCCCCGCTTGCCCCGAGGAGTATTTTTAGAGCAGCTTCACTAAACCGGCCAAACAAATTTAGGCACTCATATGGAAACGGCGCTCTCTCTACATGTCAGCCCACGATCCCGCTACCTGATAGGACAGACGGGGGAGAAGCCCGGGGCACAAAAAGACCCAACCTCCTTGGACCGCCCCATTGACAGTAACGCGGAGGGGACAACAGGAGGCTCGCCACTCACTTGGGTACATTTCAAAAGGCAGGCTTTCTCTGCACGGCTTCGGACGGGTTTTTTGTAACGAAGCATATGGGCAGATTTCGGCCACTTCTTTGTAACGTTTACAAATCCCAGGAAGCTCTCGGATTACACTGCTGCTGTCACCAACATTTCTCCATCCATACATGGACAGTTCTTAATAGCTTATCTTGTCACCTGTGGATATTTCTCCGTCGCACTCTACAGGTGTTCTTAATAGCCTCTCCACTATTCGGAGGGCACAAAATTCCATCCGAGTTTCATGCGAGTGGCCTTGTAAATTTCTGTGAAGAGCTGCAGGAGGGAATGGGGGTTGTCTGGAAGGCTTCGCTCTTCTGGGTGCGGAGAGAAAACAGGGGCGACAGTAGATGCTTACTCTACCGGTACAATTCCCAAAACTACCTCAACAACACCACGCTAAAGGAGGGGGAACTCGGGGGAAATTCATCCTCAGGCACTCAGCAGTTCTCAGGATTTTTTTTTGAGTGGCATTTTAACCATAAAGATCCCTATGAAAAAGAGCATTATACGGTCCCAAAACAGCAACAAACCAACCACTATAAATAAACCACCAATAGCGTGTGATTACACCATCTCGGCCAATAGTATTCCATGGTGTTCACATGTGATTTTCCGATAAAAACATGAAAAAGAACACAAAGTGGTGATCATCGATTTGCATGCCCCATTTCCTAGTACACAAGGCAAGCAACATGCAGCAGTCTGAGTGAGTAACACAGCCACTTCTTCCTTACAAACGGGCTTGTTTATTCATTCCTTAATAGTTGGGACTTTAGTAAACTGGATTTGAGCAAATCATTGAAATGTAAAAAATAAACCCATATAGACATCTCTCAAACTGTCAAATGATGCCAGGGAAGGGATACATCACACCCCATGTCACCGCTGGTTATGGGACACCAGCTCTGGCTATGCCTGCTATTTCTGCTGCCGTACCGCAGAGGGTGACGTAAACCCCTCAAAGAAGGAACACGAACAAACACAGAACTGAACTCAACCTTTTTTTTCCCCTAAAACAGCCGATGTACAACTCTGGTTGCATGTAATTTGTGGGCAAAACGAATATTGTGGATTCAAGAGTGAGCAGATAGAAAGAAATGCCCTGAAATGTACAATTACAGTCACAATGCCTTAATCTACAGTGAGATGCACATTTTAGAACTCATTCATGCTTTCCACCTAAGCCAAATTGGCCTTTCTCGTGTTAGGCCTTTTCGTTAGTAAGAGCTACAGGGACTTTTTAAAATACTTTTTTTGCAGCTGCACAGAACCTAGAATTTTGATAAAGATCATAACCGAAATGTTAATATAGGCCAAGTACTGCAGCATGTGACTGTTAAGAGTCCTGTCCAGTGGTCCTTAAACCTTCACTCGGTTGCCTCCAAACCGTATTAAGCGTAAAGATTAAACCTGGCACAGTTGAGTGTGTTCTGCACTTTATCAACAGCCCAAGAGCCAAAATGACAATTAAGCAACAAAAGAATGACTCCACTAACCACACAGCCACAAATAAGACGTAAACGGCAATGTTTAATATTGGCAGTACAGTAATTACAACCGAACAAAGAACAGCCAACCTATTGCATCTGCAGAACAGCAAATAACAGTCGTGCAATTTCATTCATCACTAAGTAAACATCTACTCAAATAAGAGCCACAGAAGAGAATTTGAAATTGATTTACTAAACATCAGTAATGAGGGGGGGTTCATACTTAGTGGTGCATATTGGGATATGTTCATGCGCAGAAAATGTTCACAAGCTTAAGTGAGGAGCTCAGGTGGCATCATGTGAGTAACGACTCGATGGAATGACACCGACAATGCGAAACGCTCCACGCCCCTCAGGTTAGTCACAGCAAACCCTGTCGATCGCGCGAGGAGAAACATTTCATTTACAGCAAGCACGACGTCAGCACACAGGATTAGTGAACGAGCTCACAAAGCAACCACTTTCTCAAGCTGACTCATTCTCACGGAAACCCAACTGAAGACACATGTATGTCCAGTTCCATTAGAAGCAGGCTTTGAGTCTTTTGAAAGGGAAGACATATTTGCTGTAGGGCAGGACTGACAATCTCAATGCATGCCATCAGCCACCACCCAACACGCAAGACCATTTTTAGTTGGACGACTGCGAAACAACACTACATACTCACACACGCAAAGTCACAGAAAAGCATTACAGTCCATTACCAGCTGCTGTCTTCAGCCCTTGAGAAGCAACAGTGAGAGGATGTATGCTGAAAGGAATAATTCACATTAAAAAAATACACCAACTTCACAAGCAAAAGTGAACAGCAACAGAAATGTTCACTTCAGCTGTCAGTGAAAGCAAAATGACTCAAAATGATCTGAATTCCACCGACTTTGCAGCTTTCATAATCAGTGAGCACTTGTTTCCTTGAATGCGTTGTTAAGATAGACTAACAACTTGGTTTAGCCTACTTAATACATGACCCTGAAAAGGAATTTAGGCAACATAAACGCAAACAACACTGATCGACAACTGCCCAAATCCAAGATGTGAAAGATCCATGTATGAAATCATAATGACTGGATAATAACAAAGTATGCAATGCCAGAAGTTAGAATTGATGTCTGAAGTATCCTACTGTTAAGTAAAATGTGTAACTGCAGAACAGTGCATATAGGCTAGTCTTTACACATAAGCAGGACAATCAGCAATGCAGTTTATGTTTTCAGTGTCAGAAAGGAAGGTCCTCACCACTCTTAACATAGAGGCAAGACATCTATATTTATATCACAAAATCTATTTGTTAAATCTGAACAGGATATTCCAAAATACCACAATGACACGATGTTGAAATAGCATGACAGACGAGATGTGGACATAATATACTGCAGTTCTTTCAGTCTGTTCCTTGTTTGCATTACCAGGAACCTTGTAGTCATCAAAGAACAGCATGCATATTATAGTGACAGTAAACATTTTCTTGTAATCAAATGTGCATTGGTATATGCAAGTAGACCACTAAGCTTTACCTGCAACTGTCAAACAAACAGAGCAAAAAGTACAAAATAAAAAAACTACGGCTCTTCTACAAAGAGTTTTGATCTGCATACACATCACCAATCGCTGCATTTATTTACATACCATAAAGTGACACAATATGTACTCCATATTTTTGAAGGGACAGTGTAAAGTGCATTTGTTTGAATCTATATACAGCTTATCATATGTATGCAATGTTTGCAAACTTTGTCAAACATTCAGTCTGCTTCACATAATCCTTTTTTACTTCACAGCCTGTCTAACGAGATCCAACCGGTGGCTTTGGAATAATGTCTGCTCATCATTCAGGAGATACAACAGAGCACAGATCTCAGTTTCGAAACGCATTGTAAACAGTTAAAGTTGGGTAGGTTTAATAATATAAATATTTTAAGCATTGACGTAGAGAAAGTGGACACTTTTGTAGACACTTTTCACTCGAGCTAAAGTATTCTCTAATGGATTCCACTTCAAGATAATATATTCACTTGCGTACACGACAAACTCGTATGCCCATTTTACATAAATTGTATTTTTCTTCCATTTTTTAGAAAATATATATTTTACTTGAAACTTCGATAGGTATGGTACGGGTACCACGACGTGACAGTGAAACGCTTGGGGACCTGTGCTTTATAGTCACCCCAGAAATCCTTGAAATACGGCGAAGTACTGATATGATCAGAAAGTGCGTCAAGGGTCCTGCACAGAGACAAGGAGCACAAAGGCCACGTGTAACCCCTCCCACAGGCTCCCTTTTCTGACACGTGAGCACTTACAAAATAGACCGAAGAGCCAAAAGCTGGCGTAACTGCCCGTAACTTTGCCGTTGGACGTGCCACACTTAAAAATGGTGCAAAAAAAAAAAAAAACACACAAAAAAAAACACCCCAAAAAAATTACATTATTTCGCGTGATCAGCATTTCATTCTTTTCCCAAAAGTGATAGGGTGTGCAAAACCGCCCCTTGACATCGTAGTCTGAATAATCCATGGCGTATCCTACTTTCAGTAAAATAGGAATATCGTTCGCTGCTATCGTATCTGCTCTCGTCTCACCAGGAACTGCCCAGTAAAATCAGATCTAGGTTGCGATGGAAACGATGAAAGTCAATATGGGGTGACCATGAACAAAAAAATGTTTAACAGCGCTATTCTAAGTCGATAATTGTAACCGAGCAGCCGTGCTCGGTTGCAATATTTCAATTCCACCCGCGTCATTTTAAAGGTAGCCTAATGCAAGTGTGTAGCAACTAACGTTACCTTGCTAGCTAGCGACATCGCTCACTCTAATCTAAAATGCATTCAGACTGGTTTACACTACAGGTTTGTTTTTACATTTATTTTTTATATGCATTTTACTCGTGTTTGTATGCATGCAAGGATTACTCTTATAAAATACTTGCAGGCTGGTGAACTTTCACAGGGTAGGCCTGCACTGTTATCAAAGATTGGGTGCCTCACAGGAGTGAATATTAAAGGTATCTTGCCACCGACCTTTTTTCGTACTTCCTCTTGAGTTCTTCTTCTGAGCCATTGCCGTTAAAATTACGTGCGATTAACTCAAACGTGGATAGGTGGAATTTAATTATTCGATCTAGTCTTCTCTATTCTAACACTAAGGAATCCCAGAGAAATCAAATCCCAATGCCCTCATAAACCAAAGCCCATAGCAACCCATCCACTTTTGAGTGATTGTGAATTCCACCAATCCGAGACATAGGAAGGCTACCTAGGCGGAGAAAATGACATTCTAGTCCAATCGTCGTCTAGAGGTGGATGCCTTATTCAATCGTGTGGATACCCACAGGTTAGCACCGCCTTCAATCTCATTTTTTGCCAGCACTGGAACGTGGCAAAATGGAAGATGTCTTTCATCGCGAGAAGTCGATGAATAGCTGCTGTTTTCTATTTTACGAGCATAAAATGGTTACGTAAACGTGGCGTTATCAAAACGATTGTTTCCTGTGCGTTTGTTGTGCAGGACAATTCTGGTTGACGGAACTATATTGATGCGTAATAAAACGACAAAACAATACTCCATAGCACTACAATGCTTTGAAATGAAGAAGATATCCGTGATAAGCTACCGCGAACAATAGATAGACAATGCAATGCACGCACATTGAAAGCTGAAAGCGCGCATATAGTAAATACTGTATGTATTGGCCTATATGTGATGTGTACCGCTATGTTTAATAGTGGTAATGACATGGCGGCGAAAAGCGGTCCTTCGATTTATAGTGTATTCATGATTAATTTATTAAAATAAAATTGATTAAACGTCATTTTTTGGAGGATAATTTTGTCAGGGGAACTTTCAGCATTTTCTATAAACAGTTGTTTTGAGTAAATTATATTTTTCATTGGATTATCATAAGTTAAATAAATTAAATTTATACACGTAGCCTACATAATGTGGACTACATGGCATACCAATACGTATGTAGTGCGCACAGGTAACCCGCACGGGTACTCTCTAATTCATTGACCTCCTTTATGCAGATCAAACAGAGTGAGAGTCTTCTGCAGTCAATTGCTTTATTTTTGGTCTGTGAAAATGTATGCCTGAAGCCGCCATTCTAGTCCATTTTAAATAAGCGCCAGAGAAACTGGCGAACTAGTGGGGATTCCTATGTCTATAAATAATGAATAGTCAATTTGCTTCTAAATCAAGGTGCCAGTGGGGAAGAGTACTTCACAACTTGTTTTACAAATGTGCAATAGTGCAATATGTGGCTTGGCTTCTTTATCTGTTCTCAGCGGAATACTTTGAACCCAGAGGACATGGCAGGAAAGAAAGAAAAAAAAGAAAGAAAATTACCATAAAAAATAAATTTTAAAACATTTTGCACGGATGCTGCACATGCCCTCTGCAAAAGCAATAGGTTTGGATTGATGGATATTAAGTGAAAATAGGAACCGTCACATTTTCATTTGTGATAAAGACAGAGTTGTTGATTCTGAATTCAGGATAATCTTCACAGAATAATTCACTTTTTAATACAGGTAATGCTATTTTCTTCCCTGTTGGGTTTTTAGTAGGTTGTGAACCAGCTCAAGTTATGCTATTCATGTTTCCAAACGCATGCATGAAAATACGTTTTAGAACTGTAATGAAATGACGTACTAACAGAGTATATGAAAGCACAGACGAATGTACAGTACATTGGGGGTGTGGAGGAACACGCCAGGGGACTCGATGCATGGCTTAACTTGCCCAACTGTCTGAGAGCCACAACGTTATGTATGTCAAATTCCTCTCATAACATATGCCGTTTAGCAGACGCTTTTATCCAAAGTGGCTTACAGTAGTGAATGCATACATTTTTCAGTATATGTGGTCCCAGTGGGAATCGAACCCATAACCTAAGTGTTGTCAATGCCATGCTCTACCCACTGAGCCACAGAACCACCACCACTCTCCTACTGAGTAAAGGTTATGTGATCACTTGGCCTTGGCAGGAACACCTGACGAAGCTCAGTTTAAGGAATACCCAGGGAGCACACCTCCTAGTGTTAATGACAGGAGCCTGAACACTGTGTCATTGTGGGGATGAGCTATGTCTCCCCCTGGTACAAGTCTCCCCAACGAGGGGTACATTTCTCACGCCAGCAGAATGGCAGAGAAGGCCTCTGCCATGTTTCACTCATCCAAAGAGGTGAATATGATATGATATGCCTGTTGTTGGCATATCCTGTAGGAGCGGCAGTGGCTCAGTGGTTAGCGACTTGGGCTAGCAAGTGGAGGGTTACTGGTTCAAATCACAGGAAGGCCAATGAAAAAAAAAAAACAATGAACTGGAAACCGGAGGGAGGCTAGTTCACTTCCTGGAGCACTGCCGAAGTGCCCTTGAGCAAGGCGCTGAACCCCTAAACTGCTTCAGGGGCACTGTACTATGGCTGACCCTGTGCTTGGACCTCTCTGATGGAATACATATGTATAGTGGTCTGTGTGTCTGTATCTAGGAGAGATATGTGAAAAGACAAATTCCAATTACCTTGTGTAATATGGCTAATAAAGTATATTCCTGATCTCCTCTGGGGGCTCTCCTTTAAGCTGTCGATTATTTTCTTGCTCATAGGAGATAATCAAGTGCTCGGTCAGCTTTTACCCACATTCACCACACTATTTCAGATTGGATCCACTAGAACAAGTGAATCTACAGGCGTATCACAGTCCCATTCTTCATAGGTCCTATTAAAGGATGTGTTTTAATGCCTTATGGTACCACTGCAGTTTCAAAATCTCATCCCAGTATTACCATATCACTTTTCAGCATTACGTGGTAGTCTACTTCATCACTAAAATTAATTTTGCCATCACTTTTTAAATTGTTGCAATTATTTTTTAATGTGATGTGCTAGGCATATTATGTCTTTGGTACAATGTTCCTGTTCTCAAGAGACTTTTCCCAGGACTTGGGGTTGGCTCTCTCAGTTAATATTAATCTAATCACATTTATAATGTTGCATAATGTCTCTGGGGAAAACCTGGCAAATATTGGGTCACCAGACTACACTGAGAAACTCTGGAACTACATATCCCAGGTGCATGACCGCTTGTATGTCTGTATCCTTGAGGAAAAAATACTTTAATGTATGGAAAAATTTACATTTTAGTCATTTTATTGTTTTTAAAAAGATTTTCAAGAGGTGTTTCTTTGCGTTTTTTCATATTTTTCATTCAATTTAAATGAATAGAAATAATGTATAACTGCAGTCTTCTGTCCAATTAGCCAATGATTGTTATGGACATTGTTTAATATATTCATACAAATAGTTTTCATGATTTCATGGTCAATTTCACCAGCAGGGGGCAACGCTAGCAAGAAAAAGTATGGCAATGTAGTTCATTTGTTTATTTATTGCTTGTTAGACATTATTGATCTGAAAAGGAAACACATATAGGAATGGGGTCAAAGTGGCACCTAGGAAGCAATTTAGGGGCAGGGCCCTGAACCCATTAGAGGACTGGGGGTGCAAACCAGATATTGGATTCAGTTGCAACAGGAAATAACCAGTTGTCAAACAAATAATACAATAAGCAATATCTGACCTAGGGAAGGATTAAATATAGAACATTCACACTGTTTTAGGCACATGTATACTTAAACATTCTTATGTCATATTTCACATTTGACATCTTTTCATTCCATACTTTACAAAAGAAGCAAAAAGAACAAATAAACAACAGAAACAAGCAAGCAATCAATTAATGTTGCCATTATTGATAGCATTTTTATACAAAAACAAAGGTATTTTTATAGTTTACAATGTGCATTTACCAATTCACAAGTGTTTGATCAATGGTCAGGATATTCTTAATCTGGTTTTCCATGTAATTTTAGTGTATTGTGCTACAAAAATTACTGGTTTCCACTAGTCAATCATGGGGTGATTTGTAATGTGATTAAGGTGGGTCATTTCAGTTTATATACTTAATAATACTAAAATACCCACATTTACAGATTTATCTATCCTCCCAATCTATATTCTTTGTATAGATATTGATAGTCCAGCCGGAATAATATTTGTCTCTCTTCTGAAAGTCGACAAAGCCTTATCCTACACAGACAGGTGAGGTTTTTCCAGATGTTTTATTTGAAAACTCTTTGTTAGCTTCCCAGTGGTGGGGTGAATGGACTGCAAAAAACCTCAGCATTGTAAATAATCTGAATGCCATACTCCTGCAACTACTACTACTAATAATAGTAATCATAATAAAATAATAACAGTAATAAAAAAGATATATTAGTATTCATTGTTTGCATTTTATTATATATTTTTTTGGAGCATATGGAATATGGGTATTATTCAATTTTTCATTTTTGAAAGAACAAACTGAAAAATGTATGCGGTCACTCTCACCACAAGGGGGCGACTTCTGAATCTAAGAAAAAAGAACAAACAAAAAGGACAACGGGCCTTGGAGCATAATTTCATTAGTCCACTAGTAATGCCCACATCCTGACAATTTTCTTAAAACTTTACTGCTCAACCTGAATAGTTCGGGAAAATGCACTTCATGCTGGCTTGACATTTCCCCATTATTATTTCCCCAAGATATGTATAAATACACTCTGTGGAGGAAATTGTGGATTGCACCATAGTTTTATACAAAAACAAATAATTCAAAACAATCTTATGAAATATACTGCAATGCTAAAACATAATTATAATAAACTGTATTTGGATTACCCTGAAACTGCAATGCTTTGTGCAAAAAAACATAACACGTGCCATAATAACATACGTACATCCCATAACTGTTGTAAATCCATAAGTACACAATACAGAAGTCATTAAGTAAGTAATTTGTAAAATCTCAATCTCGTCACAACTGCATTTAAACATCAATAACAATAATCTCGTTTCGAGTGACAACTACTAACAGTTTAGATAATTGCTAGACCTAAGGGAATTGATGTATTTATATATAATTAAAAAATATGTTTTTGGAGGGAACGACACGGGATTGAATTAATCCCTGCACATTTTCCAGAAACCCATCAATAAACAGAAATTCAGACTAACCAGGATACACGGTACCAATGGATCCTGCCCACATGACCCTCTTCGATTGTGCTGTTCGTGTTTAAGGGTTAAAACAGTCACTCCCACCAAGCGGCAGGCGCGCTCCTCCGAATATCATGGTCATTCAAGTTTCGCTGCAGAGACAAGCTACCCATTAACCTAAAAAGCACAATTGAGCTCGAATCGGGGGGCCACTCGCGATACGCGCCCGGTTCAACAAGAATCCACTATCTAATCTATTTATCCTCTTAGAGACATGCACGCGGGGAAACTAATGGTTCAGTCTTGCGCTCCTAGAGAAATGTATTAGGATATTTAACTTTAGAATCGCGCTACATGCATGGGGTACCAAGAGCATTTGTCTTTTTAGTCCTGCTTTCTCAACGCTTGGAGATCGGAGCACTTCAGCTGCCCTCATCAGCCGGCTGTGGACTATTCTGTCTTTGAAAGCTTGCGGTTTTTCCCAGTTCTGGAGAAAAAATGGGTTGTTGCACAGGTCGATGCACGCTGATCTTTCTATGCACTTTACAATTGGTGAGTAAATTGTTTATATTTGTTGATAGTTTTTCATCTTCTCGGGTGGGTGGGTGGAAGGGGATGATTAGCGCTAATACACGGCTTCTCATTGTCTTCGGCACGGTGCTGGTAGTTATCTAGTTAGAATAGTCAGGTACATATCGCTTGTCTTTACTCGGTGCTGTATCGCTGTTCATCTGGTTGAAGTAATAGTAATCTGTACCGGTGAGGAAAGACTTAAACGAAAACGTGCCATAGATAAGAGGCAGATTAACTTTCATCAGCACTTTGACCATATAATAAAATATTGGTTCTGCACATTTCCCTACCAGCATTCCCGAAATGAGTTACCTTTAACCGCTTATTTGGCTCAGTTCATTTACCAATTAAATGTTATTAGCTTATAATTGTATAATTTAAGCCAATGTATTACATTATGTTTCAATATTCTGCCGAAAAGGCATGTGGTGGGAATTAAAATAAATGTATGGGAAATTCACCCTGGAATTCTAAATTTGTTGTCAGTGGCGAACCGACGGTGGAAGCGGGACAACCATCGAAATTCGTTTTAGCCTATTTTGTTGATCCAGTGATAAACATGGATGGCTAAATAATGTCAGCGCTGTTTTTGTTGTAGTTTGTCAATATGTCAACTGTGCGAGTGTGACTATTTTCACATTATTCGTGTGAGTGTTTGCATGTTTTTATAAGCCTTGTGTTTGCCTTGCGTTTGCCTTGCGTTTTAAACTAGCCGATTTTCTGAGGTAAGCTGTTTTTAGTCACAGAAAGCCGAAATCTCCTACCTCACCCTTTTCTCCTGAAAAATATTTGACTTTTTAAAGCGCTGGTGATTAGTCCCCCAGTCTCAAAACTCGTTGGCACTAACTCTAACACTTAACAAATTTGCATTTTCGTCTTGTGCCATTTAAATATTTGGGGTTTGCAAATAAGCTATTCTATCATAAGTTTGATATTGAAGGCAGAAGAACACAAAGAGACTGATGTGAATGGCATATCCCATAGCTAGATAATTTGGTCGAGTCAGTTCAAGTATTTAAGACTCCTTCGTTTCAAGCAGTGTATCCACGAGATATTATAACCTCGTGCTGCGTTGAATTATTATTTCGTTAAAATCGGTTTTGCGATCGATAGACATCAGCCTCCTAAGACAACGGAAGACAGCCGTTGACAGTCTACATGCAAATCGTTTTCATTATACGCAGCCTGCAGCATTCATTGATCAATTTCCAAGCCGAGCAGTGGGTAATATCAGTTAAACTCATTTAAACCGTTTATCATGTTTGGCACGAGGTCTGATCTGAAGTGGGGATAACCACATGATCAGATACAATATTTATGTTTAGAGATGCAACGGCTGAGTTGTAGCTACACATGGTACATGCCCAAGTGAGTGGATGTGCCCGAAGGAACTTCAGACCCCCCACACAAGCACAGACACAATAACTCAATTTCACTGTTCACTGTCACCTCGCCTGCGACGTCTCAGTGGTCTGGTACTTTCATTCATTGCCTGGTCCATGAAAATGCAGAAATAATACTATGTCACAAAGTGTAAGGAGATGGAAAGCACAATATAGCAGTGTTAGCAGAGCAAGCTCCAAATAGGGACTGTTATGAATATCCAGTGGTGTGGGGTTGTGAAAATACGGCTCAGGGAAATAGGATGTTTTACAGGAATTTCAGATACTGCTGAGTAGTTTATCTAAGCCAGCAGCCTTTTTTTTGCTGAAATGTTGTCTTGTGTTTGAAATTCACCCGCTAATGTCATTTTCTGCATGGCTGCTTTTGAGCAGGGACAGTGTTCTAACGGTCATGTCTTGCAGCTAAGATTTTAAGCCTGCAGAGTAAATGGCCTCAGTTGCACTGAAATCAGGTCTTCTGCAAACGGTCTTTCCTGGGCTTTGTCATGTGTTTTTCCTTTGTTAGACGCTCCACGTGTAAAACAAGTCCATCAACTGCTTCGACCCTGCGGGGGGGGGGGGTCAGAAGATGTTGCTCACAATTAGTTGAACAGAGTTCAAATATGGGAGCGTAGCTATTGATTTTTTTTGTTGGTCTATTGTTGTTGGCTATGTAAAGCGGCACATTCACACTGTATGCCTGTGGGTATGACTAATATGATCTGCCTCATGTTGCACAGATGTTGAGCTGCGGTACTGTTGGAGACTGGATGTTATCTGGGAGTGTCCTTCCCACGACACTCCTCAGCTGTGTGGACGGTGTCCGGGTGCGACTCTTTTCTTCTGCAGGCTGTGGCCTGACGCCAGTGCCATCTGTTTAAGCCCCCAGACAAGACGCTTCCTCGCAGAGCCACACCTCGCCCAATCGGTCGTCTGTGTCCTATATTTGGCCAGTAGCTGGGAGTAAATTAAGCTGAGTCTAGGGTTTGCTTAATTCGAGTTGGCGTGATGGCGTTGGGATTTTCGGCGTCGAGGAGGATCACTGTCAGGAGAACGTCTGGGACGGTCTCTTGAGCCAGAGCAGGTGGACAAAAGTGATCAACTGCCGCCACCGCAATTCCTCCTCCTCCTCTGGATAGAACGGAATTGAATATAGTGCAGTTTACTGCGGATAACCGTATCACATGACAAGTGTATGTCCCCGCGTTGATGGAGCATTAATGACAAAGAGATATCCGGGGCAGAATCTCCCTGTTAGTGAACCAACACAAACATTTGCATGAATTTACATGAAAATTACATATTTAAAGAGCTCGAGCTGCCACTGAACATACATTCCTGAAAACTGGGACCAAATTATAGGACTGTTTTAGCTAATTGCATACAGGGAACTGCTTCTTACCACATCAGTCTCCAAACAAATCAAATAGAGTCATAGATGACATAATTCAGCTATTCACAAATAATGTAAACAAGGTATGATTTTAAACTGAAAAAGAAAGACACGCTGGCTTTGCTCTACACATCCAGTGAAGACTCAGAGAGAAGAAGGGTATTATCTGCTTATATTCTAATGGAATTATTCATGCTTCAGTTGAGATGCATAGGCCATGCGCCAGTGTATGCAAAAGCATTAGGCCTGAACCAAATGTTTCCTATACTTAGTTCACATAACTAAAATATGCCCTGCCTTTTTTCTGTCACATTTCAACCAATGTCAAATATTTTAGCAATGTGCACTATCACAGTCACCATGCAGAAGATTAAAATATAATTTGGAGGTTCTTGATGAAGACCTCATGCCATACTGTTGACCAAGTCTATTGATAGGTAATATTTGGGTCAGGGATCCAATAGAAATGAATGCAGAACTTAACTACATGAACACGTGTGCAAAACTTATGAATGTCTTCCTGAAAAAGGGTTTAAGTCTTTTAGCACAGAACACAAAAGTTTTAAGTCAAATCGCAAGTCAAGGTTTTTTTATTTTTATGCCCATATTGTTTTGTGCATTGAATTGGTGTCATTGAAAGAAAATATTGAAACCTATCTATTTTATCAGATTGATTTATTCATTTGTGAGCATTAGGACAGTTATTGTGCCTTGATGGACATGATTTGTTTATTGAAAGGGACTATCCTCGAGTCTCCTTTTAAGTAGTTTGGGTGGAGGAAAAAGCAATTGAAATGTAGAAATGGTACACAACAGTTGTCATAAATTATGCTGTTTATCATATAGATGCTTGAAGCCTTGTCTTTCATTATAGGAAAAAAAAGATTAATCAACATACTGTATATTCAAAAAACTTTTACCATGTTAATGATTAAAAAAAACATAAAAACGCAATGCAGTTTTTCTTGGCGTCAAATGTTTCCAGGTTCATGCAAAATTACAACTAAATTACACTTGGTGGCCTAAAACCTGAATTCTTACAAAAAATTTAAATTATAAACATGTATTATCCTTTATTGTAAATATTGTAAATACTTGTGGGAAGGACCAATACTGTACTGTTTATGGTAGATGAAAAATGATACAAATGACTCATTTCATGATTAACAAGCATTTAGTTCCAACAATTTTGTCAATAAATTAAGTACATTGGCAACCATTATTTAGTAATTCATTATCATTGAATTATGATAATCTAGCCACTGTGCACACAGCCTGTTCACACAATGCTTAATAGTCCATCTGACCTTATGGTGACCTTGAGTCTAACTAATGTTCTTTACTTTTCCACAAACAAAAGACAAGATGTCCTTTACTCATTGGATTAATGGTTTCTCCTGGCCTCTGCTGGTTCTGTAAAGTGCTGGAGGTCAGGCATTCAATAATATGTGGGTTGACTTGCCCCATCTGTAGTTGTTTTGAGGCCACGTTGTGGATTCGTCAGATCAACCTCGTAAAAATGTGAAGCTTTGATCCTGGTCCAGTAGCGCATCGGCCAGGGGCATACAGAGGTTGATGAGGATTTCCGGAATAATCTACCAACAGCAAAAATGTGTTCGGACCTGGTAAATATGTATTTGTCCACATTTGCCAAGGGAATGTTTGGTTTCATGGCTGCAGTGTGTACTGTGTATTCACACACACACACCCTATCGCATTTCTCTTGGACGATTTTGAGGGGTGAAAAAAAAAAATCCCATTACACGCCTGGCCATCCTCTTCCTGTTTGGGAGAAGGTTTAGCAGGTGGTCAGTGAACTGAGGAATTCCATCCCTTCCCGTGTTGGGAGGGCAGGGCGGCCACTGATGCAAGGGAATGACATTCCTGTCAGCCTGACCTTCTCGGCGCTGGGACGTGCCAAAGCGGCAGGGGTGACACTTCGGTTTACGTGCAATTTGAATGCAATTGCCCGGAAATAACCAATATTTGCCGCTGCCTGACGGACAGCCTTTACGTGTGGCTCTGCATGTTTAAGGGACTTAATATGTGCAGTCACAGAGGTGTTCCATAAATTAGGTTTCCAATGAACTAGCGCGTGTAGCAGAATTGCCTCAGATTCATGGGGGCTGAGGATAACCACCAGGGGAAATAAGCCTCGTTAATGCGCTGAATGACCACCCTAAAGTCCAGGAACTTGCTGCCGACCACCTCAGTTGTAGTTTACAGTTTAATGCACTCGAGAAGCGTTGGAACCAGGACGGCCTCTGAATGGTCATTTTTAGGGGTGCAGGTGGACAATAGGAGTGAGTGAAAGGCCTTTTCGGACAGAAACAAAGGCTGACTGGGTGCAGAGTTAACTCTTTACAGCTTCTGGAGCTCAAACGCAGCTTTGCACCTGTGTGGTTCTCTGCAGCTCAGTAGGTAGAGCATGGCGTTGACAACGCTTAGGTTGTGGGTTCAGTTCCCATTGGGACCACATATACAGAAAAATGTATGCATTCACTACTGTAAGTCGCTTTGGATAAAAGCATTGCTAAATGACATGTATATATGCATACACCCTGGGTCTGAAGTGACACTACAAAGCACTGGATTTCATGACTGATAACGACGGCGTGTTGTGAGTTGTGGGGCCTCCCTCAGGATGTCCACTGTCTCACTTCTGCTGAATTCAGTTCAGCAGCTTCTTTTACTCTGAGAAGTCATTAGTGCTGTGTTCTGAGTGGCAGTGGTGGAAATAGTATGAACATTTCCTCAGGATGATTATTGGATGGGGGCAATAGATAAAACTGCATTTGAAGGGGCCTCAGGTGGTGTAATGGTAAAAGCATTCGCCCGGAGTGCAGGTTGCCCACTGCGGCCGGGGTTCGATCGCTGGCTGCGCCAGACCAGCTCTGACCGGGAGCCCCGACCAGGGGCGGCGATTGAATGTCCGCCCCAGGGGGAAGGGGGAGGGATAGATGAGTTCCGTCACGAAGGAATCGGTTCATTGCCGGCTTCTGGGTAGTGGCTTGTTCCATAGATGTGGGCGGCGGGCTCGTGGGGGAAGGAGAATTGAAGAAATAGAGATTAGAATTGGCTACCAAATTGGGAGAAAAACAGAGAAACAATCTGAAATAAATTATTTAAAAAAACAACAACAAAAACAACTGCATTTGAACAGAAATGTTGATGGAATTTATACAGAACAAGTTCAAGGCACAAAGAACTGATTCAAAAATATTTGGGTTTTGAAAAAATATTTGACTTTTTTCACACATCCTGTGTTGTTGATAATCTTTCCTCAGCAACAGAACTTGTCGAGAAAAAAAGAAAAATACTCCTTATTGCTGTAACACCTAATACAACTACAGGCATTGCGTTATAACCAGATTGTAAAGAACTAGGTCGCTCAGATCTATACTGTGCGTGTACAACATTCAAAGCCTGTGCGATTTTGAAAGTGACATAACCAGGTTAGCGCAATTACTATCAAATGTTTACGGTGTGCGCGCAGTTTGGCAGCTCTGTTGTATCTTCACAACTTTCTTGCTCAAGGACATTGTCCACACGCTCTCTGCGTGCGCGAAAACGGGACACTTTATCAGATTGTATTTTCTTATTAAAGGATCACATTTACTATCGTTTCGGTACAGGGGCCTCGTCATGTCAATCATTCAAATGATCTGCAGGAGGCACATTTTCTTTGTCTAAAAATAACTTCTTGCTGTACGCGCAAGAGATTGATGGGGTAGTCCAGTGCTGGCAGTTAGCAAGACAGATGAAAGAGTGAAAAAAATGGGCTAATAAATCTAACAGTGTGAGTGGCAAATGCAGTACGCAGGAGGGTTGCAAATGAGCTGCAGTCCCTGGTGACTCCATCAGGCTTGTCCACCAGCAGGGAGATTATTGATCAGAGGGCCTCGCCAAATAAGCCCTCCACAGACAGGGGGGCTCTGCTGTTAAGGTACACGGAACAGAAACATACTATTGCTGTATATTCATGTATGTGGATAAAATAAATAAGCAAGGATATTTATTCTAATTAACAAAGGGCCTTTCATCCCAAGACCTCAAAGAGAGGAGTAAGCTCGTCCACCGCCACATCACGCATGGCAGCCATTCTTGCTCGCCGCATGTCAGTTGAGGGAGGGATGTGAGGACTATGATTAGTGAGTAGAATGGGGGATGATTACACGTTGAGATTGCTTTTGCGCTGTAGGGAATTTGGCTATAGCATCCGTGCATCCATAGGTGTGTGTGCATTCCATGTTAACCACAGTGAGACAGGACCGCACTTTAGCATTTCTTACAAAAGAGAGCACCCCTTACAGCACAGTGTCCCCATCACTGCATTGGGGTATTGGTTTCTACTTGTTCCTGAGGGGAAATGTCACAATTACTGGTCCACCAGCATCACTTGCTCACACATCACACTGATGTTAGTGAAGTGACGTTGACACTCAGCACTGCAGGGTGGTGTGGGTACTTGCCATGAACTACACAGATGTTAAGGGGGTTTTTTAGCACATATTTTCTAAATTGCCTCAGGTTTTTCCCTGCATATCATACTTTATGTTCTGCTTTGACAGTTATGCATATTATACAGAAATGTGCACGATGTATGTGTGTGGATTTGCCTTAAATCCAAACAATGCATATTTTAGTTTTTACACAGTGTTAAAAGGCAGTTTGCTCGTCTAAACATGAATAGTTTTTGTGGCTATTGCTATGGATTCAAGTGGCATCTGAGTATGTTAAATGAGCTTTTCTTTGATGAAAAGCGGAGCGCATCTGAAACACATTGCGTCCCTTGGTCTGCTTGGCCACAGAACTCATGGCTTTGTGGGAGAGAGAAAAACAGAACAGGAAAGAAACTTTGGAAATGCCACTGCTGACTACTGGATATTCCACCGGTCGCATAGGCTGTTTAGCAATGGAAAGCAGTGCCACAAAATTAATTTAGTAAATATCACAGAATATTTACGGTCATTAGCTTTAAACATGGTCCCGGTTCATTTGGGCTGAGCGCCCATCGCGCTGGGCAGCAGGATGCGATCATTCTGGGCGGCTTTGCCGAGGACTCCGCTCCGTGGAGCTCCACGTTTATCGGCGATGTGGCTCAATTGGCTCGGCGATCCCGCCAGTTTCCATTTTAGCACCGAGGCGGTGTAATGGGCCTGCTGTCCCTCATTTAAAGCAGGGGTGATGGATTGGTTCATTGCCTGAGCTGGCCTGGGACTCTCAGCACTTGTGCTGAGTGAAGCGAGGGTGCCCTGCAGCAGCAGTTAGCCTAGCGGCCCGCGGGGATTCGGGGGGAGTGCAGGCCTGCTCCTTATCGCGGGCCTGATGTGAACGCGAAGGGGGCCCGTCGGAATGGATGCTTCTCCTCCCGATGAGAAAATCCGAATGTGAGACCGCGCGCTCAGTCACCCCCGCAGACCTCCGCGGGAGGCGACGGCGGTCTAAAACGGCAGCGAGCGCCGAGGAAGTAATGAAATTTCATTTCATTTCCAGTGTGTTAAAATGGAACCTTCCCTGGGGCTGGTGTCTATTCTCATGCTGCAGAAACACAGAGCTTCTGAGGACGAGATGAAAGAGCGCCTATCCTACACAGTCACCCAAAACGCAGCATAAGCACTAACTGCATGTCTGACACATCATACACAATTTCTCACAGAGCCTGAGACACTGTACAGTACAAATGCATACTGTGTCTCAAGCTAAATAAATGTACCCTGGGTGGCGCAACCGGTAAAGGCACTTGCCCAGAGTACAGGTTGCTCACCGTGGCTGGGGCTCGATCCCTGGCTGCACCAGACCGGGAGTCCCGCTCAGGGGCGGTGATTGGCTGATTGCCCCAGGGGGAAGGGGGAGGGAAGCTGGCGTGAGCTCGCCGCATGCACAGAAAGCTTCCCTGTGTGTATCGGAATCGCAGTCGACGGCTTGGCGAGTTCTGTCTCAAAGGGGGCGGTTTGGCGCTTTTGTCACTGCTGGTCCAAGGGTGGGGGATAATTGAAACAATAAAGGGTACAATTGGTGGAAAAATCTGAAATAAATGAATTAAAAAAAAGAAATAATAATTAAAATTCCAAACGTTGTTGTGTGATGTGAGGCGCACAGAGCTCAAAGTGTAAAGTACAGATAGATACAGCACGAATCGATGGGCGTGTAGGTCTGTTTCAGAGCTGAAACACATTATGAGAGAATGGCTCTATTGATATACATAATTCATAGATATATTTGTAGGAAACATGAGGTTGAATCAGAAGGCAGAACAGTGTTCTTCATGGTAAGTGTTGGTGGACCATACGAGGGAGCATGAAGGTGGAATTTCTACCTCAGTGACATGTATGTAATTGGCTCCCATGTCCAGGTTTATTTGCCTCTGGTGTCCTGTTTTCTTTTATGTGGGAGCTCTAACTCATATGGATGTGCATAATGGAGACCCTTACTCTGCTGATAATCAGGAGAGTTAAAGAGTCTGAAAAGGCTTCCTCATCTACTATGATTATTAGCAATGAAATGACTAATCAGTCCACTGTTGTTCAGCCATAAGCAAAACAAAACATGCTGAAATGGCTCCACGAGTTTCCCTCTTTATAAAAAAACTTCCTGTGACAGATGCTGTGTGCAAGGATTGTAAAACGCATTAGTCTAACAACAACAAAGACAAAGAAACAGTGGGGTGGATGGAGGGGCTGGGTGCACTCTTAAGCATCAAAAGAAAGAAAAGATGAGAATAACATACAGGTAAGTGACAAAATAAAGGCAACACTTTGGCAACCTAGGAGGTACACTCAGGAGAGTCCCAGCCTAGCAGGGGTGGCCCTAATGCACCCATTTAATGGATCCCTCATTTACTCAAGTGTTGCCTTTGTTCTGCCGTTCTTTATTCTGTGCATTTAGCGAGGTTTAGTGGCATGAATTGCATTTTCCTCCATTCAACGCATGAATAATATTGTTCATGCCTCTCGCCGTTTTGGGTTTTGGGCTTTTAGACGGGCCTTCTCGCTCCACTGGCTTTCGCATCCGGAAGTGTCAGAGGCTGAGGTCCCGTGAGCGCGAGCAAATTAAAACCGCAAATAAGGCTGCCGCGCTTTCCATCGACATCGCCGGCGAGGGGCTCCGAGCGCTTTTGTTCCCCGCGTACGTTGGACGGGTCTTGTGAAGCTCTGTGATCCTCAGGAAGTTGCACACTGGAGACACGTCCTATCTTCCTCTCCCCTTCATCGTGAATAGCTTTGAGTTTCGGCCCTTTGAACGGGACATCAAATGATTAACATTTAAATAAGGCCGCTCAATTGATCGTCGTCCTGCGCGGCATGTAAATAAGATCTTTTTGAGGACGGGGGGGGAAAAAAGAGCTCACGTTCAGAGGAAGTCACAACGGGTCACGCACGTGCTCTGCACATCCCCTTCACTATAGGGTTTGTTATTCGTGTTTTACTTCCTCCTTTAAGGGAGGCATTGAATCAAGATGGTAAGGATGCGTACAAAGAAAACCAAGAAAGGAGAGGATCTAAACCAAAAGTAAAAAAATAGGAGAGGTTGAAAGCACCTGTCCGATACCTCGATTTCTCAACGTGAATTTGTAGCCCGGGCCCAACCCCCTTGGGAGGGCCGTGATTAATGAGCGGTATGATTATGCCGGAAGTGTAGATAATTGGGAGAGCGGGCGGCTGCGGCGGGCTACTGTCCTGAGGAGAAGGGGGGCGGGGGGGCAGGCTGTGTTTCCAGAACCCGGGCCTCTGGACTACGGGCGAATCATTCAATGTGAAAGGGCTGCCTGGGGACCTCGCTGATCCTGCTGCAGGAGAACGAGGAGAACGGGGGCATCAAGGAAGACCCTGTTTGCCTGTCTCGGTGTTGTGTACGAGCCTAACGACGGCGCTCAGGCCTGAACTCAGGCGGCCCGGGGCCCCGACAGCCGCCGGCTCTAATTGAGCCTGCGAGGCATGAGCAATGTGTCTTATTATTCGCCACGGAGCAAACAAGCCAGCCGCAGATGCCCAGCCTGGTGTCAGAAGCCAGAATTAGGAGTCGGACTCTTCCTTGTTTCTCCTCGCCTTTGTGTGTTGTGCTACTTTTTTTTCTTTTCTTTTTTTAACCCCGCTGGGGAGCTGGGAGCAGGTTAGTGGGAGCTGCAGCTGGAGTGGGCGGACCGGGCGCGGCACGATTTGTGTTCCCATTGATCCACCTGCAACCGGAGCCCGGGCACGTGCCAGCGCACTGGACGCTGGCACCTGGCCAGACTGAGCCGGCTGCTGCGGGCTTTTGTCTGCAGCCCGAGGCTTAGGTGCTCCCACAACAAGGGACAAACAAACAAAACCAAAAAACGACAGACTCCATATTGCCTCTGTCTCACTCTGGCTGTTTTCTGTTATCAGCGAAGGTGGCGTGTTTATCTCTCCATCGTCTTTGCCGCTAACGCGAATGGAAGCAGCGTAGTTATGCGGCTTGTTCTGTCTCCGCCAGCAGCTCTCTTGTCTCTTGTAAGTAGGCCAGCCAGCAGTTAGGCTACAAAGGACCAAGCTGAGACAGTGTGCCCAAAAAACGATAATGGAAATGCATGTGGAGCCTGGACTAAGTAAGTCAGCTTGGCTCCGGTTCTAAAGTGGGGAAAAAAGGGCTATTGTTTTTCTCACTGATGAGGCAGGGGGAACTGCCATTGGCTGTGGCTTGTTGTGTCTGCTCATGGAATTTTGTTTTGTGTTTAAAAATACAGTATTTGGGGGATGGCAGATAGCATAGCGGTCTAACGCATCCGTATTTGGCTTGTCTTGTATGAGTGCAAGCTGCCTTTCAGGGACGCGGTTTGAAACCCGTCCCTGGCCGGCAGCCTCGATTGGGAGCGACATTTGGCTGTCCACTCCTGAAGGAGGGGGGAGGGTGGTCAGCATGAACTCGCCGTGAGAGCACGTAAGGGTGTCTCCAGAAAGGGGGTCAGTGAGTTCCGTCTCATCTTTGCCGGTCTCGGAGAGTAGGCCTGTTAGTTTTGAGCATGGCTAACTCTCCACAGTGTTCACGGTTAACTCTCTACAATGTCTTAATCACTCATATTTGTTCGTTGAGGTAGCGAAGTCCCTGGGACTGTCAGGTCTCGCCTTATTTTAATACAGTTACAGACCAACAGTAAAAAGTAATCTACGCCTCGTGCTCTTCAATCAGCTGGGAGCAGGCACTCAGTTTAAACCAATTACGCTGTGATTTGGAGAACTGTTCCACGCTAAAGTGCTATTTCCCACATGCCATTTAGAGAAGGTTTTTGGAAACTCTGACCCTGGCTGCTTGGGTGTAAATGGAGGGAAAAGGCATGATTTGTGTGTAGAGATTGTATACGCCAGGTGTGTATAGAGAGTGTATACGCCAGGTGTGTGTAGAAAATGCTTCAGTCTTTGTCGGGGGCTGGCGGAGCCCATTTAGGTGGTAGAGTAATTCAGTCAACCTACAGTGCCACTTTTTTTCCCCTTGAAGTGCATTTGAAGAGGGAACGATTTGTCTAGACGATGAAAGAGGCATCATGCTGCAGTCAAATTCATATGAGCCATATGATTCATATCATCTTACGCCCCCGGTGACATTTGCCCCCTGAGTCGGCAGCTGAACAGCACTGTGGACCCCTTCCTCATATCACAGCCCCCTTACAGGATGTACCAGTGAAGAGGATGCCCTGCTCTCTGCCAGTGAAGAAGATGCCCTGCTCTCTGCCAGAGTGAAGAGGATGCCCTGCTCTCTGCCAGAGTGAAGAGGGATGCTCTGCTCTCTGCCAGAGTGAAGAGGATGCCCTGCTCTCTGCCAGGGAAGGTGGAGTCTCATTGTATTTACTGGGCAGCAGTCCTGCTTGATCCCCAAGCTGCCTTATCTCTTGTTTACCCCCTGAAGCAGACCAAGTTGAGATTAATTTGGACACCATTCTCTCGCTGGCTCTCTCTCTCTCTCTCTCTCTCTCTCTCTCTCTCTCTCTCTCTCTCTCTCCCTCTCCCTCTCTCCCGTTCCTCTGCAGCCCACTTTTCGTTGACGCAACCCGTGCGAAATCTGAACCGAAAGTACATCTGCTGGCTTGCGTGGCACTACAAGGTGATGCTGAATTGAAATTGATATGAAAATACAGCAGTTGAATTACTAGTGTTACTTATCAACATTAGTCATGATGCAGGAGTCCGTAGCATCAGCGCTCTGATGTTACTGGAGATAGGAGAATGAGGATTCATGAACGTCATACCATGTTCTGTCAATCACTTGTGCATATGAACCAATCAGATTACTTTGATGTACATGGGCGAATACTATGATTGGCTCAAATCGGGGAGTCCCTGATAACAGGTGGTAGCTCCACCTATCTTGATACTTATGAAGCGTCACCCTCTCATCAGTGGAACACGGTGAGATACATCCTTGTTATTGTGTTGTGAAGAAGATTTACAACACAATGATGTATACATATATAGTCCAACAATGCAACACCCAGTAAACATAAAGGGTTGTGGGAGCGCATCAGACACAAAGTGCTCACACATCACAAGCTACCGTTAGAAATGTTAGATTACATTGAAAGATATTTTGCTGTTCATTAGTTCATGCGGAAAGTGTTGTACACTTTGTCATTTTACTTAGCGAGTTGTGGAATTAACTGTTTTCCATGCTCAAGTAGCCATATCCATATTCTGAAATCATATTTGGAATATAGGTGCTGATGCCCAGGCCACAGAGCTATTTGACATTCCTCAAACAGCTGTTATTGAGGGCACAACATTTGGCTACAGAACTTCAGGCTGTTCTGGCTGAGCTGCGCTTGCTAAGCCAATTGCGGCTTGCAACTTGATATGCAGCTAGTGGCACTGCAGACATCATCCTCTTTGGATCTATTTACAAAGACTGTTAAATACAGGCAAGAGCGTTCCAGTGAGTGTTCCAGTGTGCATCTTGTTGAGGTCCTTGTCGGAGTGTGTGCCAGTACAAGATTCTCAAGTGCCAAAATGTATTTCTTCCAATTATAATGGAATAGTGCCCTCATCTATGAAATAAAAATATTATTTCAAAATGTATCAGTTAAACATAAATAAAGAACCATAACAGGTAAACTAGGAATACTAGGTAAACAGGTAAACTAGGAATCATTGAATTGTGCACAGTGTAACAACTGTGTGGGGCTTGAGTACTTCTCCTGTGACTACACTCATACAAATGCACTTTACATGTGGTTTTCTTTCTAATTTCAGTGGAAAAACCTATATCCATACCAACCATATGCTTCAAGTTTCTTCCTCCACGTGGTCTATTTTTACTCATAATTACAGGGGGCTATAGTTTAATTTCACATTTCTGCATTTGTTCCTTCTGAGAAGTAGACTGCATTGAAACCATGTAGTGCCACCACATTACGCCATTGCCGGAGTCTGGATCTATTTCAGATCGAACAAGAAAATTGTTGGTCTCTTCCTGTTTGGTTCTGTATTTGGTATTGTGGTCAGGGTTTGCTGTGTCTGCAGGGCTGGCACGGGAACGAGCCAAGATTTCTAGAATGCCCCTCTCGAGGTAGCCAGTGAACATGTGATTTTGCATTCCTTCCTCGTGGGTCTCGCTCCTACAGCAGCGATTATATTTCATATAAAATAAAAGGTATTTAGTCCTGATTAAATTTTTGTCTCTTATATCTCCAATTAAGTGGCTGCACCTTCGCCCCAGTTTGTGAGATCAGGGGTACAGATTGTGGCTGCGTCATTACCATGCTGCGTGAGATAATTTTTGCATTTAATCCAATGAGGGGCTTGAGTCACGTACTGTGAATTTGTAATTAAATCCGAATCCGTTAATAGCCTCGTGGAACCCTTATTTTGACTGTATAATTTTACATGTGCTGTCACACACACTTTTGAGCTTTTTATTTTATTTTTATAACGTCAACTCATTCATTTTGATTGGCTTGCAATTTTACTATCAAAACCTAATTGTGGCTGTTTACATGGAGAAATCATCTCGCTGAAAATGCTTACCACCCCTCCATCTGTTTCTCCGGTCATATATCACTTTAAATGATGTAGCCTACTGTAAATTCTCCACAATAAGGCGTGTGAAGTGATGGAGGAGCTGTGGGTGAATCGGCCGCCTGCAGTTGCTTAATACACAGGGTTATTGATTAGACTGCAGGCCTTGGGTCCTGTCAGCTGCTGTCTCACCGGCGTTGTCACCCGGGTAAATACCCTTCTGATGACAGCGCTCTAAACCAACGCCGCGCTGCCACCGAGACGCCCGCTGCAGCCCGAGTCATCAGGATCCCTCGCCCAGAGGTGGCGGATCTATAAATCCTGATCCCTCCTAATGGAATGTGTTTCACGTCGACCTCGCCGGTGAACCTTCCGCTGCGTGAGCGCCATAATGCCCCACTGTTTGCGTTGAGTGTTAAGTTCTGGATTGCCGAGGAGATGGCCGCTACCGTACTAACGACTGGAGAATTTGGGGTACTGTTTGACGTTAATCTTCCCATGCTTTTGCGAGTTGAGTTGAACAACATGATTAATTAATTCATTCATTATATAACCCGCTTATTCCTGGCCAGGGTCGCGGGGGGGCTGGAGCATGCATGCATTTGGTGAGAGGCAGGAATACATCCTGGACAGGTCGCCAGTCCATCGCAGGGTACATACACCATTCACATACACACTCATACCTACAGGCAATTTAGACTCACCAATTAGCCTAACGTGCATGTCTTTGGACTGTGGGAGGAAACCGGAGTACCCGGAAGAAATCCACGAGGACACGGGGAAAACATGCAAACTCCACACAGAAATGCCCCCGGCCGGGATTCGAACCCGGGACCTTCTTGCTGTGCAGCAACAGTGCTATCCGCTGCATGATCCTAATCTATTGGATAACATACATTGCACATAGGGGTTATGGAATTAGGTTTAAACTGATTTTAAAAAACACCTTTGTTTTTATTTACAATAAAACATTACAGTTCCGTCAAACGGAATAAATTAAACTGAAAGCGTGGGGTGACCAGTGGCTGAAGTACTTTGGAAAGGGAAACCATACTGCGTGAAACGAGCCGAGAAGCGCCAGCCACCGTGGATGACACTGGCCTGTTTGTTCACAGTAGGCCTATTCCATGTAGGGAGCAGGCTGTTTGATCAGACGGAATGCTGGCCGTAAAGGAAGCCAGTTTGCTGTGTGACTATCCTCGCCAATACACAGACGGAATGAAACAGTCCGTAAAGCTTGTAGCCTTATAAATCAACCTCGGCGGCGTTCAGCGAACACGGCATCGTGCGTTTCCCTTTGGGAAAGCGGTGGTTTGTTTGACGGCTGAGCCGGCGTGGAGCGCTCATTTCCGTTGGCCTTGGGCCGGAGGTAGAGACAAGGAACGAAAATCACCTGGCTGCCCAGACACAGAGACGAAATTGCGAATAAATCCGTGGCTCATCTTCAAATCAATGCAGACGTACCGGGCAGGAACTTGTTAAGCGACCGTGGCAAAGCTGAAATGTAGTAGGTGCCCGGTGTTATAAGGGATTACTGTGCTTATATGATAGCTTTTTTTTCCGAACACCAACCATGTTTACTGAAACGTCTGCTGAGCTGTTTGCCGGTCATGTCATTTGCATTTTCTTACAAGCTATGCGGCCGTGACTATGAGTGATGAACGCCTGCATATACAATTGGTACTGAGCATGAGCAAAGTGTGCCTCTCCCGTGATGAATAATTCAAATGGGGAAAAATAGTGCTTTGCGTTGTCATAATTGCCCACCTGGGCGTTTTCAGACCCAGGGCTAGGTCTTCCGTTTCTCAAATGTTCAATTACTGCCTATATGTAGCAGTTAGGCACCGCGCACAGGCTGAAATGTTCAATCTTTATTTCCCCTCCCTCTTGGCATCCCATCCAATCCTTTTCATGTTTTTGATTATAAATATCAGAATGCGTATAGCTTACAGTGTGTTCAGACTCGGTGGTATTTCAAGAGATGTTATGGGGGATTTATCATGACTAATTGTATCCTGAATGCAAAACGTGTGCCTGTGTTGAGTTGTACCGAGAGTGTTTCCCATTTTGTAATCTTTTTCCAGCCAGGGGCTAGTTGACTTTAGAGGCGGTGTCTTGCGTGAATGGGGGAGACAAACCTAGTTGACTTCAAAGCAGCGTTTTCAGGCCTACTTTACATCAAGGTTTACATGTCATGCACAAACATACTCTACGTACTGATCGATACTTGCTTCAATCGATGTTATTCTTTTACAGTCACAGAAAAATAAACTGAAATGTTTTTTAAAGTAAAACTTGAGGCACATTACACGCTAATCTAAAATGCAATGAGAACCCGCTCGTTGGTGACATTTGCTAACGTCCAGTCTTCAGAATTCCTCAGTAAACGGTATGTTTTCGGACCGTGAATCTTTCCGCCTCTTCCATACAGCCTTTTTTTCCACTAGAGGTGTTTGCCTCAGGTTGCCTGAAATTAGGCCGATGTTTACTCTCAGTCATGTCACGGTGCCACCGGCAGTGCAGCCTGGTTAATTGCCATTGAACGTATGTAAATGAAGTTTGATTGTGAGCTGAGAAAGTAATTGAGGCAGAAAAGGGAAAGGCTGTGTCATTGTACAGGTCAGCTGCCCTTAAGGTGACAGAACTGTGAATGATTGAGCTTGAGCATGGAACAACGCACACACACACACACACACACACACACACACACACACACACACACATATACACTAGGTATAAAGAGTATTCACCCCCTTTGGCATTTTTCACATTTTATTTTCTTACTTCATGGAATCAAAATGGATTTCATTGGGCTTTCTTTCCATTGATCAACAGAAAATACTCTGTAATGTCAAATAAAAAAGACAAATTACATAAGTATACAAAAATACATATTTATTACAATAAACGTAATACTTGGTAGAAGCACCTTTAGCTGCAATTACAGCTGTGGGTCTATTTCAGTAAGTCTCTACCAGCTGTGCACATCTGGACATTACAGTTTTTGCCCACTCTTCCTTGCAAAAAGCTTGAGTTCCATCAGGTTGGATGGTGACCGGTGGTGAACAGCAATTTTCTAATCTTTCTGCATATTCTCAATGGGATTGAAGTCTGGGCTTTGACTGGGCCACTCCAGGACATTGAGTTTTTTGTTTATAAACCATTCCAATGTGGCTTTTGCTGTATGCTTCGGGACATTCTCCTGCTGGAATATACATCTTCTCACAAGTCCCAGGTTTCTTGCAGACTGCAGCAGATTTCCCTCCAAAGTTTGTCTGTCTTGTTCCATCCATTTTGCCCTCTATTCTAACAAGTTTTCCAGTCCCTGAAGCAGAGAAGCATCCCAATAGCATTAGGCTCCCCCACCATGTTTCACAGAGGGGATAGTGTTCTTAGGATGATGTGCAAGTCTTAGGCGTTGCGCCAAATAGAGCGCCTAACGTTGATGCCA
This sequence comes from Aldrovandia affinis, assembly GCA_029706075.1. Lineage (NCBI taxonomy): Eukaryota > Metazoa > Chordata > Actinopteri > Notacanthiformes > Halosauridae > Aldrovandia > Aldrovandia affinis. The sequence goes on from JAINUG010000016.1 coordinate 4,279,642, forward strand.
AAAAGTTCGATCTCGGTCTCATCAGATCATAGAATCTTCCTCCACTTGGTTTGAGAGTCTCCCCCATGCCTTTTGGCAAACTCAAGGGGTGAATATGTATGCAATCAATTATTGTGTTTTTTTATTTGTAATTAATTAAGAAAAAGCTTTAGAGCGTTAGAGTATTTTATGTTAATCGGTGGCAAGAAATCCCAATTAAATCCATTTTAATTCCATGAAGTAAGAAAATAAAACGTGAAAAATGCCAAAGGGGTGAATACTTTTTATACTCACTGCATATTCACACACATATGGAAACACCAATTTATTACAATTGTACGATTGATACGATGATGTCTTGCTCTGTAGAGTTCTCAATGGACCGTTCTCAACAGACCGATAAACACATTTATATATGTGCGTGTATGTGTGTATGTGTATCATTTGAATCCGTTTCTGATTTTCATCCACATTCCTATGGAACAAAATCATTTTCAGTTTATACTAGGCTCCACAATGAATGCAGGGTAACACGGAATGATACTTGTCAGTCATCATATGGCATCATTACAGACATCCTGTATTTCTTGTATCCTGTAGAGAAATACAGGGAATTGATACCATAGCAGGAGAAACTTAGTGAAATAATTGACTTGCCTTGTGTGTGGCAAAATAATGTTCATTCATTCTCATATATACCTCAAAGGCCACTAATTTAGTGGTGCACAGAGACTTAATTTGAACATCTGAAAGGATGTCTGGCTAGGGCCAAATAATGGCAAATGATTACTGGCTAAACTGAGCATGTAGGAAAAATGATCTATGATAGAAATGTGACCCCCCAACCCCCACTGTGCCTCTGTGATGAGATTACATTTATACACATTACATGTTTGAAATAAACTATTACAGAACTTTGAATAGAATAGAATAGCAACACCTCATGTTAATACTATGATTTATTGGGCCTCCCTTATTTATTGGCCTCCCGGGTGGTGCAACAGATAAAGGCACTTGCCCGGAGTGCAGGTTGCCCACTGCGGCCAGGGTTCGATCCCGTTTGGGAGCAACGATTGGCTGTCCGTCCCAGGGGGAGGAAACCTGGCCTGAGCCTACCACATGCACAGAAAAACTTCTCTGTGGGTGTGTATCGGAATCACAGGCAATGGCTAGGCAAGTTCCGTCTCAAAGGAGGCGGGGGAATATATATATTTTTTTAAATACTGTGATTTATTGTACATTTAAATTGTATTTGTAAGATCTTGTGAATTTCTTTCAAATATAATAGCCGATGTCCAGTATACAACCGTAGACCACGTTTCAAAACAGCAATTACATTTGTGTTTGCAAGTACCTTAGCAATAACTTATCATTTAAATGAATGGTTTTGTGATGGTATAGCTTTAAGATGTATGAGGCTTACATCATGGCTATAGTGTAGGCCTATAGATAATAAACAAAGTGAAAGAGAGTTTGCAACACGGTGTATTTAACATGTGGAGCTGGTTAAGACTTGCTGACATGAACAACTAACATGCTTCCCAGGCCGCACGCAAGCAGGCAGCAACGGTGTTTTTGTGGCCGATTGTGGACATTTGTATGCCCAGACTTCACGCGATCATAAACAAAAATGTAACCATATTAATATTGATATTAATTTAGGGGTGGGTCGTAGATGTGGTTTGCGCCTGATTAATGTAAACTGATTCTATCAGTTCATTGAAATGTTGTCTTTGAAAAATGATCTTCGTATGTTGTGTCTTAAAAAAGTATTCATTCTCTTTTACACTAAAATAATAAAAATAAAATAAACAAATGCATGGCTACACCATATGAAACATCTATCTAGCTAGCATTTATGTTGCTAAATTTATCTAGCTAGCTAAAGTGTAGGACAGTTGTCCTTTGGGGTGAGCATGTGTTATAATATACCAGCAATACCCATGATCCTTGCGATCTCTCTCCAGACCGCATTGTTTTGTTGTTGTATCTTTGACCCATGGTCGTGTAAAACTGGGTACTTTTCAACTTCTACCATCAGTCTCTCCTCGTCCATTTTGCACATGGTCAAAACACTGTTTGTTTACAAATTGAGTTCCGGAACATGCCCGTTGTGAAAGGGTAGAGGCTAGATGCCCCTCTTTGAGAGGACGTTTATCTGCATGCGAGATGCGATTGGCCTGACTTTTCAGGGCCTTTCAGCTGTGTTTTCACTTCATCTGAATCTTACTGCACCCTAACCCTAACCCTAACCCTAACCCTAACCTTAACCCAAACCTAAAACACAGCTGAAAGGCCCTGAAGAGTCACGTCACGCCCACTGTAAAATCTAAACAAACCTACAGGTCAATTGCATCTCGACGCAAGCTCAGATGACCGTCCGCGGGAACAGGGGTATCCAGCCTTCACCGTTGTGAAAGCCAATGACGAGATGGGAGAGACGCAACTTCCTGGAGCTTTCCCGTCTCCAATAGAAACAAAGCCAGCGGCGACGTACTGTAGGAGAAAAACCGACAGGACGCGAAGGACACAATCGGTGTAGGTAGCATGATTGATTACAGTACAGGCGGGTTGAATATTTTTCCAGTCGCAGACCCACGCTGGTGTCCGTTGTGGTTTGCATGTTACGCTCGCCTACTGGGCACCTGCGACTCAAAAGAGAATCAACGCGCCAGTAATCAATCATGTCACGTACACCAATCGCATCTGTCATGGTCCCGTCTATTAATTAATTAACCAATTCATTAATATAATTGGTTCAATGTTTGTTTACATGCGTGTTCTGATCGTGTCTGGTGTGGGCGTACAAACGGGACAATGTTGTTGCCGCTTGCTTGCGTCCAGTCTGGGGAGCACATGAGGATAAAGGGTTTTGTGAGCATTCCAGAAATTACAACCATGTTTACTGTACCCCTTGGCCAAATGGCAGCATTCCCCACCTCCCTCCCAGTCTGAGGACAGCATTCAGACGGCTCTTGGTGGCTAAAATTAGTGGGTCCCGCTCCTTCTCCCTCTTCGTCTTCTGCCTGCGGTTTCTGCCGTTCTCAAATTAGGACGCCTGGGCACGAGAGAGCTGTTATTATCAGGTGGGCAGGGCTGGTTTCCTGCGGGATTTGAAATGAAGTGCAGTTAAAAGCGGGGCACAGAGAGGATCAGAGAGCAGCCAGATCCCACGTGGGAAACACGGCGCTCTGTTGTCTCTACAGTGAGGAGGAGTGTCCCAGCGGGCCTGACCTGGCACAGCTCAACCCTCGCCGTCATTTACGAAACAAACCCAAACACATGGAGCACAGGGCGCTAGGGCCTCGGGCTAATCACAGCTGGAAAATGTGACTGGTGTTGTTTTAGTAACACTAGTCTATTTTGAACTGGAGGGGGGAAAAAATTGAGTTTAAAAAAAAAAAAAAAAGGTTGTTACATTTCCAGAAATGCCTGTGTTGTTTTTATTATGTAGCGAGGCGTTGGGATGGATTCTGCGATGCTATTTAAAAATCTGGGAGAAAATAAGTTTGTGGTGTGTCCTGGGTGAGCATGTTTGGCTGCAGAAAACTCTTGTGGTGTTTTAAGGAGGAAGCATTCTCGCTACGGGCTAGCAGCAGTAGCTCTCTCTGTTTCTGCATCTGAAACCCTGGAAAAAGCCCAGTGATTATGCGGGGAAAAGCAGCTGCCTTATTACACCCAGTGAAGCATTAAATGGGAATCTTGTAGGCCATTAAAATTAATAGGCTGGTCAGGAATGTGGTGTTATTATAAAAGTGGTGATTAGCAAAACGTTGCAAACATCGCTGCGATGCGTGATGGAGCTCTGACAGCAGTGCGGGGGGGGAGTTTACATCCTTACTCTGCAGTAAAGAATCGTCAGATCTCTCCTCAAATTTTGATTGGAAAAAAAGTCAGTTGAAAAATGTGTTTGCTTTGTGGGCCTCCCACGTGGTCCAGTGGTTACCGGGGTTTCGATCCCACCGGCCCCACCAGAGTCTGCTATGACCGGGAGTGCCACCGGGTGCGGCGATTGGCTATCCGCCCCAGGGACGTTCACTGCGCACAGAAGTGGCTATGTAGTACCAGGTTACGGTCGACGGCCTGGAGGAGACAATACCTCGCCTTCCTCGCTGCCGGTCACAGGGCTACGGCAGCGAGCTCATATTATGAGGGGGGGATTGACTTGAATGATTGCCTTGATTGACTGAGGGTTGGAGGAAGCGTCCCCACCCCCAGCCTGGCGCGAGACATCCTGAATAATATAACCTCTGCTGGATACCCCTTTAAATATTTTAATTGTCCCAACCACAGGCCTGGAAGTCATATTGCTCAAACACATTTTTGTGGTGTGCTGCACTTCAAAAGAAAGAGGACATCAACTAATGGGGATTTCAGTTCTGTCACTTTTATGTCGTTTTTTTCTTCCCTCCATTAGAAATGCAAATATGTTTGGATAAACAGTGAAATTGTGTCAAATAGTAGACCTTATTTGAATAATTTGTCCTGAAGCAAGACTACATTAAATGGCTGCTATTTTTTTAATCATTCACACACACACTGTTTGCATATCAAAAAAGGCAACAAAACAAGCCTGTCTGTGTGACTTAGCAACCTTATTGTTAGTAATTTCCTTTTAATTGAATGAGAAAATTCACAGGGACACATTGTGAATGATCGAATCACCCTAAGGACCGCGTGTAGAAGGCATTCCATCTGATTGACCTTTGCTTTTGCTGCACGGAATGGTGGGTAGGAAAAGGTGGTGTGGGGGGGTTGGTGGGGCTCCTACGAACTCCTGGGATTACTTCCATGGCAACCAACAGATGCAAACTCCAAGCAGCAAAGTTACAAAGGAGAACGGGGGCAACAACAGAGGACCTTATGAATAATGTAGGTTGTCAGCGCATAGGCAAAATCGTGCGAATGAAGACGCGCGCTGCAGTAATAAAAGGATTAATCAAAGGGCAGACTGTGTTTACGCCTAAATGTGAGCTTCTCGGTGTTCTGAGGCAAATTGCATACTGTTGGATAGATTTGGGCTCAGATCTCAGGTCTGAGATGTGGTGATAGCAGAGAATCTCCACCCCTTTCCCCCCCTTGTTGAGCGCATCCTGAGTCAGGGACGCGCCATATTGCCTTTCAGTCTCAACAGTCAGATAGGTATGAATATGTATGCATTGCCGCATGGCGCGCTGCCAGAAAGGACATCCTCGCATTACGTTGAGTTTACACAGTCTGTGAAAATGAATGGGTGTGTCAAATAGATGTCTTCGGGTAATTGAGCACGCTGCCATATTCACTCAAGACAATAGCGACCTGCTGTCAGACAGACCTGCCGCTTGCGGGTTTTCCGCCCTATTTCTGCGTCTTCTCCGTCGCCACGGGGAATCTCGGCTCCGCGATGAAAGACGTCTGACTCATCCAAATTTGAGTCGGCGCTGCGATGAAAGCTGTTTACCTGTTACCTGTTGTTCGACGGAAGGTAGCTCTAAATAATGTGACGTCTCACTGTACAATCTCCCCTGTGGGGCCGTCTTTAGAATTGCATGCAGGGGTTTGAAAGTGCTCCCCTTCCACAATCGAGTCATGAACACTCAGGTGACACCGCATTTAATTGTAATGATAATTGTGAGTCATTAACATTCAAGTGACATCACATTTAGTTTTAATACTAATTGCGAGTCATACACATTCAGGTGACACCACATTTAAAGTTTCGTGCTAATCGCTGGTCCTGAAGGAAACACCGTTTAATAACACGGTTGGGGAAATGTGGCGCAACATGGCAATTACACTCCGTCATAGTGCATTTTGTGTGACGTCTGCTGCACAGCGAGGTCCTTCTGGAGTAAAACTCAAAGTGATGCATGTCAGGCGATTCGCCCTTGGGTCCTAGCATCACCGGTGGCCTGAAAAGTGGCCTTGGCAGACGCCACTCCGCAGACACAATTTGATGATGTGTCCTCCCCCGCATTTCATTAATTTACTGCTCTTCCAAGACGGATGCTTTTGAGTGGCATTTTATTTCAGATAGACACTTTTTTGTCGTCCTTTTGTGTGTGTGTGTGTTTGCTTTATATTATCATTTGGACTGGTACCAGCATTTGATAAGGCCGTGCAACCGAACCGAGAGATGGAACGGGTCAGACAGCGGTGAAGCTTTAAACTAAAGTAGTAATATCATCTCCCGAAGTTGAAGCTTATTAGTGCAGTTTTTGAGAACGTGTAAATTGTCCCATATCAAAGGCTATATCAAATAAGATTACTGTGTCCTTTCAACGTGATAAGAGTTGAGAGAAGATTTGATTGAGAATGTCGAATAAGCTCGGGGGTGCACTACTTCATAATAATGGCTATTTTTGGAGTTTACAACCGAAATGAACCGATACAACTGCTCTGACTTGCTTGGCGTTGAAACCGCAAATATATTACCACTTGCAGTAATGAGCCGTTCCTGAATGGTGTGTATTGATTGAGGGGGTCATACACAGACCGGGAAATGTTTTATAGGTGTGTTAATTTCTCTCTTTCAGAATGCGGCACTTAAACAGCTGTTCCTTCAAAGCTTTCCCAGAAATTGGACAAGTGATAGGACGCGCATGATAAACTCACTTTTACCCTTGACGTCGTCTCTCCTGCTAAGATTTCCGAGCGAGCAATTTGCTCATGCTTGAAGGATGGCGGGTATTTTAAGTGGAAATGCTCAATTTTCCTGTCTTTTCGCTGCCTGATGCTGTGATGGCGGTAGCGCCCGCTCTCAAGGCTGTTAAAACGCGCGTATCTCTGAGGAATGTGCTGAGGTAGACTACGGCCGGCTCTTGCAGGTGGGACAGGAGGAATTGTTTTGTCTTTTTTTTTTCCTTGGACCTGTGCAGCATCACCGTTACACACACACACACACTCTCTCTCTCTCTCTCTCTCTCTCTCTCTCTCTCTCTCTCTCTCTCTCTCTCTCTCTCTCTGTCTCTCTCTCTCTCCATCTCTCCGGGGAGCTATCAGTGGAGAAATGTCCTTGCAATGCAGGATAATGCCACGGTTTATTGAAGGGGCCATGGAAAATTACTCCACTGGCACCCAATATCTGATGAGATTCAGTTTTTCTGAAACATCCCATGATCAATATGTCCCTCTTCTGCAGAGGAATTATTATACTAAATGAGGAGTGCATTTCCTAAAATCGAGCATGTCAAGAGTCTGCAAATCCAGTTCCACTTATTCTCCCCCGCTAACATAAATACTTTTTAGGTTATTACAGCTGATATCACGGTTGTCACATTCAACCAGATTGTGTCGTATTTGTTGTCATGCTCGAAAATGTTTGGAAATAAGAAAGTAATCAAATGGCCTTTGCCAATTACATTTAATAAGCCATGCTATATAAGAACAACAACATACCTAATAAATTCAGCTAGCTGAATTATTGTGACACTGGCACAGAATGAATAAATATACAACACTTTAAACATTGTTGGTTGTGCAGAATCACCCTCACATCGTAGAAAGGTACAGTAGCCTGTACGGTAGACACAGATGTATTGACCTCAGATGAACTCGCTTTTATGAGCGTCTTTCTTCAAATGCCTGGCAGCCTTGCGCGGCCGAACAGAAGAGGAGGCATCAATATCTCACGGGCCTCTCTCCCGTATTTATACGTTTCAATATTAATGGCCACATTACAAAGTGGCAAAAGGTGAAATTGGCTGCCTTGTGCATTTTTCCAACGTGCCACGAAGATGTAGTCGAAGAAGCATTCATCTCAACGTTCGGGCAGTAGTCACCAGCTGGCGTTGACACTATCCCGTTACAAAAAGATCTAATGTTTTTCAGAGATGAGGGTGGTGACCAACAAAGGTGTTTCGTGCATAATGCATCTTTTGAGAATATATATATATATACACACTGATGGCTTCCCCCAGCTGCTGATAGGAGGCATGGCAGCACAGTGTTGCCGTGGGTTGCTGGCCTGTCCACATGGAGGTACATAAGCCTAAATTATCACGTCCATGATGCCATTCCGATATGGCAGAAATTAGCCTACGATTTTCAATGATGTGCATCCTTTTTTCCCCTACAGACTGGAATTTGAAAAAGGACAATCTTTATCCCATCCATCATAAGTGAATATGAATAAGCTTTCTATTCATTTTCAAATTCAAATGAACTAATTTACTATGTTACTAAGTATATTTAAATGCACTGTGTCATGATAAGCTCTATGTCTGTAAACATAGTGCGCTGTTGGAAACTATTAGCAAACACAGAGCTATGGATGGATGATTTAAATATAGTAACATAGTAAGGAAATGGATCCACACGCTGTAGGCGAGCGAGATGTTTAAATTAAGCTACTGTCATTCGAGGAGATGCATCCTGATTGATTCAGGAAACACAGGAGGGCTGAGGTTTGTACTTCTATTGCTTTATCTTCGACACTGGCTTGTTTTTTGTTTTTTTCGCCAAATGGCCGGGAGATGAATAGAATCCCTCGAAGAATGGCCTCGTGCTCTAGCCTTTGTGTCACTAAGTAAAAACTAGATTTGCTTTTCATTATGGTGAGAGATGCTCCCGCCATTGACAGTGGACTGTTTCTTGCCGAGAATCTATTAACGTGTATCACAGTAAACTGCCTATCTCCTGCCCCCTTCCCTCCGCTAATGCTAATTAATTTCCATCATGGCTGATGTACAGGGGCTGTGTATCGCAGAGGGAAAACGCTGCGTCGGTTTCTGTTATCGGGGAAGTCGGTTATTGAATCCTTGCTCGACATGTGCGGACAGGAATTACTGGCCAAAAACAATCATTGCTGTAATTAAGAGATGACCGCAGCCCAGTGAGTTGATATGCTTATTTAAACACTGGGGCCGTTCCATGTTCCTGTTTAATTTGATATTTTTGTGACTAAGGTGTCAGTACCAGCTTCAGTAAAGGTGGGCAGTTTTCCGATGTATGACACTTAATTTGAGTGCACAGAATGGTTCTTCAAATGAGACGCATCTCCAGCCACACAATGCATACAGAGGAGTACAGCAAAATGCGGCTGACCTCTCCCTCGCGTTTGCATTACAAAAGAGGGCACAGGAGGCTGCTGGGAAGGCGACAGGGTGTCGCCAAACATTGGAGGAAGTGGCAGGTTAGAACCCGCGTTGAGATGAAATGCGATTTTTAAACTTGGGAGTGAGGCTTTCTGTCAAATCCAGCTTTTATGAGCCCAGCATTGTTGTCCAAAGCCACTGCTTGTCCCAGCATATGTTTTATTATTTTTTCATTTCACAGCCAATATCAATGGCTATCCTGGTCTCTCCTTGTCCTTCATGTCTTACAGGGGTGGGGTATTTGGGGGGGAGGGGGAGTGTGTTTGTGAGGAAATCATTTCCAATTTGAGGAAAAGAATGGTACAAAAAACAAAGAAAGGGCTGAATGTGTTTGTAGCCAAGGAGGGAGACACCAGTTGGATGCGCTTCTCATCCTCGAGTTGTTGTGACTGATTCCGAGGCTCAAACGGCCGTCTTGTGGAACCGTGATTTGCACAACAATGGCGCCCGGGGAGCCCGGTCAATGGAGGCGGGAAGAGCCCCGTCGAGCAGGAGGGCTAATGATGTCCAGCTCTCCCCAGATTAGAAAACACCCCATTGTTCCCTTCTGTGGAGGGGCAAGGCATTCTGTTCACATGCTGGCCACTGACTGGATGGGGGACTGGAGGGGAGGGGGGGGGTAATGTGCCCATGGCAACAGTGCAAGCGGTACAAACACCAGTGCTCCGTGCATTAGCATCACAATCAGCCGGAGCACAATGCTCTCTGATGTGCACCAGGGCAGCGGTGAAGTTTACCGTTTCAATTAATTAGCGGTCCCTCCTTCAGCCACCGAATGGATGGAGGGTGATCGATAATGTGTGCCATAAATTGACCTGAAACTGTGGTTGAGTATGAAATATGCCCATCGGCAATACCCCCAGGTCCCGGTGCAGTGTAGAATCAAGGGCTGCACAGTAGGCGTCCAATTTAACAACGATCATATGAGCGTTAATTTATATCTGAACATGATTATACAGAAATTGCAGTTTAGGAGTCTTGAATAAATTAGAAAATCTGAATTATGGGCAGAATATAATATAACATTTGAATGTATGTCAAGATCGGGTTTGAGTGAATTATGTTAAAATACTACAGAAAGGTTTTTATACTTTTCAATCCTATATATGTATGTATATATCCCTTATCCTGGTGTATAGCTGAGATGATGTATGTCAAAAATGAAGTATGCCAACTTCACCATACTGTAAAATGTTTTCTATTGTTCTTCAGTCTTCATGGATTGTGCATACCTTGGTTGACTGAAAATTAAGACAACAAGATCTAAAACAAGATTCATGCTGTTTCTATTACAAAACATTACACCATTTGTTAAATTAGTCCTGTTGTCTTGTGAAGTGCAGAACTTCAAGTCCTGCTGCTGAGTTCTGTGGTAAGTAAAGAACATTTTGACCCAAATGTCATAAAAATAAAATGGAGAATAGGAATAATTCCTTGCATTTGAAGAAAGCATGTAAATCTTGTCCAAGTCAATGCGTGTAAGGTCGGTGTTAATGGCAGCCCTGTGCTTCTTGGAGAGCAGATCCTTCCAGCTTTGCCTATTTTAGTGTGGCGATAAGTGATGCTATTCGCAGTGCTGAGAGATGGGCGCTGGGGTCAGCGCTTGACACAAACGTTGTGCTGTTCACCCTCGGCAGAGATGCGGAAAGATTGACTGGGCTTTGACCCTGCAGCCGTGGCCATCCCAGCGCTTACAGACACAGAGGTAACTGCTGTGGCAAAGCAAATATTCGCGCATTGAGCTCAGATAATTCTGTCAGCGCTTGAATATGTTCCGTTTTTCTCAACATTTGGAAGATTCAGCCCGCACGCGTGCCTCACGTGTTTCCCTGCACGGTTTACAGGCTGGGTTAATGGGTTCAGGTTTGCTCGCTCAGACCCTGGTCCTTCTGCGCCGGCCCTGTGAAGCATGGCTGAAGATAGCCTTTCCTTGGTTTTTTGTTTCTCCACAGTCTGGCTGTTTTATTATATTTCTCGCGAGTGTTGTCGGAGGCGGCGCGGCAGAGCGGCCAGGGACCTGACATTTCAACCAGCGGGGTGTGGGTTCAGGTCCTGGACGGGCACACCCATCGTAACCTTGAGACAGGAAGTTGCAGTGCCTCAGGAATTCAAAGACGGATAATGTGCCAGATGCACGTTCCTCCAGATAAGGGCATCTGCTGAGAAAATAAATAATGTGGCAAATTAATGATACTGAGGAAATATTGTGGTTTTCCTCAGGGTCGAGCCCTGGTTATAGATTTCAACTATAGAACTGTTACCAGACAAAGCTTCCGATCCTGCTTCCCCATAAGGAGAGAGAGAGACAGACAGAGAGGGAGAGAGAGAGGAGAGAAGGAGGGAAGGAGGGGGAGGGAGGGAGGGAGGAAGGGAGGGAGGGAGGAGAGAGGGAGAGAGAGAGAGAGAGAGAGATAAAGACTGGCTTTGTTTGTGTTTTTTGAGCAGCTCTTTCCAGTACGAATGCTGACTGAGATCTTCTGTTAGACACGTGTATGATGCAAGTGTTTATAAGGCAGACTTCTCTCTCTGCTTTCAGTGACAACAAAGGGACTCCATTACTCTGTTTGTGCTGTGGTATGGATGAGTGGACTCCTGAAATAGGGCTCTCTCCTTCTTTAATTATGAATAACTGTCAATATGTGCCGCCTGACAGTCGGTAAATAACACGAAATGCTGAAACGGCAAAGGCGCACGTTTCTTATTTCTGCAGATTTCGCCGCTTTACATGGAAAACACACAGGCATTCTGTTAGCCTAATGAAGTCAAATGGTAGCAATGGCTGTTTCCATGACAACGCCGAGGTGGACGGGGTACCGGCAGCGATGTGTAAGTGAGAACAAAAGCTGTGATTGTTTGGGGAATGAAATCTTCCCTCCGACATGGTACCATATATCCTGGCTGCCTATGGTTAATAATAATAATATGCAGGTGAAAGAATCATCCCCATTTCAAATATAACAATTCCCAGCATCCAACGTCCCAGTAATTTAAAAGCTAACTCTATGTAAAGATGCAATTATTCACTATAACCTTCAGAGAATTAACAACAAAACTTGGTAATATTTCCAACATCACAATTTGTAAAAGATTTTAGCAATACACTGAAATTAAGTTACACCTCTAAGGGCGTAACATTTTATAGGATGTTAGAACATTATAGGCCATGAATGTACATATATGGTAAAGATAGGGCAAATCTCATTTCAGCTGCTCCAGAGTGGTTGGCCCCATTCATTTGCATGAATTAAACTGCATACTGGTTAAACAAATAAGCTGACAATTCCATCATTATTTACGATGATATGATAATGATTTCCCCTTAGGATATAATTTGAAGTGTCAGCTTCATCAGTTGTGAGCTTTGTGGCGCATTGCATGAAATTTCAAATCCACCCAAAATGTGTCATTTCCTAAATACATAGTCATCTACATACAGTAAGTCAACAGGGAATGCCAAGACGCATGCTGTACCTTCATATTTTTTCAGTAAAGAGTAGTTGGAGCTCTGCTCTGTGATCGAACAACCTGTTTTGATTCGCTGACACTGGACTGTCCCCCGCACCTTAAGCACGATATGATACGACCGTGGTATCCTGCTCTGTAGAGTTCTCGATGGACCGTTCTCGATTAAACTGCCTGCTCACACCCTATATAGAATTAGCAGCCAGTTGATTTAGAGTCGCTCGCCTGTGTTAGCCTTTGCTCACCTCAAACTGATGCACAGACATCATGATCCAGGAGTGTGCGCTTCTGACCACAGTTTCCCTTTGTCAATGATGTCTTTCCCTCAGAGTTCCATGCCAACATCACCTTAGACACTTTTCCCCATGGAACATCAGCAAGTTGAGCTGTCTTCGTCACTGAAGCTCCTGCCAAACGTGCCCTAACAATCACTTAGGTCTTGTCTTCCAGCCATGCTAGCCATAATTATAGGGGACTGGGCCTGACCAGTATTTTTGCACATGAGCATTCTGGGATGTTGTTTGCTTAATTAACTCAGGAACAACATCTGTGTGGAAGCACTATACTTTGTCTCCCTCATTTAACCAAGTGTTTCCACCTTTTTGACAATTACCTGTAAATCCACACTATGTAATGGTCTTTCAGATTGACATTTAGAACATTACAGATCAGTATTGTGCCTCTGTGTGTTTGTGCTTTGATTCTGTAAAGCGTGTTTGGGTCCATGACGAACAATTTAAGATCGATTCAGTCTCAGCTAAGGTGCGGGAAGATAAAATCTTAATATTCATTTTGCAGTAATTTGCACAGTGGTATCAAGATGAACTTAGACACTATTAATTTCTGGTACTTTCAGAGGAAAGATGTTTTAATTTACAAAAATGAAAAACACTTCGACCTAGATTCAATCAACACGTGTCATTAATTTTGGCTCACAGTTAAATGCAAGTGTTCATGTTTATTTTCACAAACGCAGTTTGACGGGTTCAGCAATCATGAAAATGAACTCGCCAAACAGTCTGTGAAGCTAGAAACTATCACTTTAACTTCATTGTAAATCAAGGTTACGGATAAATTTGGACTAGATCAAGGCCTTAGTCCCACCAACATCAGCTCCTGACTATACATTATTTTGGATGGGACTTTGTGAGGAATTGATGGGGAGTGATCGGCTCCCAAGGCCACGGCCTTGCTAATCAATTACATCCTGGTCAAAGGGAATCTCTTGAACCATGGTCACACTTACAAAGCTGCAAAGATGTCTACATGTTTGAAATTAGGCTCACTTGTCATTTGACCCTTTGAAAACCTCAAAGCATACCATCCGGGCATGCAATTATTTGAAAAGGCAGATGAAAAGAGGGTGCAAAGTGTGGATGGGCAGCTCTGGAGGAGCTGCAGCCAGCTCCAGCCATAATCAGGAAGAGAGCAGTGCAGGATTGTCTTCTTTGAGCATTTTATTTATGAAAAAAAATAGTTTCTGCTTTTCCCCCGTTTTTCTTCCAATTTGGTGGCCAGTTGTATCCTCTATTTCTTTCGATTCACCCTCCCCCATGAGGCCGCCGCCCGTGACTACAGGTCAAGCTAATACCCCAAGGCTGGCGATGATACGCCTCCTCCAAGACGGAACTCGCCCACCTACTTTCCAGAGACGCCCTTCACGCTCCTTGGTGAGCTTGTGCCGGCTCTCCCTCCCCCCTCCCTCTGGGGCGGACAGCCAATCGCCGCCCCCTGGCCCCGAGGCCCTCGTACATGAGCATTTTATCAGTGTTGCTTTGACCTATCTGACGAGCCTGACTGACACCGTGGAGCCGTGCAGCGCGTGGCGCTAAATCGCAGCGCCCTGCCTCTGAACCAGCCTGCCACGTTCCCAGCATCTCTGCACGTGAAACATCCCCCAAAACGTTAGTACTTAACCGACGCGTGCAAAGTAAGCCTTTGATCATTCTTGCTGTCTTACAGCTCTGCCCAAATCGACAACTTTCTCGTAGGTGTACCCGCCAACGCGCGGCGCCGCGTTGTGTGCGCTGCACCATCCAGCAGGTCCTCACTTATAGAAACGCTGATAGCATAGTTTCAAGTTGCATACTGTTTGTAGTTTATGCTAATAACGAAACGCATTAAACCGAGCGCCCACCCGCTCGCATATTTGCCGCTCCCAGTGCCAGCTTCTCTCCGCAGTGACCCCCTGTCAATCAAGCGACTGTGTAGCGCTGAAGGGATTTTGAGCCGGCCGTATCACTGGCTCGCCTTCCCGACGGCGCTCCCCAGGCACGAGCGAAACACAGCCCCTCTGCATGAGACGTCTACAGCCCGCCGGAACACCGCGTTCAGAGAGCAGCGGCATAAACGCAGTATTCTGAGGTGAAGGGAGGGAGGGAGGGGGCGAGCAGGACGATTAGGATTGCTCCAGGGTCAGTATTTCTCCTCGCGCTCAGTAGGTACCCGTCTCACAGAGTGGATCACGTTGTCGCTCTCTTGATCTTCGGTCCACTGACGAACCCTTCCGAGGCTTCCATTCTTAAAAAGCCCCATGGTGTTTTCGATAGCTCGCGTCCGTTTTCTCCGCAGGAGTAAATATGTGCCTCTGAATTCGCGGATGGGCCTGGCCGTTTAGGGCTGTGTTATAGTGTAGCCTATATTTAGTGTGTACTATAGAGGACACACATTATTAATATTATACCCCCGTGCAGCACAGCGTCCAGGCGTCCACTCTCGTGCTTCCGTCTCTCTTGCCTGCCGCCCTACAGAAATATTGGATGTGCGTACGTTTTATTAAGTCTTGATCTATATTTAACATCCACTTTCCCCTGAAAAGTCTTCCAAGCAGCTTCGGCTGTAGAAAAAACACTCATATCTTTCAAAGGAGCTTTAGACTATTAAAAAAATTAATAGCAAAACATCTCATTTGTGCTCGCGTCTTAGTCAGTCTGTGCTTCTATAAAGTAGGCCTAGATAAATGATCACCATCAATGAGCTTAGTGAAATGGTTGAACAATCGGAATCGCACAGTGCTTGTTGTCAAGATGCATTGGCAAGAACACACCCATTCACACACAAACAGACACAAAAGTGTACACGCACAGACACACACACACACACATACATACTTTTAAAAAGTGAATTTTATTGCAAGATAGCGATGTCCACAAAAATGAGATAATGCAAGGTTTGGCACATTTCACACATTGTTTATGCTGGGGGATGTTTGTACAAAGATAATGCCACCGAGTGCCACTCCACATAAAAATGTCACGCTTGTCTGTGCTGTTCAATATCTCAGCTTGCGGATGGATTCCGCTGTAGCAGCTCCAGTGGCGATGAACGTTGAGTGCCAAGAGGCGCAGCCAAACAGGAAGTGTCTGTACTAATGCCTCTGGCTCGCTAAGTGCTGGTGTGAATCCGCCGCTTTAATGTCTCTAAGTGAAATGGCGTGCAGTACTTTAGAGGATCTGTTAACGACATTTGTTGAAAATAACATATAATTGAATTAACACGGCGCAAAATTATCCACGATTCAATTAGCGTGCTTCTGTGCAATAAACCTGACCTTTTACAAGTCAGAAACAAAGGAAATGTTTCACTTAAGTTTTCTGAAGTGAACTTCTGTACTTGTTTCTAGTTTAAAAAAAACCTTCAGGCAAATGAGAACAAATTGCAAAATTACCAACTGCCTTCTTTGCGATTAACAGACAGAAAAAAATGCTCCTACATCTTTGGTGCCTCTACACACGTAATAATGTCACTCATTTGAATACATTTAGCAAAAACAGGCTTTCACTGTAAATAGTGCTCATTTAAATCCAACACCTCCCAAAGCTTTTCCCGAACGTGTCCAAGTGGCCCCCTCACCATCTGACCACAAAATGGTTAGCTGTAACGATGCAAAATCGCTATCACTTTTTGTTAGAACTCACTTTTTTGTCCTTCTATAACATATTGTAGTGATCTGAGCGGGTCGCTGCTCATTAACATGTGTGCGCGGGGCATTGTTGGGGACCGCTAGTGTTTTGTTCACCATCTCCCCCGGGTTAAATGTTAAAATGTTAAGTTAGTCCTTTATGTGTGTGAGTTGAAACCGTGTTATTGTGTTAGCTAGCTGGTCGCGGTGAGTTAGTGTTGGAACCACCGTGGCCAGTACGCCTATTGTAATCAGGGCTGGACTGGCTATATAGTCTACCGGGCCGATTCCCGGTGGGCCGGTCTAGTTTTGGGCCGGTAGGGCCGGTATAATTATTATTTTTAAGAAAAATAAATAAATATATATATATATTTTTTTGTCATCTAACTGCCAACAAAAATGGACAGCGGCCCATTGGTTAATTTTCTATACTGACACTGGGCCGGCCCAATCACATGCTTTTTTTGCCATCGAACGGCCACCCCAAAATGGACAGCGGCCCATTGGTTCATTTTTTTACTTGATCTGTCCATGACACTGATGATTTGATGAATGGTAGATATGCATCATATGCATATTGAACAGACTGCAAGGATGTCGTAGTGATGGGCGGTGTCCGACCGATTGTGATGGGCCGGTCTGAGCCAAATGGCAGGGCCTATTTTTTGTCCCAGTCCAGCCCTGATTGTAATTGATGCAGTCCCTTGCGGTTCAAGGGAAGAGTGTACAGTAAACTAAGTGTGAAGAAGACTGTGATTTGTGATGTTGTCCTCCTCCTCCTGCTCCTCCTGCTCCTCCTGCCTTTGTAAACTGTATTGTTACCCAAATCTAGTTTTTTCTTCTTCTTCCTTTTAGTTGGACTGCCAACTTTTAATGTAAATAATTTTTTAAAAACCAATAAAAGAACATTCCTGATAATTACGACATCTACGAAAGGGAATGGTCATTCGTGTCCTTTGAAGGACGTATTTGATTAAGCAAAGGTTCTTTTTGGGCATCCTCTGGAGTTGTGCGGTGTATGGAACACAGAGGTTTGCCACCGATATTGCCCATAGCTGTGCGGTGTATGGAGCATGGGTAACTATCGCTTCTTTTAATAAAGTGGCTACTTGCGAGGTCATTTTGGCATTACTACTGGACTCCGTCTCTTTCTTGATGCATCACCTCGCACACGCTCACCACAATATGTACAAAATGATGATAACTCTTCCTACCTAGCAGTAGAAATGAGGATTTCCTGTCCTATTTAGCAGTAGAAATTATGGTGAACGAGGGGGGAAGGACTTTATATGGATATGGCAGCCCAAAAATTGTATGCATGGCTGATTCAGTTTCGAGGTGTCTCACATTGACGCATCAGGCTAACACCAAACCAGCAGGTGTATTCGTACGCTAACTGTAGGCTCTGTCATCACAGAGATGATCTCTGAGCTCTGTGGATGGCCCGATGTCCAGATCTTTGCCACTGAGCTTCGAGTGTTCACTCCTCTCTTCTGAGCGGTGGGCCGTTTGACGAGGCATTCACATTTTTCAGTTCAGGACGATGTTTGACTCCAAAGTCTAATGCCACTAATTGTCCCGTCCATCCTTGCCCTGAAACCTCTGAGTCGGCAGTCTGAAGGTGACTGAGCAGGCCACCGAGGGTTATCACTGTGTACGTAGCCAGTGCGGCGCTGGCTACTTGAGTGGCAGCTCGGATTTCACGACGCTGTCATGACTGTCCTTCCAGCAGGTCTCTTTTACCCATGATGGCTTGTGAGTCCTGTTTCCCCGGTGATAGAGGGCTGCCGTCCGGCCTCGCCTGGTCTCGTCAACAGACGGACATCAATCTCTATAATCCATCACAGTTATCTTTGAATGAGCAACGTGTTTGCTCTTTCCCCGACCCTCATCCGCCACTTGTGAAGAGTCTAAACAGACATCGGTCGTCCCATTCTCCACACCAACCAATGAAAGGATGACGCATTCATTAGATGGTCACAGTACTGTTTGTTATTGACTCATTTACAGCTAGTGCGAAAATGCATTTCAGTGAGCGAGTGCACTTTTCCCCTTCTGGACGTCACTTTTTCATCACTTCTAAGCGGTTCCTCGGTTTCACGTGAACCTTTGACCGTGTGTGTTTCACATTTGACGTCCGTCACCGAAACAATAACAAACCCAGTATTTGACAGTGTTACAATCTCTGTTTGAGTTTCAGTGACCTCTGTACCAAACATGTTGTCTCCCACTGGTCATGAACTTGCGTGCTGTGGAGCCGTCAAACTCTTTATCAGGAAGTTCATTGAGTGGAAATTGTATTATCAATACTATAACGTCATAATTACGATTGATGGCAGGAGCTATTTCCATATTATTAACGTTAATGATTTCTTTAGAGAACACTGCCCTGGTCCCCTTGATTTTGCTTGATTTTTCAAAAGAATAGCAGGTGTACATCACAAATAGCGATAGTATTCCAATGTTTTTCGAGTATCATATCCACTTTTCTTTGGACTTTATTAAGTAGTCTTTATGTTAATGCTGAACATTTCTGCTCTCTGAAAGCTGTGACCTTTCATTCCTTCGAAGGCCTCTGTTGTGTGTGGACGGTTGTGATTGTAAATGGGCCCTGTTGTGTGTGGACGGTTGTGATTGTAAATGGGCCCTGTTGTGTGTGGACGGTTGTGGTTGTAAATGGGCCCTGTTGTGTGTGGACGGTTGTGGTTGTAAATGGGCCCTGTTGTGTGTGGACGGTTGTGGTTGTAAATGGGCCCTGTTGTGTGTGGACGGTTGTGGTTGTAAATGGGCCCTGTTGTGTGTGGACGGTTGTGGTTGTAAATGGGCCCTGTTGTGTGTGGACGGTTGTGGTTGTAAATGGGCCCTGTTGTGTGTGGACGGTTGTGGTTGTAAATGGGCTCTTTTTGACATGTTACAGATGAGTGGAGGACATCTCCGGGGATGTAAAATATTGTTCTTGTTCAGGTTTGCTAAGAGTTTTGTGCAGGGGGCCATTGAAAAATGATTTACTTTCCTCTGAGGGAGAGAGTAACTTAGGGGAGGAGTGGGGGGTGCGGGGGAGGTGCAGGTGGCACTAACTTTCACCCCTCCCTACACAGCTCTGCATCATCTCACAATAACTTTTTGTGTGGAGATGCATTTTAATATTTATACATGAATTATGACACGCGGGGGGGTCAATATGTGTGCAATACATCTTGATGAGTCATTGTTTTCAGCTGAAATAATTAGCATGTTGAATAGGGTAAATATAGCCAATTCGGATACCTCAGACAATATGCACCATGCATCCAAATAGATTAGCATATTCATCTGTGATAAACAAACCAATAATATTGTTTTCAGGCAAGATTTAATTCCCTGCCACGACTAATGAAGATATAAGGGCTTCAAATGCTTTTAAAGCCACAAGTGTCACAGTAATGAGAGAGAGAGAATGCATTTATAGCGATTTTATCAGCCGCTTATCTTCCTGTGAGATCGCCGTGGAAATAATTAAATAGGTTCCTTGTGGAAGAAAAATAAAGAGAGGACAGGTGATTTAAGGATTCCGCTGAAAGGAAGTACCATTGTACACAACGGGTGCAATTAGAAGGTAGCACACACGTCCACCTGTAATTATGGAAGAATAAAAGGAAGGCAGCTAATCTAATGCTCTATGACAGCATCGAGTTAGATTAACGGCGAAACTTTTCTTTGTCCTCAATCGAATTCTTGACATTTGTGAGTACTGTCACTGTACTGTCACTGTCTATTATTATCACTTACTGTACCTGCACTGGCTTGTTAAGCTTAGCTGAAATGCATGTTATCGGTGTGTGGTTGTGTGTGGTGCATTACGTGGACGCCAGCATGTCATCTTAAAGTTAACATCGTGACTTCTGAGAATTCACCTGATTATCATACCACAGTAATGTGATGTTACTTCACAGATTGAACTAAACTTTTTTCTCCCCCGTGGCATTAGCCCATTAAGGGTAAAATCTACTGTATTTTTTCCAAACTCAACAAACAATCATTCTCCCATTAACAATTATTCCTTATCTTTATCGGTGAAACCATTAGAGCATGAATCACATTTGTCTCAATTTCTCCACGTGGTCTTTTGCAAAGCCAAGAAATCATTTGTTTCTGTCAAGATGGCAATCTTTCGTAACTGTGGGAAATGTTACACTGAACGTCCTGTCCTGGATAGAAAACCAGGCAGACACTTTGTATTTCCTTAATTCGTTCCCTGCTTGCTCAACTCTTTTAACCTCAAAAGCGAGGTAAATGCTCCGAAAACCCAGTTCTGTTAAAACGATGCATGTGTCAATCATAAAAGACACAGACACCCTGTAGATTCTTAATCTCTTTCATTTTAACCAGCCTTAATTATTTTGGATAATCTGCTGTCTGAATTGACAACAGTGACTGTCACTGCTGTCCTCTCCCCAGGTGCACTTTGACTCCATGCTGTAAATATTGCAGCTGTGTGCACAGCGTGGGGTCTACTAATAGGGAAAAAGTCTTTAGTTGTGGGCTTGGTGCATTACATCAGACAGCAGTGTGCTGTGATTGGTGCATTACATCAGGCGTCAGTGTGCTGAGGAGGACACCAGCGGGCCGAGCAACATGGCAACAAGCTGCTTCTTTGCTAATGTTTGTTCTGTTTGTTCATTATTCATGTTGCGGACCAGAGCTGAGAGGTGAAGATGAAAGATGCTCTTTCTGCTGGGAGTTTCTCATGGGAAGGCTGCAGTAGCACACTGGCCAGACTGAAAAAAACCTCTCTGGTCCTACAGCATTAGAGTTCTGAATAATACTTGCCTGGCCAGTTGCCAGTGTTAGATTCAAACATTCCATAAAGACTTTATTTATGTATTTTGAAATCCTAGATTCACGTTTCTCCTTATGTTACATTTTATTGAGAGCATTGGGAAGGATGTTCGAGGGTGCTCGGGCAAAGAACGCGCATGCGGTCGTGGAGTATGCATTTACTTGCGAAAAGGAAGTTGATACAGTTTGTGAAATGTTATATTGAATGAATCCATCATTTGCCCCAAAGGGTATCTGAGAAACTGGTTGTTCCGCGTGTCGTGTTTTGCAGTCGCATATTAGGCGTGATTTGTGTGTAGTACTCTCTTGTGTAGTCTTCGTTTTTCTCTTTGAATGCATCAATGCCTTGGACATAGTGATAACTTTTAAAATAGGTTTTTCTTGTCGATCTTACACTTTGTGGTCAATATTGGCCCTTTCCACAGTGTGTCTTGTTTTAATTTTTTGCTATGTTTAAAAAAAAAATAATTTGTGGTGTTTTTATTAATGCCTGTATGGCCACCTGGTTAATGGGGGCCTCGGATAGCGTAAAGGTCTAAGATTTCGCTTGGGAATGCGAGTTGCCTATTGCAGTCGCGGTTCAAAACCCGACTGCGCCAGACCAGCCCTGGCTGAGAGCCCCGATCTGGGGGTGGCGATTGGCTGTCCGCCCCAGGGGGAGGGGGAAGGGTGAGCCGGCACGAGTCTGACTCAAAGTTAAGGACCAAGGGCAGTGAAATTGCAATTTATCTGGAAAGTAGGTAATGAAAACAATAATTAAAGCCATTAATTTCCAATATTTTAATTTATATTTCTGTCTCACCGTACTATTCAAGAAATAAAAAAATGATATTAGAGATAGCCATGTTTTTTTTTTACTCATAATTTAGTTATGCAATTACGGTTGGACTTAAGTGGATGCATTAAAAATGACTAGGCGTATGGGGGATTCAAAAATAACTAAATCGAGTACTGCTTGCAATAATCGGAGTTTAATGTGTTGAGAAAGCATTAAGTACTGATAACCACATCTACCATTTAAAAATGTTTAAATGTTTTAACACAAACCACACAAACCAGGACTCTTGGTGGGTGCTCATCACAGCCTTATGATCCTTGTATAACTGTCTGTTAATGGAGATACTGTGCACCAGATTTCAAATGATGATATTGCGTCGTGTGATCAGACTCGTGAATCGTGCAGCTGTCAGCGTGCGACGGTGGAGAAGACACTTATGTCACTTGGCTAGGGGATCGAGGTGGTTGGTGAGCTGTGGAAGCGGGGGTTTGTGCTCATACGCTTGAGGAGTATTTATTCAGGCCCCCAGTTGAGGTGTGGTCCCCCCCATTGATGTCCACCTGAGCAGGTTTGACCCTCTTCGCTGCCGACCGGTGCCCGGGATTGGCTGATTGTAAAAGAGTCAAATCTCAATTTCCTGTTACTCTACCTGTGTCATGTGCATGTCTGATCACAGCCAATCAGCTCAAACCTCTGACTGTGATGCTGCATCTTCTTTGCAATTGTAATGATTATTTGCAGGAAAGCAGAACTTTATTTATTTGTTTAAGGCTCTAAATGGATACATACACATCAAATTACAGTAATATAATAAAGTAAATCAAATTTAGGCAACCACCCTAAAGCGACTTTTAACATGATTATACCATTGTTATATGTTTGACTTTTTGTAGTCTTAACCGCTGTGAAGTTGTCTGTCTGTAAAGATTTTGTGAAGCAGTGCTATTTTTATACTCCCCCTGAGTCCCCCACAATGCATTTCAGTTCACCATGAGCTTCATACAGTAATGCTGATTTGTTTTCGGCTCCCCCATTAACTTTGGGCTGACCTTTGAGAGGGATAATTTTTCACAGATGAGTGTTTGGCAGGTGACATCGAGACATTCACAGCTGCCTCGGTGTCTGTCGGGACACTCGTGAGTCAAGCTGTAAGGCCACCGCACACAGGAACGGGACGTTCCATCCGTCACCTGCCACCCCAACACTCGTCCATCACGGTTGTGATTGTGATCAATGTAAAATATGGCCGAGGTGCCACCGGCCAGCTGGGGCGTCAGTTATCAAGATGCGTCATTCGCTTCACCAGAGTCAAGGCCAAAAGCACCGCAAATTCATGAAACACTGCGTCGTTTAGATAATGTGTGCACAGCGTTTACATTCAGAATCAAAAATCACCGGTCTTCTCCTTACGCTGTTCCAGCACCAATGTAGATTATCATTTTTTTGGAAAAGGACAAATACTAGTCAAACTAAGCCTTGCAATTTCATATAAATCTGTTGGCTGGCAGTGTAGTGTAATGGTTAGGGAGCTGGGCTTGTAACTCAGAGGTTGCTGGTTCAATTCCCATGTGGGAGCACTGTTGATGTACCCTTGAGCAAAGGTACTTAACCAGAATTGCTTCAGTAAAATATCCAGCTGTATAAATGGATTGTATGTAAAGAAATGTAAACTGTGTAAGTCGCTCTGGATAAGAGTGTCTGCTAAATGCCTAAAATGTAAATGTAAGTGTAAATGTAAAATGTTGGCTAGCTTTTATTAAGAAGACAAGTGAAGGGCCTCCCAGGTGATGTAACGGTAAAGCCATCGACCGGCATGCAGGTTGCCCACTGCAGCCGGGGTTCAGTTGGAACAATAAAGGGTACAATTGGCCACCAAATTGGCAGAAATAAAAAATATTGGGAAACAATGTGCATTTTGTAAGACATATTATGGTGATCTTCTACCATCTTTTTACAGCGTTATACAGTTTCTCGCCAAACTGGAACACATCAGAGCTTTAAACGGACCAGTGCACTGACGAAAAAGCAGTTTCACGTTCCACGGTTTTTATTAAAATAGAATTTTGGAAACAAAGCTCCAGGCGGCACGGTGGTGCAGTGGATAGCGCTGTCGCCTCACAGCAAGAAGGTCTCGGGTTCGAATCCAGGCCGGGGGCCTTTCTGTGTGGAGTTTGCATGTTCTCCCCGTGTCCGCGTGGGTTTCCTCCGGGTACTCCGGTTTCCTCCCACAGTCCAAAGACATGCACGTTAGGCTAATTGGAGAGTCTAAATTGCCCGTAGGTATGAGTGTGTGAGTGAATGGTGTGTGTGCCCTGCGATGGATTGGCGACCTGTCCAGGGTGTATTCCTGCCTCTCGCCCGGAACGCATGCTGGGATAGGCTCCAGCCCCCCGCGACCCTGACCAGGAATAAGCGGCTTAGATAATGGATGGATGGATGGATGGAAACAAAGCTCCATTCAAAATGAATGGTGAAAAGTTAGCTCGTGTGTTAGCAAGGTACACTCCAGTACACCAGAGTCAAGGCCCAAATCACATATTCATATATTCATATATAAATGTCTGGATTCAAAATGAGTGGAGTCCAACTCCACACATCCTGTATGTTATACATGTATCATTTAAAAAAGATCCTACACAGTCATTGTATTACACATGTAAATTACCTTAGAGTGTGAAACTTGGAGTGCCTTATCTCTTATCTCTGACTATGAGCAAGGTTGTTAAGCAGGCTAAGTGGACGAGAAGCTAATATTCACAAGCTTGCTTATTTGATACACCTACTTACCTATGTCAGTAACGAGTCTCTTGTTTTTTTAAATAGGATACGTGAGAGTGCACTGAACCTTAATAAATTGCAGTAATTTATCTCGCTCCTCTTCTTTTTTTTTGGTAAAAGGTATAAGGGTACATTTGACACACATTTGACATTCAGTCATGAAACAGTGAGGTTTTACCATATCATCTAACAGCTATCGTTGTCCGTCACGTTTGAATTTTTGTAGCTTGCTACATTTGTATGAAGTGATGATGCTTATAGGCGATGATTTTTGGTAAGCTGCCATTGGTGTATTAAAATGAGCTGGGTTTTCTGATGTCACAAATACTACCATATCAGCCAATAGGATTTGGAGTTGGGTTTTTTTTATACAAAGGAGGAGTGTCACCCAGCTTTATCAGTGTACCCGCAACAGTCAGGCTTCAAGATTTCTACATTTACATTGACATTTTAAGCATTTAGCAGACGCTCTTATCCAGAGCGACTTACAAGATGTGCATTGATACATGGTAAGAACAATTATAGTTCACGCAAGAGATCAGTGCAGTAATTCCTACATTTACATTTACATTTTACATTTTAAGCATTTAGCAGACGCTCTTATCCAGAGCGACTTACAAGATGTGCATTAATACAAGGTGAGAACAATCAAAGTTAGCGTACAAGATCAGTGCAGTAAAACGGCAAAAGACATCATTGCAGGCATCTGCGTATCATACCTGTAACATTGGGAAAGAAAAGGTTAGTGGGTTTTTTTTTTTTTTTTTTTTTTTTTTTTGAACAAGTAAACAGTGGTGATGACAGATTGACTAGATGGACAGTGTTCAGTGGTAGTGGAGTCTGAAGAGGTGGGTTTTGAGTCTCTTGCGGAAGATTGGAAGTGATTCCGCAGTCCTGACCGATTGCGGGAGGTCGTTCCACCATCGAGGGACCAGGACAGAGAAGAGGCGAGACCGCGAGGAGCGGCTGCCAGGCGCCCGGAGGGATGGGGCAGTCAGTCTGCCAGCGGAGGCGGAGCGGAGGGGTCTGGACGGGGTGTAGGGCGTGATGAGTGACTGGAGGTATGGGGGAGCAGTACCTCTGGCCGCTTGAAAAGCAAGCACCAGTGACTTGAATCTGATGCGTGCTGCGATGGGGAGCCAATGCAGAGAGGAGAGTAGAGGGGTGACGTGGGTGAACTTCGGCTGGTTGAACACCAGGCGAGCAGCAGCGTTCTGGACTAGTTGCAGTGGCTTGATGGCACAGGCCGGAAGGCCTGCCAGCAAGGAATTGCAGTAGTCCAGACGTGAGATCACCAGGGCCTGGACCAGGAGTTGAGTGGCCTCTTGGGTGAGGAACGGTCTGATCCTCCGGATGTTGTGGAGGGAGAAACGGCAGGTCCGGGAGATCGCTGCAATATGGCTCGAGAAGCACAGCTGGTTGTCCAAGGTTACCCCGAGACTCCTGGCAGACTGGGACGGAGACACTATGGAGCCTTCCACGGTAATTGACGCATCAATCATCGGGGAGCCCTTCGCTGGGAGGAAGAGCAGCTCTGTCTTCCCAGGTTCAGCTTCAGGTGGTGGGTGGACATCCATGCGGAGATGTCAGCCAGGCATGCAGAGATCCGTGCCGGGACCTGGGTATCAGATGGAGGGAAGGAGAGAAACAGTTGAGTGTCATCAGCATAACAGTGATAGGAAAAACCATGAGCAGAAATAACAGAGCCAAGTGACTTGGTGTACAGAGAAAATAGGACAGGGCCTAGCACCGAGCCCTGCGGGACACCGGTAGAGAGGGTGCGGGGAGAGGAGAGGATCCTCTCCAGGCCACCTGGTAGGACCGGTCAGCCAGGTAGGACTCAAACCATGTCAGCACAGATCCAGAGATTCCCATCTCGACGAGAGATGAGAGCAGGATCCGGTGGTCCACGGTGTCGAATGCCGCCGACAGGTCAAGGAGGAGGAGGACGGAGCTAAGGGATCGGGACTTAGCGACGTGAAGAGCCTCAGAGACCGCAAGGAGAGCAGTCTCTGTGGAATGGCCGGCTCTGAACCCAGATTGGTTGGGATCAAGCAGGTCGTTCTGTAAGAGATGAGCAGACAGTTGATTATAGACAGCCCGCTCTAACGTTTTGGAGAGAAAAGGGAGGAGAGAGACAGGTCGGTAGTTAGAGATGACAGCAGGATTCAGAGAGGGTTTTTTGAGGAGGGGGACAACCTGGGCGCATTTGAGGGAGGAGGGGACAGAGCCAGAGGAAAGAGAGGAGTTAATGACATTAGAGACAAAGGGGAGGATGTCCATAGCAATGGACTGGAAGAGGGGGGAAGGAATGGGATCAAGAGGGCAGGTGGTGGGACGGTGGGGAGAGAACAAGTTGAAGGATGTCCGAGTCAGGGAGGGGTGAGAAGGAGGACAGAGAGGTGGGAGGTTTAGGTAGCGGGATGGGAGAGGGAGGGGTAGGGGGGAAGGAGTTGCGAATGACCTCAACCTTCTCGTGAAAGAAGGATGAGAAGTCATCTGCGGTTATAGAGGAGGGGGGGGGGGGAGGAGGAGGGGTGAGGAGAGAGGAAAATGTAGCATAGAGTTTACGTGGGTTGGAAACAGAGGATTGAATCTTAGAAAGGAAGAATGCAGACTTAGCAGAGGAGAGGTTAGCGGAGAAGGAAGCCAGGAGTATGTGGAAGTCAGACAGAGCTGCAGGGGATTTGGATTTTCTCCATTTCCTTTCTGCCGCACGCAGCTTCAGACGGTTAGCCCGAATGGAATCGGTTAGCCAGGGGGCCGGGGGGCGGAGACGAGCGGGTTTAGCGGATAGAGGACAGAGTAAGTCAAAGGAGGAGGAGAGAGAGGAAAGTAGGGTGGATGATGCTACTTCAGCAGGTAGCTGAGAGAAGGCATCAGCAGGGGGAAGGGAAGATAGGACAGTAGCTGACAGGGCAGCGGGTGAGAGAGAGCGGACGTTGCGACGGACAAGGACAGTGGGAGCAGGTGAGGATGGTTTAGGGACAGAGGGAGGGGGAGGGAGAAAGACAGAAAGGAATGGTCAGACACATGTAGAGGCGATACCGTAATGTTGGGTGAGGCACAGTTCCTGGTGAAGACCAGGTCCAGTTGGTTGCCGGCCTTGTGGGTGGATGGGGATTCAGCCATGGTGAAGTCAAAGGACTGAAGGAGGGGGAGGAATGCAGAGGCCTGGGAGGTCTCTAGCTGCAGGTTGAAGTCCCCGAGGAGTAAGACGGGAGTGCCGTCCTCAGGGAAGGCACTGAGTAGGGCATCCATCTCGTCTAGGAAACTCCCCAGTGGACCTGGAGGGCGATAAAGAACAATGATGTGCAGTTTACATGGAACAGTGACAGTGACAGCATGAAATTCAAAGGAGGAGGGTGAGAAGTGAGGAAGAGGAACAATACCAAATTTCCACAGGGGGGAAATGAGTATACCTGTCCCTCCACCTCTACCTGAGGGTCGTGGAGTGTGGGAGAAGGTGTAGGCGGCAGAGAGAGCAGCAGGGGTGGCCGTGTTTTGCGGAGTGATCCAGGTCTCCGTAAGCGCCAGGAACTGCAGGGAGAGTAGCGAGGCCTGGGCCGAGATGAAATCGGCCTTCCGGACAGCGGACTGGCAGTTCCATAGTCCGCCTGCTACCACCACGTCAACACCGGGAGATCTAGGAGGGTGGATGAGGTTGGACAGATTACGGGGTGGGTAGAATCTCTCCTTCTAGGCAATCTAGAAGAGGAGACATGGACTGGGATAGGGAGGAAGCATGTAGTGTTAGATGCAGAGGAAGTAGAACAGGGAGATACAAAACTATGATACTTACTGTGCGGCGAGCACTCCCTAGCTGGCGCCCCTCGGTGGACTCCTGCAGGTAGACTCCTCCGTCTTTGTCCGCCGAGTCTTCGTCCGGGAGGCTAGGACGGGGAGGCTGCCGCGAAAAGCTGCCGCTATCCACAACTATGGCTGCTAATATAGCCGAGTGATGCTGGGCGCTAAGTGGCGAGTGCCACCTGACAACAATGCACAGTAATTAACAACTGTTCGCTTTCTAAGGCTACTAAAGGAACACTCAACAACAAACACGGGCTGATACAATAAAACCGATAGAAAACAGCTGAGTCGCAATCAGCTTTGAAATACAGTTACAACGCAGCGATCTAATCTAATAACTGATAACTGCTGGACGTCAGCGATACTATAGCCAGCTAGTTACAATAACAAAGTAGCATTAAGTGCCAATTCTACCCGATGGGACAGGATACGAACGCAGAGGCTAAGCAAACAAAATCTAGCGCCGGATAAGTACACTTTACAAGCACGCCACAAGACCGTTCTAGCCGAGGTATAGATGCACACTGCCTGAGTTCTGGCTGAACACGCTTAAATCCTCCTCACAACAATGCACAGTAATTAACAACTGTTCGCTTTCTAAGGCTACTAAAGGAACACTCAACAACAAACACGGGCTGATACAATAAAACCGATAGAAAACAGCTGAGTCGCAATCAGCTTTGAAATACAGTTACAACGCAGCGATCTAATCTAATAACTGATAACTGCTGGACGTCAGCGATACTATAGCCAGCTAGTTACAATAACAAAGTAGCATTAAGTGCCAATTCTACCCGATGGGACAGGATACGAACGCAGAGGCTAAGCAAACAAAATCTAGCGCCGGATAAGTACACTTTACAAGCACGCCACAAGACCGTTCTAGCCGAGGTATAGATGCACACTGCCTGAGTTCTGGCTGAACACGCTTAAATCCTCCTCACAACAATGCACAGTAATTAACAACTGTTCGCTTTCTAAGGCTACTAAAGGAACACTCAACAACAAACACGGGCTGATACAATAAAACCGATAGAAAACAGCTGAGTCGCAATCAGCTTTGAAATACAGTTACAACGCAGCGATCTAATCTAATAACTGATAACTGCTGGACGTCAGCGATACTATAGCCAGCTAGTTACAATAACAAAGTAGCATTAAGTGCCAATTCTACCCGATGGGACAGGATACGAACGCAGAGGCTAAGCAAACAAAATCTAGCGCCGGATAAGTACACTTTACAAGCACGCCACAAGACCGTTCTAGCCGAGGTATAGATGCACACGCTAAAGAGGGGCTGTCCCCAGAAGCCACCAAATATTGCCGGTATTGGCAAATTAGGGTCAGCCTGAAATCCTAGTTTTCATCCATGAGGATTTACAGTTTCACTCTTTTGTCATCAGCAAGATTAGCCAGAGAATTTAGGAGCCATTTGAAGTTAGAAAATGCAGGGAGCTAAAATTCGGAATGATCTCACAGAGCAGGACAAAGCACCGTTCAACTTTAACTGCATTTCACAAACCAACGCGAGCATTAGAAATGTTCCTTCATCTTGCAATTTTCCGGTATCTCGATAATGGCAGAAGGATGAACATCTATAACAAATTTATTATGATATTTTTAGAATGTTTCACCCTTTAAATGAATTCATTTTTCTTTCCCCTTTGTGCAATATAATACTGTCCAAAGCCATAGTATCAGGATTAAATGTGCTGAATAACCAATCTCAGTGAATGTCTGCCTTCATTTTTTACTTATCGCAAACATGTAGAAAGTAAAAAGCAGCCAAGCTCCACTTGCTCAGCTGTCACTGTATTACAGGGAGCCACTGGCTTTGAGTGCTCTGGCAAAAACAATCTTTCTATCAATCTCAAACCTTGCTTTTAGGGAGAGAAAAAAAGTTACATTTGCTGAATATGTAGATGGTAGTAACATCCCTTTATTATATTTTGCTGTCATTTCATTTTTGTTTTTCTTTACATTGACTGTAATGAAATACAGGTACTAACACTGTTTCTGCTAAAATTGACACTACAAAAAAGAATGCCTTGCCAGAGAACACTAAAAGCATTTGAAGTACACAAAAAAAACACTTTGTACATGTTGTGTAGGTATGTGACCAGGTTGAATACTTTCCGAGTAATTTTTCATGGTAACTTATCACAGACGGCTTACCTTAAAATAACCTGGCGTGCTTATTTTTCAATCAAATCAAACCATCTGGCTAGCTTGCATCATAACATTGCATCATTATGTTGTTTGATTGTTACAGTTAATTGATTTTGTTTCTAGCTTGCTGCTGTAGCTAAAATGTAACATGTAATAATAATCAAGCAGAAAGCCATTAATTATGAATACCGCACGTCATTAAAAAGATTATGTGGTAATAGCCCCATAAAATGAATAAAAACACAAACTATGACTTTTGGTTTTTGAATACGTAAATGTGTTTAATTTGAATTAATCCAATTATATGTGTAAAGATGTTACATTATCTTGCATGAAAACAAGTTTAACCTTGGAAAGTAGTCACTAATCTTTAACATATTAGTGTTTTTGTACTGATAACTCTCATTAACCTATTCACCCCGCCGCAGTATTATAAAGTATGAGGCCTTGAAGAGAGAGCATGACCTGTATTTCCAGAAAGGCAAGGTAATTTCCGAGTCTTAAATAATGCCAGTGGCCTTGCCTGAGAAGGTACTCCAGAGAACCGTTTTCATTTCTTTATTGACAGGATGAAACCCCATTGAGATCTGCCATCTCATTTCTAAGGCATAAAGCAGAATAAACTGAAAATAATATGTTGCGAAAGAGTAAGAGGAAGTCAATGAATGCATTCATGCTAGCTGACGTAATGCTAACTCATTAAATCTTTACAACGAAACGTAAGCCCAATCAAAACACACACACACAAAAAGAAGAATCCTGTAGGAACATATTTGTTCAGATCTCCACATCGGCGGCCCTCAACGGTGGCTGTCGTGGCTTTAATTGGTTTAGTTCTCTTGAAGTTGAGGGAGGGGTGGGTTAGCTTTATTTGGTTTCTGAATACTCTCTGAACTGGCATCTTGAAATGAGTGGCTGGTTCATTGAAATGGGCTGATTTCTGGTGATACTGTGAAAGTCTGTTAAAAAAGGTGTGTGTGTGGCCTCCCGCGTGCTCTAGTGGTTTCAACATCCGACGCTGGCCACGGCGACTGGGGTTCGATTCCCCGTCGCGCCAGAGTCTGCTCTGGCCGGGAGTGCCACCGGGGTGACAATTGGCTGTCCGCCCCAGGGAGGGGGGAGGGAAGCCGACACAGTTCGCTGCGCACAGGAGTGGTTCTGGGGTGCCGGAATTACAGTCGACAGCACGACGAGTGCTGTCTCGGAGGAGGCAACGCTTCGCCATTGTCACTGCCAGTCACAGGGCTACGGCAGCGAACTACGAGGGAGGGGATTGAACTAAGCACAGCGGGAATAATTGGCTACCAAATTGGGAGAAAAACAGGGTTTTTTTCTCTCTTCCAAAAAAAAGAGAGAGAAAAAAGGTGTGTATGGTGGGGGGGGTTTATGAATTGGGACCCACAGGATGAAGTGAAGGAGAGAAGGTCCTGTTGTACTGCTCATGGGCCTCTTCCTGTTTTGATGGTAATTGTTTCCATTTCCTCTGGCCCTCCTCTGATCTCACACAAGTGCCGCTAATTTCACGTCTAATTGAGAGAGCGGGGTTCGCATTTTCAAAGAGGTGGAGTCTGAGCACTGGAGGAATGACAGTGGCGTCATTGTCAGCTGAAGGCTTGCGTCTCTCTTAAGACCGCAGTCTTCAGTCTCGGCATATGTAGGAAGTTTTGTGAAGTAATGACCTATTTATGAGCTAAAGGTCACCGGGATTTTGAATGATAAAGTGTGAAGCATTGACTGTCCTTTGTAAGCATGGGAGATTACAAAATGAGACCAGGGTCTCTGTGGAGAGGGTATATAAGGCTTTCTATTATTCCGAATTAGCAAGATACAAAGCAATGATCTCCCAAGTGCAGTTGTACAGTCCCCTACTTGCTGCGCCATGAAACGGCTTACTGTGCTCTGACCTGATTCAACCAGCCAGCTGTGCTTCCATTCATTAATTATATGGAAAAAGTCTGTGGGAATTGTTTCATTGTTATTATAGAAAGTCTAGATGGGGCGAAATGTAGAACTGGCTTTAAAATAGTTTTTCATCAGGTTTTGTGTACACGGGGCCCAGCCGTTGTCCTTGTAGTATGCTCAAGCAGTTTTGCACAATTACGTTTTTTTATTACGTTCGGTTACAAAGAACCTAGCTGTGTAAGCGTGCAAATGAATCGCAGCTGTGTAATGCGAGATTTGCACAGGGCAAAACACTCTGGCCAGCGGAAACAGTTTTGGAAAGTGAGCAGCTGACCGGGCTAATTGACACTGCACCGTAATGGAGTTGTTCCGCACAGGGCAGTGTGGAGACGAGGGCTTTTTAATTGCCTGCACTGAATTCATGAGCGCCCTGTCCTTTTATCCGTCTCCCTGCATCGGGGATAATGAAGGCGTGGCCGGGACCCAGGTGCCGAGGTGGCTGCTGGCTGCGCTTTGATTGGTCCCCGACTGCGTCTAATTGGTGGCAGCTGTTGGGCTGGGCGGTGGGGTGGGGGGGTCTATTTGTGCTCCCGTGGGGCCCCCGAGGCCCTCTGTCACAGCGGCAGCAGGGGCCAGGAGGTTAATAGACACAGGTAAACAACCTCTGCAACCGCTCAGGAGTAGTAGTCCAAAAATACAACCGGTACTGAGAATAGCAGTGGAGCACGGGAGACTCCACATGAAAACAAAGCACCAGAAAACAGCAGCGGAGTCTATACCTGTGCTCCGTGACACATTTTATTATTGTAGTGTGTAATTTATGGTTCATTACCCAGAGTCACATATATGTGGGGTTGATTGTGTTTCAGTAGATATAAGACCAGAGATTGCCATGTCTTGTCTTTGTCTTTGTGGTTCTGTGTGGCTCAGTAGGTAGAGCATGGCATTGACAATTATTATGTTATTGTCATTCAGACTCTGATAAACACACTCTTCCCATGTTCACCTCCTGATGCGTAAGGTGTTCTGGGATTGGATATTGTGAACTTCATAGTTAATAATTACTGTAATTGCTTTTGAGACTGTTACAAACACATAAAAAAGCATATATTTTCGGCTATAAGAGATAAGTCATGGCTGGGTACAAAATAGTGCATTAAGTAACACACAGAAAAGTATCAAGCTAAACAGTGGCAATAATGTGCAATCAGTTACACATGAGCGTATACTTACTATGCTGTGCGAACGAGACTTGTGTGCTGGTGAAATTTAGGCGACAGTCCTAGTGACAGTTGCTAGGACTTGGGTCGCTGGTTTTCTGCATGCAGTGAATGCAGAGCAGTGTGTGGAGTCAAAAGATAACACTGGGCATTAAGGCTCTCTGAAGCACTTCGTTAGAGGATTAAAAGCTGGCCATTTAGGGCTTTAAAAGATCTGAGGAAACTTTCACAATATCCACGACGATGCCTAATCTTCTGGCAGTCTAAAATCTATTCACATGGGCCTATTAATTATAAGAGAATGACAGTGGTGTGGGAAGATACAGCAACTCTTTGACTTTTTAATCACACTGAGAAACTTTGTGGTTTCCAGACTGCTTCGGTAACAGGATGTCGGGTCACAGATATACAAATTGCCCGTGAAATCTCCTGCTTTCCTCACGTCCCCACCAAAAGCTTTGACTTCTTAGCTTCAGCCTTTGAATAGTTTGCGAAATTTCTGAACAAAGGATAAAGGTTGGTGCCAACGGAGAATCCGGATAAAAGAGCTTGTGCAGAGAGAACCTGTTCTTAGAAAGGTCAACAGTAATTCTGTTTTGAGATGAGAAAAGTTCGTTTTTTTTCTTCTAAGCGACTGTGTGCTTTCAAGCTGTCTTTAGTACCATTCGTTTTAGCTGTAATGCATTGAGTTCACTGCTCCGGAGGGTATTTTTAGCTCTGCAATACGTTTGAATTAGTGACACTTTCTAACAGCTACTTCTTTCTTTCGTTCCAGCTTGCATCATTAGAGAGGCAGATCTTTGATTTCCTGGGCTACCAATGGGCTCCCATCCTTGGAAACTTCCTTCACATAATAGTCGTCATTCTGGGCCTCTTTGGAACCATTCAATATCGGTCCAAATATATCGTTGTGGTAAGTACTTATTTCTCTACTTGTATTAATGAATTTAGATGATGAAACCTCATGCGTAATATTTCAATATTTGTAAAGGTTAAAAATAAAGATAGACGGGCCTCCCGGGTGGTCTAGTGGTTACAACGTTTGACACTGGCCACTGCGACCGGGGTTCGATTCCACCGGCCGCGCCAGAGTCAGCTCTGGCCGGGATTGCCACCGGGGGGCGGCAATTGGCTGTTCACCCCAGAGAGGGGGGAGGGAAGCCGACAGGAAGTTTGCTGTGCACAGGAGTGGCTCTGTAGTACCAGAGTTACGGTCGACAGCCTGGCAAGTGCCGTCTCGGAGGAGGATATCTACTGACTTCGCCTTTGTTACTGCCGGTCACAGGGCTATGGCAGCGAACTCACACCACGAGGGGGGGATTGACATGAAAAATATAGGGTGTAATTGGCTACGAAAATGGGAGAAAATCAGAAAACCCCAAAAATAAAAAATAAAGATAGTCTTGTTGTTGTGATCCATACAAAGACGACCTTAAAAACCGGTTGTGATAGCGATGAAAAATGACCTGATAATGTGGCACCCCTGATGCTGTCATACTCAGTGACTGTATGCAAAGGAAGCCAAGCCTGAAAATGATGATTCTGAACATCATGAAGTGACTCAAGCTGTCCATTAGGATAATTGCACTCATGTCCTTTCATATCATATCATTGAGCACTTGAGCAACTTTTCAAAATTGAAAAAGTGTTGCATTTTTGCACAATTGGCAAACCATTCACTTTTTTTAATGCTATTTTACATGACAGAGGGGCAATAATACAGTATATGAGTCCATGTTTTGATTGTAAACTTTGGGATCAGGATGTTAGGAAACACAAAGTCAAAGAAGTAGATGTGGAGCTGCACATGCTGTAGTCTTACATTATACATCATAGTATACATGGTCTTTAGCTGGAATATGCTTGTCCAAGTCATGGAGGGAACAAAGCATTATTGAGTCAATTTCGTTTTTTAACTTAGTTAAAATATTTAAATGTGGTTGCTCGCTCCTGTTTTTATGTATTTGTCCTTCAGTTTTAGTCCCCAGAAGGACCAGGAATATTAATACAATGCTAAGACTGTGCTATGCTTCCAAAAAAGAGAAACGTAACAGGTGGCATTCACTCAATTAATATGCAGCCTGTCAAAACATACATTTGCTTATTATTCATATTTCATATTTTACTTAGTCTCTATTTTGGTGACCACCTTGCATGCATTTCCCCTCATTATAAACAGAATTTCTATTTGCAACTGCAAATTACATGTCTTTGGCTTGGAGGAAGGTCTTTGGCATTAAATGAAAAACTAATAATCCAGTGTTATTTGCTTTTTAATCTTAAATAAAGCACATTTTAGCCAGATATTCTCTCAGAGTCAGAATGCCAATGAGCTGTGGCCTGGTCAAACCACTCTTGTATATGTATCCGGGGACAGGGGGTCGCAAATGAGCTCTGGCTAGAAACCCTGTAACTTGTAACAATGTCTACTTGCGTTGTCCCTGACAAATAAACGACAAAATAAATAATATTGGTTTCATATCGGAATAATCTGAAATGACAGAGCTTTGGGTATACAGCACAGCAGCTGTTCCAGGGACATATGATTAGAGGTGGAACTCATTGTGGATTGATTGTGCTGCCCACACACAAAGAAGCCTCAGTAAGAACTAAGACGGTAGCTAAAAATGGCAGACCTTTAATTGATGCTAATTGTTATAGACAGTCACTTTGGAGCTTAACTCAATTATGTCCTCTTCACCTGCATGTGGTGCCAGGCGCGGTAATGTATTCAATTGTACCATATTAAAAATTCTGAAAACAAAGCTTTCATGTAACATTAAATAATGTTATGATGAAGTTCACAGCTTGGGATTGTGCATATGTAGTACGTGCTTGGCAGAGAGATATGATTCTCTAATTAGAGGTGAAAAAAGCCCAGCCGTAATCAGGCACTACAGCAGGCTCCTCAAATATTTTTTTCCCCTTTCCCTCAGGTAGTTAATTGAACAATTAATTCAATCGATTGGCCGGAGTGCCTTCACACCTGACTCCCGGGTAAAGGAAGGGTGGAAAAAACGTCAGTGCTCGGCCCACGAGGGACCGTGATTTGAGGAACCCCCACGTACAGTGTACAGGAGTAGGGTTTTAGGGAAGTGGGCTTGTTAATTAAGCAAAAGGTTACAAGGTCGAAACCTTCCGACGTACCTTTTAAGTAAGGAACTTAAGCAGAATTGCTTCGGCAAATATCCAGCTGTGTTAATGGATAATATATCTAATGCACGTCGGCCCGGGAAAGGTTGTCGGCTAAGCAAATAACATAATGTAATCTGATATATAATGTGCTGTAAGTGCAGTGAAAGTGTAGGGCGCGGGCGAAGAGAACACAGCGTTCGTAAGACAGGATGATCACCCCGACACTCTGGCAGATGTGCTGAAGGGCTATGCATTTTGACTTTCCATTTAAATTGTGTTTTCGACCCTAATGATGGCTTGTGGTTAAATGAAAGTTAAAAAGCATATTAGAGGGGAAATATTACAATAGCTCCATATGGGTGCCATCAAGTGAGATGTCGTTCGTATATAATTAAAACAGAAGATGCAATTACCTCACATTTCCAAAGTAATTTTCTTGGGCCTGCACCTTATTTGCATAATTATGGATTTTTTTAGACATAGCAATATTGCTCATTTAATTAGTAGTGATTGAATAAGCAATTTAATTGATTGGCAGGCTTTCTCCATTTATGTTCACCTGTTTAGGCACATTGGCTTTTTTGACCAAACTTTATATAAGCTCTAAAATATCATTATGAAATGAATGGCTTATTTTTATTTTTTATTTTTTAATTTTTATTTTTTATTATATACATTTATTTCAGATTTTTTCTGGTTTTCTCCCTATTTGGTGGCCAATTGTACCCTCTTTCGATACCTTTCTTTTGTTTCACCCTCCCCCACGTGCCTGCCCCGTTACTATGGGACAAAAACCCAGATAAATGGCCTCCGAGACGGAACTTGTTTTACAGGGACACCCTTCACAGTTATTTTTATGTTTACAGCCAGGAGTTTTATGAACGGGTGAATGCTGTCACACCACCCGAGGCCCCATAAATGGCCTAATTTTAACAGTTATTTTTATGTTTACACATTTATGAACCATTGTGAGTGTAATGAATGACTTGTATGCAGGAACAATTTATTTTAGAATACAAACCCACAGCCTTTTGGTTGATTATGCACAAATTATGCTGAAAACAGCATTGCACGGTCAAACGATGAAGGAGAATATTTGGTTTAATTTTTGAGTATTTGTTGATTTTGAAACAAACAACATCACTTTGTGCAAAAGGGATTAAAAAGGGTATCTACTGACAGTCATCTCGATGGGTTTGTTTTAGAATGCAACTTGTTACCTCGCTGGCAAAGGCGTGGGAGAGCCCTGTGTGGTCGGAGAAATGATGTGTAATTGCATGAAGCAGCTATGGGGATCTGCGGTGTATAAAAAGATGGAACAGTAATTTGGCAGGAGTCATTAAGGGGTGGGCTTGCGGCTCATAGGGCTTGCTTGTTAATTAATTGCTTGTTAGTTTTATCCATTGGGAAAATATTATCAACTTATTCTGCATCAGTGTCACTTTCCCCTGGTTTTGCAGTTTTGTTTGGTACACTGGTAGAAACATGTTTGCTAAAGCCATATTAAACTTATAGTAGAATATATTAGAGGTGTGTTTTGTGCCTTATTTTACATGTTGGTACAAAATGTACTTTTAGAGATACTTGCAGTATCTTTAGAGACTTGCTTTTACATGGCAACCAATCATTTTATGGTGTCCTGTGCTATTGAATCAAAACCTCTCCTTCGGGAGATCACACTGAGCCTTGCATCCTTTGATTCAAAACCTAGCCAACTCGTTGTCATGACATGGTTTCTCAATTCTTTCTTCCTCCTCAAAGGCGTCTACAGTGCAATTATCGGCTCGCTTCTTCTGTGCTGCAATAAGGGGGACCTGGACTGCACTAGAGGGATGGCCAATGCCTTTGTTTGTGGGGAATTTCAAAGAAACATCAGTGGAAATGTTTCTTTAAATCCCAATAATTATATCAGTTTCACTTGGAGGTTTATGTGGTTCAGCTGGGCACTTGTGTGAGCATTGCAGCACAGGTGCCAGCTGCCAGTATTACAGAGCAGCCTGCTCTGAGCGGGCCTGTTGATCTCTGTCCAGTGGGCTTTTTTTGTAGACAATGCAGTATGGAGGAGCTTTCAGAGGTGGAGTAACGGCACTAAACACAGCAGATTAGCTGTTAGGTTAGCTACGGAAGCCCGATTGGACGGAGGCAAAGGGATAACTGAATGCGTAAACGTGACTGTCAAGGAGCCCGGTTTCCCAAAAGAACACTGCAAAGTCAGCCTGTTATTCCTCTGAATACCGTCCGCCGGCGTGCCCGCCGTGGACTGTAGGCTTGGCAGAGGAGTCCGTGCTTGTTGCCTGTGCTTGGTTCTGCTATGGTCCTTGTTTGTAGACCCTTTTGTATTCTCTATTGTTTCCCAAATAATTCTTTGTCATGATAAAAAAAAACCTTGCCAAAGTCCAGAAAATGCAATTGTCAACTTGTTTAAGTTAAAAATGGCAGACCTTTAATTGATGTTAATTGTTTAATTGTTTGGGATGTTGAACCAACTACATTAGCTGCTGGGCTATGAGACGGCACTGTGCATGGAGCTGAATGGGGCACTCAATGTGTGTAAAGGAAAAAAAGTCGATTAAATAGGATGACACTAATGAAATGTCAGAGCGCATTAATGCAGAGACTGTGCAGAGGCTTCCCTAAAGAGCAAGTTGGGTGAATATTTTCGGGGGAAAAATTGACAGTGGCACATATCTTATTTTTGGCCCGTTGCATGCAGGAGGGCATTGTCAAACATCGGGGGTCATTTTGTTGTGATAAGCAATGAGTCTCATTCCGTTGGATCGATGCTAGGAGCAGGTGCAGGATTGGATTAGCGAATTGCTGACATCCACTTGGACATTGGGCCGGGAGAGCGAGGCTCTCTCACCTCCACGTCGCGTGGCGCTGCCTGCTGTCTCTCATGCATCCCAATGGAACATTATTGATGTTATTTTCTCCTCATTGATTTTTCTCCTGGCCCAAGATCTTCATGGTCTCTCCTTCTCTTCCCCCCTCTCTCTCTATCTCTCTCTCTCTAGTACTCCATTTGGACTGCCCTCTGGGTTGCCTGGAACGTGTTCATCATCTGCTTCTATTTGGAAGTAGGAGGCCTCTCAAAGGTAAGATCACGCCATCTTGTAAGTATGGGTAAAACAGTAGCTGAAGCAGTGGGGGGTTTTATCTGAAGCTCAGGCCCAGTAGCAAAGCCAGCTCCGAGAACGTGCAAGCGACTCCTCGTTATCACGTAAGCGTTGTGTGTTCTGGCGGTGACGACGAAACTTTACATTCGTTCGCAAAAGGTCATGTTCTGCGCTGTCCGGAGAGACAGTTGCAGTGTTGCGCTTGCGATGCGGTTACTCTCAGGCGCCATCCCTTCTCTCCGGTCTAATGCGGTCCAGTTGTGTGGAATTGATTAGATGTCTCGGTAATTAAGATCTACAAGCGCACTCTTTTCATAATGGCGTTTGGTCATGGCGGTGCCTTGCCCTGGCATTAGGCAGCATTCTGCCACAGTACGGGGTTGGCAGAGGGTTTGCCCTCAATTGATGTGTGTCGACACTGAAGGAGAGAATGGGTGCAGTGCAAATGTACCATGCCTGCCTCTGATGGGGGCGTTTGATCTGGCACGCTGTATGAGATGGGATCTCTGATGCAGACGGAGGTAATTGTAACGATTTGATGAGGTAATTGGTTAATTTCTTCACCAGTTCCAATGAATTTGATAACAGTACATACACCATCTTAGTTTGCAGGAGAATCACAGGAAAGGACAATCTACTAGAATGTAGTTATTTGCATTGGAGGTTTTTGGGTGGTAGAGTTACAAAAAAAGACCTCTCCTACAATATAATTTGGTTGATTTACAAGTAACAGGAAGCCGAACCACAATGCTGGGTGTAATTACCTCTACTTTGCCTTTGTGCTTACTTAGGATAAAATCGCTTATTCCTGAGGCGAAACGAGTTCAAGGGATACAAAGGGAGGTATTTGAAAAGTAGATACTTTGTGTGTTTGCAGTCAGAAAATAGATTGAATAGGAATGGGCCATAATTCATCCAAGTTGCAGTTTACAGGACAATCCTGCAGACAGAAGTACAGCAACGTCAGCAGAGCAATATTTTTTTGTTGTTGAAAGGATGCATTTTTTTTGAAATGTGTGCAGTTAACAGTACATTCTTACTATAATTAAAAATTACCTTGTATATAATATATTTTATTACATATTAATTTTAACAAGCAGTTAATAGCTAACGTTATCTCAATTTTAAAGATGTTAAACCACATCACTGCAAGCGCATTTGATTATACCATCGAATAATACATACTTGCTGTCGCACGGGCCTGGTTTGTGTGGGTTTGGCTCGCGTTGCGTTTATAGAAGAGCACATACGCGTGAGTCATTACTGAAGATGAGCACCTCTTTATGCGCTTGCATTTGCTTCCAATAAAACAGAGCAAATAAGGGAAAACAGCCAGACGCTGCCTCTCCCCTCCGTTTGAGTTGACATGCACAGAGAGGTATTATCACCACTGCCTACATTACAGACAGGAAGAGCACGGAGATATTAACAACAAAAATGAAGGATCACAGTAATTTGGTACTCCCAGAGCGCCCCCCCCCCAAGTCACATTTATCTAAATTTGCTCCACAGTTTGAAATGGTTGGGTATAGCTATTTCCGTTTCGGTAATATATCTTGATTAAGTTGGGAGTCTGTGGTCCACCGGTGTAAAGGATGGCTGGTGGCGAGATTGAACCCCGGCACTTTGCCCCCGCTGCCCGGGGGGAACGTGCGCTCAGCTCTGACCGGGGGCCGGGCTCCGAGCGGGGGGGAGGCCCATCTGTTCGGCTGATTGCTCCGGCCACTCTGGGGAGCCGGTTTATCATCATCAGTGTATGGAATGGAGTGGAACGGATCAAATTGTAGGAAATCGCTAGATCTCTATATCCCAGGAAAGGGAGGGGGGAAGGGAGGAGGGGAGCCGTGCCCCCCCCACCATGCCCCGAACTGCCCCCTCACAGAGTGAAACAATAAGAGGTCTAGTTGCATTTAAAAAGAGGAAATGGACCTTTCAAGAAGTTACATGTATGAAGTCTGACCCTCATTAGCCTAGAACTTGCTCACAGGAACACAAAGCATGTACCGAATATAATATGTATATATAAATATGTTTGATATGTTAACATCTTATCAAATGTGTATTTTGTATTTATATTGTAATGAGCACACATGTCCCTTTTTAAAACAACCAAGCACAGTATGGAAAAACAAATACACAGATACCAGTGGAAGCTCGGGGGCTCAAAACAGAGGAAGCTGAATTCTAACCTTTAAACTGGACATTGGTCTCAACCTGTTTTCATTTTCTTTTTTCTTGATTGACAGTCAATTATATGAATAACTCATTCCTAGGACAGAGATAGGACAGAGATATATTTTGTACAATCAATTGAATCATTACAAACAATGCACTTTTAACTCTGAGGTAAATAACTCAGTTATCTGCATATTCCTCACCGGCCTTAAATTCTATTAAATTCAATATAACTTTATTTGTCCCACATGGGGAAATCTAAAGAGCAAAGACATAATGTTGATACAGAAACAGAAACACAACAAGACAACATTCAGTAGGACAAACATACATACATCAGGACAGACAACATCAAACACAGATTTTAAAAAAATTGAAAAAGAATTGAGCACAATTCACAATAAAGGCTAGCGGACAAATCACAAAATCAGTGCTTCATCCTGAACATAAACTGCAGAATCAGTGTACATAAATAAATAAAAATGGCAGTCAACCTTACCCTGGTTGGCACAGAGAATAAAACACATTGAGCACATTTATCAACATGTTATATTCATCTGTGGACATGGGCAAATGCTTTGCAGCCAAAAACGAAAATAATGCAAACGCTAGGAGAAACTGAGGAAGATAATTGTCTACCAGTTGGTGTGGACTATTCATCTCAGTATTGTCTTGACCGTTAACCAAGGGAAATAAATAAAAGCACATTTAGAACAATGATCGGTTTAAAGGAGTGGCTCTGAGCAGATGCCACTGACATATACAAATATATGATATATATATCATTGATGAAGATATGGATAATGAGTTTGAAATCATATTAAGGGATGATGTTCTGTCACTTTAGTGTTTTTGCCCATTATTCCAAGACCAGGCAAATGTGGTTGGAAAAAAGCCGGCTTCCCGCATCCAGCTGGAGCCGTTTTAAAGGAAGAAAACTCCCATGAACAAAAATTGTATTTACTGAAACATCTCATCACGCACACAATAAACCACAACTTCATATGAAATGCTGTGTCAATCTCAATCCCAGCTTGTCATTTCTAAAATGAATAAACCATTACTGTTCTGTTCAATTCAATTTTACATTTACATTTTAGGCTTTTAGCAGACACTCAAAAAGTGAATTTATAGATGATAAGATTAATCATGGTTAGTGCAAGAGATCAGTGTAGTAACACTGTAATAGACATCATTGTAGACAGCTGCACACCGTACCTGTAACACAGGGAAAGATTTTTTTTTACAAACTATAAGCAGTATGAATTGTGATAGTTATTTCCTGGGGTCTCTGAACTAAGGTTAAACTGCAATGCTTATGATCCTGTGTGCTATAAAACAACTTGGTTAAATACTCGATTCTGATTGATTGGTCAATTATTTCCAGTTAACCACATGCAGAAGCATAGTAATC
Organism: Aldrovandia affinis; assembly: GCA_029706075.1. Classification (NCBI taxonomy): domain Eukaryota; kingdom Metazoa; phylum Chordata; class Actinopteri; order Notacanthiformes; family Halosauridae; genus Aldrovandia; species Aldrovandia affinis. The sequence goes on from JAINUG010000016.1 coordinate 4,323,373, forward strand.
CATGGCTATGAAGTAGTTCCAGCAATAGTGGCCTTATTACGGTTCCAAATCAACATGCGAGCACATTCAGCATTCAACATTCAATAACTTCAAATGCAAAAGAGTAAGAAGTTAACAACGAAAACATAACTCTACAACAATTTAGTTTCATTGTATTTTAGTGTTTATTACTGTTGCAAGTAGCCCTGGGGCAGTAGTGGGCAGACATCACTGGAACACTTGATGTTGGTACTACCTCTTTTCGCGGTGTCATATTGCTCATTGAAATGAGGAGGTTTCTGAGCAGTTTAGAGTTAAGAATGGGGACTGTGGGCAGGGAATTGTGTGTGGGTTCCAACATAATCATCTCAGTGCTGAAGTTCATGTGTGTATTAAGCTTCCTGACCAGAGTTGAGGATTGAGAAATGACCTCGGTGTCCTTGCCCACAGATACATACAGCCACAGCAGACATTGAAGGTTAACTAGAATTTTTTTCAGTCATGTTCCCAAGATTATCTGCAGAAGCCACTGTACCCTAGAGAGAGAGAGAGAGAGAGAGAGAGAGAGAGAGAGAGAGAGAGAGAGAGAGAGAGGGAGAGGAGAGAGGCAGAGAGAGAGAAAGAGAGTGGGTGGGGGGAGAGAGAGAGGGTGGGGAGAATGAAGAGAAAGTAAGAGAGAGATGGAAATAGAGATGGATGGAGGCAGGGAGAGAGAGGAGAGAGTGAGAGAGAGAGAGAGAGAGAGAGAGAGAACTATGAAATCACTGTGCCGGGGCCAATGAATTCAAGAATATGCGATTTTAAAGAGAGGAACCGTAAACATGATGACTGTCTTGTTGACTATTTTAGCAACAAGCTACTGAAATGTGTTAGGGGCCTTTGTCTCAAAGGGATCGTAGTTATTTTAATTGTACAATTAGTCATCTGAAAGGTTGAGCCAGGATGGAAAGTTCACATTCAGCATAATTACTAGTGTAAGCTAAAACAATGTTTCTGAGGGATTAAACATGTTATTATTTTTTTATGATATTTTTTTCCGTATTAAATCATAGGTAAGTTAGGATATCTTGCCAGTGTTTTGAATGTCAACACTGTCAAAACCTTAACTTCACAACTTCACGTTTCAATGATTTGCTATTTGTTGCTGTTTGTTTGCTGTGGACATTTACTGTACGGTTACCGTATCCTTGCAGAGCCTCTGCAGTATGCTTCAGAAGTTCCACACCAACTTCAGAAAATACGCCCTCAGTTCTTTCCTCTTCACTTGAAACACTAGTATTGAAGAGAGAAAAAGACTTCAGACCAGTTCTGCCTGAATGTTCAGACATTTTTCTTCCTTTTTAAAAAATTATTTTGAAAAATTTGTTTAAGATTTTTTCCCGTTTTGTCTCCCAATTTAGTGGCCAATTATACCCTCTATTTATTTCGATTTGCCCTCCCCACAAACTCACTGCCCGTCTCTACAAGGGAAGCTAATTCTCAGAGGGCAACGAACTCCGCTTCCTTTGAGATGGAATTCGCCCACCCACGTTTCTCAGCGAATTTGTGCCGGCTCACCCTCTCCCTGGGACGGACAGCCAAATGCCGCCCCCTCACCAGGGCCAGCCTGGTACAGTCAGGTTTCGAACCGCGACCATGATAGGCAGCTCACACTCGTAAAGGACCAGCCAATATGGGTGCCTTAGACTGCTACGCTATCCAAGGCCCTCTCAATTTTTGTAAGGTCATGCTTCATGTTTCTCTGAAACAGAGTGATGCTTTTCTTTTTTATCAGTACAAGCCAGACGCGGTCTCCATGTGAGGAAGAGCCCCCTGTAAATGAGAGGAGGTCTCTTTCTGCTCGTATTCCCAGAGAGATAAGATACCCCCATCTTATCTGTGACCATGGCACAGATGTCAGGGGACCCCCCCTCCAAATGAGGGGGGCCCTTTCTCCCCTTCAGCACTCTACTAACATGCTCAGGCTGAACGCGACAGTGTGAACGACATGTTTTTGTGTGTCGGTGGCGCCTCGAAATTGAGTGCTCACCTGCCCTGTTCTCTCGGGCACAAAGGAGAACCTGCCGGGCTTCGGCCTCCCGGCGCCCGTGGGAAAAGACGCGGTCCCCTCCTTCAAGGGGACAAAAACGATCAGCCTGGAACGATCACCCCCTGAGGCCCACTGACTGTGGGCTGTGGCGCAGAAACACCACTGGGGAGAGCGCGTGGACTCCTCATGGCCAGCGCACAGAAACGTCACCCCAGTTCACCAGTTTACATGATGAAGATGTTCACTTTTACGTGCTTTCTTTTCAAAAGCTGTAGTTTAAATAAGGGGATCGGTAGGGGCCTCAGGTGGCGTAATGGTCTAAGCATCTGCTCGAAACCCGGGAGCCCCAATCGGGGCCGGCGATTAGCTGTCCACACCGGGGGTGAGGTGGGAGGGTGAGCCGGCCATGAACTCGCCGAGAAGCGCAAAGGGTGTCTCTCGAAAGTAGGTGGACGAGTTTAGTGTCGGAGGAGGTGGATAATCGCTGGCCTCGGGGTATTAGCTTGCCCCGTAGTGATGGGCAGCGAGTTCGTAGGGGGAGGGCGAGTTGAAATAAATAAAGGGTATAATTGGCCACCAAATTGAGAGAAAAGGGGAAAAATCTGAAAAATCTATAAATAAATTAAAAGTGGATTGGTGAGCATATGTGTCCTCACCAGTCCTTCTTGGGCCAAGAACACAGAGCAGATTGTCCTCGTGTCATCTCGTTCAGCCCACACACACAACCTCTTTAGCAGTGCAACAAGTTTCATGTTCTTCCGGGGATTCCTGATTGGCTGGACTGGAGGCTGGCAATTATTCACTTATTTGATTATTTATTTTGCGCTCACGCCGGCTTTTAAGCCGTCTCCCCCCGTAAAGTAACCTTTCAACAATGGCGCTCTAATTGTACACGGCCCGCATCTGCTTGTTTAACATATTGATAAATTGGAGGCCTAGTCCTCCCAGGCTGTGTTATCTCTCCTTTTATTCCTTTTATTTATCAAAGGGAAAATTAAATGTCCGGGATTAGCATTTGAATGAGAGCGGCCCCACTGCACGTTTCCTACATATGGGAGCGCTTTGATTGAAGCAGCGCTGCCAGTTCCCCCTCCACATTGTCTGGTCGCCGAGAACGCTTTAGCGTGTAATGAAAGCCACATGATTTGTGTTCTTTGGTGACTTCAAGGCACTCCTATTACTCTTTCATGCCAAGCGTTTATTCGAAAGCATTCTTGTCAGAATGCAAACGCGGTGGAGGGACATACAATCGAGAGACAATGGTGAATGAGGATACACAGGCAGAACAGTGACCAGATACGATAGTGTATACCTGGTCACTTTTGAAAGGCTGACTCTTCGTGCTGAAAAACACACGTTGGCTGTCTGCACCTCTCGCCTTTGTAGCTGCTTTTGTTTTCATTAGAATTTCATTTCACGGCTACGGGCAGCATGTCAGAGTCCAGGTTCAGTGGCTGGAGCGAATGGAACATTATCGTTCGCATCAACTTATTAAGGAGATTAAGATGTTCATAATGTATCCTAATTTTCATCTTCCCTTATGTTAGTATAATTAGGGCAAATAGGAAAATCTTATTAAACAAGTGTACACTAGTGCCTCTCCCAGTTTGAGAGGAGTGAAAGCGTAGGAAATGAATCATTTGAAAAACAAATGGTTTCTCTGATCTATTTCTCTTCTCAAACATATCCATTACAGTAAAGGCATCACACCAATGGAATAAAATCCATCTGTGTGAGGTGGGAAGAAACCACATACTATTATTAAATTTGGGGCCAAGCATTCCCAAAGCAATATAATTATTGATTGCTATAGATTCTCGGCAGAAGAATGCGCCAGAAGATCCAAAGTTAAATATCAAACTTCATAATTGATATGACTTCATATGTTAAAAGATCAAATGATTCCTGTAAAATCTGTAACCCGCTACAAAGCATTTGCTTTTTTTAATGTAGTGTTTACTGCCAGTCTATGAATTCAATAAAAACAAGAATCTTTTGAGAAGTTTTTGGTGTATGCCCTACTCACTCCACGTTTTATAGATATGACAGCCTTTTAATTTGACTGACTTTACTGAGTAAATGAAGAAAGGGAATAGGAATAGGAATATACTCAAGTTACACAAGGTAATTGGAATTTGTCTTTTTGAATATCTCTCCTAGGCCACTATACATATGTATTCCATCAGAGAGGTCCGAGCGCAGGGTCAGCTATAGTACGGCGCCCCTGTAGCAGTTTAGGGGTTCAGCGCCTTGCTCAAGGGCACTTTGGCAGTGCCCCCAGGAAGTGAACTAGCCTCCCTCTGGTTTCCAGTTCATTGTTTTTTCATTGGCCTTCCTGGGATTCGGACCACCACCCCCCGCTTGCCAGCCCGTGTCACTAACTACTGAGCCACTGCTGCCCCCTTTATTTAAATGTTTTATTTAACACACTGAGTCCTGGAATGCTCAGACACGCTGAGCGCTGAGCTGTGAGTTAGCCCTGGTGTGGGCAGGCTGTAGGAGTGGGAGGCCGAGCGGAATGGCCGTGAGCCCGGCTCACCCGGCCGACCCCCGGCTCTCCTCCGCGCGGCGGTGAAAAGGTGAGCTCTGGGAGGCCAGGGTCATAGGCGGAGATCCCCGGAGAAATCCATCACGTCTGCGGACGGGAATGCCGCCAGCACCTGGAGCCAGTGGGAGAGAGGGGGAGAGACGGATGTGGATCACGGGCCCGCCATCCATCACGGCGCCCTCAGGAAGAGGAGAAGGACTCCTCAGGCTCTCTCTCTCTCTTCCTCTCTCTCTCTCCCCCCTCCCTCTCCCTCTCTCTCTCTCTCCTCAGCTTCTCAGGGTTCACTGAGGTGTGAGCGTGGACTGACTTAAAATGTGAGATTTATTGAACCGACACCCACGTTCACTGTGACTTTGGGTGATGTAATAAGAGCACCGTGGCAAATTGACCTTCCGAGCAAAGTTATGACTCTCAACACAAAAACCTAACTTTTTTGGCCTTAATGGGTTTTTTTCTAAACAAAAAATCTTCTCCCCAATTTTTAATTTCTTGTTTGTATATTTCTCCTCTTGCATCACCACGGTGACCCCCACATCCGCAGAAAGAGCTCACCTGCGAATCGGTGACTGTATTCCATCCCACAGGCCAATGCAGTGAGAGCTACAGGAGAGCTACGGCCAATCAGAGGAGAGGTGTATCCACTGATGACTGTTGAGAACAGTGTTGGGAGGAACGAACACAGCGGTAGCCAGGGGAAGCCTGTCTGTCTTAAACCCATCCTTCCTTTCCGGAGGAAGCCGGTGGTGTCATGCTGCGGTGGATTCCCTGTCGTAGTCTGAAAATGACATCCCTCGAGCTGGATCTCACATTGTCTAGGCAGCCGAGCCCAGCCCACGCTCGTGGAGGGTATCTTTACCCACAGAGCCACTTGGGATTGGTTAATGGCTACTGAAGCCTACCAGTGTAGCACTGGGTACAAGCCAGAGAAACAAAGGAAAAATAAGTCTTTGTTTTGGTCATTTCTTTTTTTGTAAGCAGCAAGTCCCTGGTTTAGTCCCAGCGTGTAAACATCGAGTAACAAAAATGAAGAAAAAAAAGCCATTTATAGTCCATAATATTGAGGCTGTTTGTTCTATTTATGCATTACAATCATCTTTTGATTTCTATTTTCTTCTGAAAGCAGCAGTGAAGGGGGCGCTTGTTTTCTGCACACAGAGAATGATGCAGCACCAGGGGTTTGATGATTCATTTTGAGGCAGTGGATTAGTGACTTATCAGAAGGTGCTTCAAGCAGCCTCATGCAAAAAACGGCTCTGCTCTCTTTGTTTGGAGAATTTCTCTTTAATGAATCTCCAAAGAGCCTAATTGTAGCTCACAAACACCCAGAGGTAAAGGGACTTATGGGGCAGTATCTTTTATCCACAAGACCCATCTCTTTACACACACACGCACGCACACAGATGCATGCATATCATATTCTATCATAATTAAGTTCACATTGTTGTTCTGCACTGGCATATGATCTGTCATTGTCCTGTTACCATATATTGCTGATGGAGTCAATATTTGATAAAAAGTGATTACACTCCTGTGCAGCAGCTTGGGAATCCCATGTGTGATGACAGCAGCACAAAACTGTCGCCGATGGCTGGAACTGACTTACATCTCATGGTTAGAGCCATGCGAAATTCCTCGCTTCTGTGTTAATCTGCAGTTCCATCCTCCAGGCCCTAGAGGGCGACAGACAAACTTCTGAAGCTGCTTTTTAAGTGATCAAAGTATTACAATGTCAAATGGTCATTCGATTATCACAAATGAGGTCTGTGTTGCAGTGCAGTAGGCTAGTCGGCAGGTGGAGAGACACACACACCCATACATAAGCAAACTGATTGATTTGTAAGTACTGCCTTAAAATTTAAAAATATGTCTGAAACGGATCGTTCTCAGCTCACGCAAAGGGCAGCTATGTCCTGATTCTGTGTCTTCATAGCTCTGAGGACAGCGATACATATGCGGTGGCTGTAACAAGAACAAGTCGCTGATCAAATATGCATAGATGCACCATGTGGCATATGATTCAATCAATATTCAAAATGTAACACTGCACTTTGAAATTCAAAACATTAACGTGGTGAACTTTTGAAATTTCCATGCACAAGTAAAACCATATTGCATTTGCCAGAGGAGCAAAATGATTTTTAATGTCTGGAATCGTCACTCAACTTGAAGCAAGCTGTCAGTGGAGAGGGGGCAGGAATGGGGGTGCGGTAGGGGGAATTCTGTGTGTGTGTGTGTGGGGGGGTGGGGGGGATGTCTCTGTGGAACCTGAGTATTTTTAACTCCTGGCATACTTTATTAAAATACAGTTATGACTTCAATAATATAATTGATTCCATAACCACACTATTCACCTTCACTTGATGGACCTAATTGATCTTACTTCTGGGAAATAAACAGCAGTCTGTATGGTCAGATGGGATTGACCGAAGCTCAATATCTCCTTTGTGTAAGGCAGGCCTGAACAGAGACAGTGCATTTTGTTATTATGCAGATTACTCTTTGTGTAAAAGTTTACGTTCAGGTTTGGTCACTCACAGCTTCCCAAACTGCCCTTCGGAGAATCCTTGGGCGTCTAGAGTAGTTTCAGAGGAGAGTCCTCTCACTCCCTCTCCCTCTCTCTTTCCCCCCCCCCCTCTCTCTCTCTCTCTCTCTCTCTCACTCCCCCTCTCTCCCTCTCCCTCTCCCTCTCCCTCTCTCTCTGTAATATATAATATAGTTGTTTGTTTGTCATTTTACCTCTGTATATGGTCTCAGATTAATAAGCATTTATGTAATTAGAGAACAATGTCAGTATTAGACTATCAGAGTTTATAGCATAGTACTGTGTAGAGCATAGCGCTGACAACGCTTGGGTTGTGGGTTCAATTCCCATTGGGACCACATATATTGAAAAATGCATGCATTCATTACTGTAAGTTGCTTTGGATAAAAGCGTCTGCTAGATGGCATATATTATAAATTCAATTGTACATTTTGGATGAAAAGCTGTATCACTGCAGTTCACAGCTGTATAATTCTGGTAGGAATAAAACTTTCTAAGACAGATCATACTCTTTGAATTACCATCAGTGTGTTAGCAGTGTGTTACCATTACCATCGGTGTGCATTACCCCTTTTTCTCTTTTTATGAACAGGTCTGTGTTAACACTGGAATGCTGACATAATTCTGTAGTGACATTACTAGGTTTGTGTATTTTATTCATTTTAAAAGTCTTGCGTGCCGACATTCAGGAACCCGTGGTCTTCGGTGAGGTCTTCAGAATTTGGAGCAAACGGTCTATTGTGAATTGATAGTGCCAGCGTCGTGCCACTCTCCCTAATGTCTCACACTAGATCATACCTGTGACAGCAGGATATTAGTCTGAGTTAATTTCCATCACTCCGGTGAAGGCTGCAGCCAGCTCTACGGCTGCAGAGAAGGCCTCCTACATTAATGCCAGAACAGATTACTAGCGTTTTGTCTGCTACAGCCAATGAGCTCGGAGACTGGGCAATCGATTACGGCGGCGTACGACAGCCCGTGTCAGTCCTGGCAGGATGGGGAAGAGTAATGTGCCGTATAACTCGTAAACGCCATGCGCCTTGTTATTAAGCATGTACTGGGAAATCTGAAAATGAGCAATATTGGTCAATACACGTGGGTGGTTATTCCTGTAAAAGAAAAGGACACGTGGGGCACTTTTGGTGCCATGGGGGGGAAGTGTGATTTACCTCCAGAAAATAACATTACCTCTGGAGGTATTTGTGTAAATGAAGAAAAGGATGACCTACAATTTGAAGCTACCTAGTGACTGTCCAGCCACCCGTGGATTCCACAAACGCGCGTAGCAGGAAAGGACGGTAGAACCTTGAGCGGTTTTGTTGTGGAATGGACCTTGTACATCTGCAGTGAAGGTTTTTGGTGTCTATGCAGCGCTACATCTGTACTTTATTGTAACTATATTAGAGAAATAGCGCAGTGGGCATTACAGTACATTACATTACATGGGCATGTGACTCTTAATTGCATGGTGTCACCCGACCGAAGCGTGCCACTCCACAAAGTGCCACAGTGACATATCGTAATCCGTCGATGGGCTTTCTTTGCGTGTTGTCATGGCAACCCCGAAAAACAATTCACCATCATATTTCCATGGCCTCTGATTTATGTATTTGTTTCCCAGCCCTAAGTGGATTTGCATTATGTGCAAATGTATTCTGTTTATTTGTACAGCTTCCATGGTGGAAGCCAAGGAAGCAACACTGTTTATAGTCTAGGATTTGAAGTGTATCATTAACTAACCCACACAGGTCCCTTGGTTCTCGCTTTCTCACACTTCTGGGAGGCCGAGCGGACAGCCAACCCTGTGTGATTCATTTATTTTGCAAACAATACAGAGGCGTTATAAATACTTCAGGTCAAGGCCGTAAATAGCAGTGCAGGGTCGTGTTACTCTGGTCAGGTGATTTGCTTACTCTTGATTTCTCCAGAGGACAGGCGGGAGGAAGAGATGTGAAAGTAACTCAGAGGCCTGCAAGTAGCCAGGGAACCGATCCTCACTCTGGAGGGAACGCTGATATTCTTCGTCCGCGCTGGTGTTTTTGGAGTAAACTTAATATTGCTTTCAATAACCCCATGTAGGTCAAATGGTCCGACATTCTGATTGGCAAGTCTGAAGCTACACCAGCTAGGGAGACTTCAGATGACTTCCAGAGAGCTAGATTCTTGAAAAAAAATGAAATTGGACCTTCAGTGGGGCACTATACTGGTATGAGAGAGCTGTACCTAAAGACTCTCTCTTGGTAAATCTTTATAAACCGTGCAGCCAAATAAACGGTCTGCATTCTGTGATGAAGGCAGTGGAAAACAATCATCGCTCACGTTAAAAGAAGTTTAATGCCAGTGTGTATTTGCATTTGGGTACTGTTACGGATTATTCAGGTTTACAAATATAAACTTGAATTCCTGTTCGTCTCCTTCAGCTTGAGCCGATAAATGCTGCTTACTCGTTACTGTGGCAGTTTTTTTGATTTTGGATGCATTTCACGGAAATTCATATTGCTTTTTTCCCCCCACACTTTGAACACAAACCATTCAAAAGCCATTTTCCAACTGAATATTGTGAGGGATGCAATTCTCCTGGAGCACAGTTTACTAGAAGCCAGGCCAGCCCAGTATTTTATGAATAACACGGATGCTTAACGTTTCTTTTTGTCTAAAGTGCATGGGAAAGCAGCTGTTTTCTGTAGCGCAATCGGTTTTATAGGAAGACAAAAACCAGCCTTGACCTTTTGTCTCTCTGGTTCTGCCCTGCACTGGTGGGCATTTTTATCAGCTTTGTGTTTTGCGTTGCATTGTTTGTTTTCTTGACAGACCCCTTCACCCTGAGCAACTTCCACACAGCTCACGCTTGACATGTTATCCGTTTAAACAGCTGGATATTTTATTGAGGCAGTACAGGGTTGAGGACCCCACAGAAATGTCTGTGCCAAAATGCGCTGTTCCAAGGCGACAGCCAAACAGACCATCACCTGTCTAATGAAGCTCCCATTGCCAGGCTCCATCCGGTCCCGCCGAGCGCTCAGCGGCAAGCACTGATTGGAGAATGGGATTAGAGGTAGACCTTTTCCCAAAAACTAATTAAGTCTGCGGAAATGCCGTCTGTTCACATTCAATACCCAGGGCTGGCCCTTTCAGGAGCGGAACGAAGCGTTCTAAGCTCTTTATCGAGTATGAGTCTTGGGTTTTTATTGCCACAACTTGTTCATCTTCACACGTTTGAAATTTTAATATCGTTTTTTTTGGGGGCGTACAGAATGTTCCAGAACTTCCCAAAAAGGTTCTCCGTGACTCTGGGTCCTGAACGGTGGAGAGAGAGCTATATAATCCTGCTTTGTAAGACACAACTTCTCAACATGCTGAGCAGGAGCTGAAATTTTGGGGTGAGAGGAAGGAGATTTTGGAGAGAGGAGGAAGGGGAGTGGTTCAGAGAGGTAGATGTTCTCTGTTTGAGCTCAGTTCAACTGCGTGGTTTGTCTTTCAATGTGTGTGAGAGAGAGGGGAGGGGCGGAGGCTGAACACATGCGAGGCAACAAACAAACAATAATCAAATTGCTATCAAAAAGCACCATGCAAAAATATTGACCTTTAGCCAAATTAGTTACAATAGATAATCTGGCAATTATGCAAAATAAAACACAAATTGAAGACGCAAATTATCTAACGCTCACTTTGGTTTCATAACTGAAATATGCCCGCACAGGGGTAATTTAGTTTTCTTTTAAAACTCCATCATGGTCATCCATTGTGCAAATTACTTTTTCATCTGCACTCTAAATTTGTCAGCCACAAATTACTTCAAATCATACGTAATGAAAGTAAATAGAGCAGCAATTACATTGTCTTCTCTCACTCCCTCTGCTGTGATACGAGCAAACGGCTGTCCTTCTTTCATCTCCATCGCTGCTGGGCCTACGATTCGATTAAGATCAAGTAAACAAAGCTGTTATATTTTATTATCTAACCCCCTCAAGTAAGAGATGCAGATGCAATCTTTACACTATCTCACAAGGACGGCGCTGTCTCTCTCTACAACTGCCACATGTAAAAGCAAAGCCGAACCCGCCACCCGTCACTACGGGGAAAGCTAATTCCCTGAGGCCAGCGATGATCCACTTCCTTCGAGACGGAACTCGCCCACCTACTTTCTGGAGATGCCCTTCGCGCTTCTCGGTGAGCTCGTGCTGGCTCACCCTCCCCCCTCCCTCTGGAGCAGACAGTCAATCACCACCCCCAATTGGGGCTCCCAGCCAGGGCTGGACTGGCACAGCCAGATTTTGAACCACGGCTGCAGTAGGCAACTTGCATTCCGGGTGAATGCTTTGACCGTAACGCTACCCGAGGCTTCCCGAAAAGCATTCATTTTAATGGAAAAAAAAGTCTGCATTTCAGAAGTGCTGTAAGAGATATTTGAAATGTCATATGGTAATAATGCCTACTGGCCTAAACCTAGAAGTTGCTGGAAAAGGAATAGAAGTGAATGGAGAGGCTAACAAGATGAGACGCACCCCAAGGGCTGAGCTTGGGTACACCTGAACTTTAGAGAAAAACCCTGATTGTCAATCAAATACACCAGTGGAGCTATCCGTTTGGCCATAACTAGTGAAAATGCATATTTGTCTTACACTTCAGCTGGCAACTGTCTTTGAAATAAGTCCAACAGCGGGGTGTTAAGTACAAAAACTTGGTTAAGTATGCGCTGCTGCCTGTTTTACTTAACAACATCTTAACCCTCCGCCATTCAAGACACAGACAAAAAACGCTCCATAAATTTAAGTGAAGTTAATTTGACATATTTTAAATATTTAAGTCCAAACCAAACAGCTCTGCAGAACCCATTTCGCCCGGTTTGCTCTTGTCCTGATGAACTGCTTCTTTGTTGAGCGAGTGCTGCACTTTGTGAGCAGAGGGGCTTAATAGACCCGCTCCGCAGCGACGGAAGCGATCTCTTTGTTTCTCCCCGGTACACTGAGCAGCCTTGTCCTCGCGAGCTGACAGTGTGTGCTCAGCGCACAGCGCTCTGTAGCCGGGGGCGTGAGCTCGCGTACGCGCGGCTCCACGAGCGCCGCTGGTCTGGGTGTGCTGCGGTGTCAGTGGGAGAGGGAGAGCGAGAGAGAGAGCTGCTAGGATAAACAAAGCTTTGCCAGGCCAGTTGAGACGGTGGTGGTGGCAGGGCTCCCCATCGCCCCGATTCCACTCCATCAATTACGGCGGCCTGGCTGCTCCCGCTTCGCCATCTGCCGGAGCGTGAGTGGCGTCCGGGTCATGATGGATTCAGGGCCTTCCGATCCCGCCGAGCCGCCTGGACACCGCTCTGATTCGCCCTGTTAACAAACAGATGCGCGGGGGAAGACGCTCTCTCTCTCTCTCTCTCTCTCTCTCTCTCTCTCTCTCTCTCTCTCTCTCTCTTTCTCTCTCTCTCTCTCTCTCTCTCTCTCTCTATTGCTCTCTCTCTATCTCTCTCTCTCCCGTGACAGCCTCTCGCGGTCCCTGTCTGCGGGTGGCACAAAGTGAACTTCGCTAAGAGTTCTGCCTGCTGTTCCTCAGGGTAAACTGAGAGCGCGCACAGCTGGCATCGGCATCCGTGCTCACTTCGCGGAACACACAGGGAAGGGCTCGTCACATATGGGTTTTTTCGGTTGCCATTTTTGTAAGCCAAACCTGCGCAAAGATCTGGTCTGATGGTTCTGCACAAATGTACTTTTCCAATATGCAGTTTGAACAACAATTTCCTCCAATTTCCTCCTCAACATCCTCCATTGTTTGAACGAACCGTGCATTACATTACGTTTTATTACAGGCTATTAATGATTGACCTTTTGAGTCAAATGCTATGAATATAAGAATTGAATTATGGCCGAATGGAGAAGAAGGAAATTTGGAAAGAAGCCTTCTCTCCTTTTAAAAGCAAACTGTCCTTTGACTGAATGGGATGACTGAAGTCGTGTTTTCCAACATCAAGTGCTGATTTACTCCTCGAGTCGTGATGTTAAATGCCGGGGTTTGCATCGCTGTGACAGAATTTTTTTATTCATTAATGGAGCTTCATTCATTGGGTTAAGAAAACACACAAACGTCGCCGTGCATTTGTGCAAATCTATATTGTAAAGCTGGCAATTACCGTGATATTGTTTACAATTGCTTCGGTGCTTTATCTGAAATAACACAAATGACTGGAAAACCAAAAAGCCAGGAAATAATTTCCTATTTCTTGCTTCTTTCTGTTTCTTTCCTTACATTAACGCACAAACGCAATTAAAAAAAAGAACATTATGTATGAATCAGGGGTAGCTCGTGAGGGGGAAAAAGATACTCTTAGATTACTGTAGGATGCAGTACTTTCCTTTGTGCTCCAAAGCTACACGTTGTTATGTCGTGTGTTACGTCATGTTGTTGCATCATGTTGTTACATTGTGTTGTTACATGGGTTCCATAGCTGCATCCCTTGGCATGGACAGTGTAGCTATGGAACCCGTGCCATTGGTATGTTGAGTTATGAGCTATATTTTGGAAAGAATGTGGCTTCTGTTTCTAACCTTTCCATAACCAGTGTAATTTCCATATTCAACATTGTAAATGTGTCCTCAAGAAAGCCACCCCACATATTGTAGGCATAGACCCCGTGGGGTGTGGAAGGAGGTGGGGGGCAGGGAGATATTGCACTCCACTGCAATGTGCAAGTATTGAAACTGCACCAATTACTACAGCTTCTGAAAAAGAGCTGTACATTAAATATCCTAATGCCCTTATGGGACAAAGAAAATAAATCTGCTTCGTCTTGATCAATAAATGTTGTTTATACCTCATTATAATTTTTCCCATTTTTCTCCCAATTTACTGGCCAATTATACCCTCTATTTATTTCAATTCACTCTCCCCCACAAACTCACCCCCCATTCTCCGGGTTAAGCTAATTCCCCGAGGCCGGCGATGATCCGCCTCCTCCGAGATGGAACTTGCCCCCTTTCTGGAGACACCCTTCGTGCTTCTCAGCGAGTTCAACCAGTATTGGCTGGTCCGTTAAGAGTGTGAGCTACCTATCACGGTTGTGGTTCGAAACCTGACCTTACCAGACTGACCTTGGTGGGGAGCCCCGATCGGGGGTGGTGTTTGGCTGTCCGCCCCAGGGGGAAGGGGGAGTGTGAGCCGGCACGAGTTAGCTGAGAAGCGCATAAGGGTGTCTCCAGAATGTGGGTGGGCGAATTCCGTCTCAAAGGAAGCGGAGTTCGCTGCCCTCTGAGAATTAGCTTGCCTCGTAGAGACGAGTGGTGGAGTTTGTGTGGGGAGGGCAAATTCAAATAAATAGAGGGTATAATTGGCCACTAAATTGGGAGAAAACAAGGTGTCATGCTGACATGAAATGAGTGATATCTTCTCTCAGTTATGAAGTTGCTAAAGGTGAATAAAGTATATGTTCCTTTAGGCCGTGCTAATTTCCTTCCTTATTGCTCTCAAAAGGCTTGTCCAGTTAATGGCAGTCAAATTAACCCCCATTTAAAGTTCCTGTCACCCCTGGAAAGAAAACAGAATAGTTTCTGGCAGGTCGTTCATTAATTTCCATCCCTGGTGCAGATAACTGTTATAATGGACATGCAATTATCATCAAGAAAAGACCAGTGAAGTGGGTCAGGCGTTCTAACGCATTTTCATGCCTGTTTAAAATTTATACAGCAACACTGTAGACTGAGGCTATAATTCTTGTCACACCACAGACGGTTTTTGAAATTTCCTGACATGGAGGAGGCGCGGAATGCTTCCATGACATATACCGCTTACAAAGAGGTCAAGGTAACCCATTATATCTTGGGAATTTGGTTTCTACTAAAGTATTGAATTCATGACAAATGGCGGGGTTTGAAAAGCACACCATGATCAGTTTCCGGCCAAATTGTTTTTGTACATATGGTTGAATGATGTGCTTGATCCTTTTTTTGTAAGTTCTATTATACTTTTTTCACATGGTCATATTTTTTTTCTTTCTGAAAAGAGAAAAAAATAAAATCATAATAAATTCCCATGTCTATTGCGAGAAGCATGTTTAGTTGAGTGGATGAAATTGATGGTGTGATAATGGATAGAGCTGCAGAATGGATAAAATAATCAGGTAAAATAGAACTCAGTGTAAAGTGTCACCTTATGGTATATGGTCTCATACGACGGATTTAATTTGGTTTGAGAGCCCGGTTATTACTGTGGATGAGCAATCTGATTGCTTTGTGACATCAGCCTTCCAGAAGTTTCTGTGTGGCTTGACCTGAGGATGACTCTGTACTGTGCAGAGGCTGTCTTTGAGAAAGAGAGAGAGAGAGAGAGAGAGAGAGAGAGAGAGAGAGAGAGAGAGAGGCAGAGAGAATGAGAGAGATTAATGGAGACATTCCTTCCCTTCACTAGGCGATGAGTCTCTGTGCTTACATATGTAGGGCACGCGTATCCCTTTCCCTCCTAATTGCAGAGTTTCAGGTAGATGAAGGGATCTCCTGACCTGCCCTCTCCGTGGTTCACACAATCAATTACTCATCTGCGCTTTTATTGAAAAAGTGCGCCGTGTCCTTCGGCATCGCGTTCTGCATGTACTCATAGACTGTAAAGATACTGTTGCATTACGTAGTGTTTAGAAATGGGGCCTAGGATTAACTTTCAACCCAAACCAAAATGAGATTGAATGACCAATACGCCAGTTTGATATTTTATTCTTGGTGTTGCTTGCACACAATAAAGTACATGAATAAAAGGTTTTACAAAAATAGTGGTCAAATATTAGTTTGCATTGTTTACCCCAAAATAAATACAAAAATAAGTAGTAGTTCAATGTTTTTCACAGGGTCAGTTAACTCCCTGTTCCCAGGACAATCACGGTTTATTCTCCTTGTTTGTAGCTCATTAAAGCTCAAACGCGCTACAGTATAACCAGAACCTGTAAAGTGAATGAATGCGTTTGCTGTTTCGCGTGCCCAGTGAAAGGGAAAACTCAGGAGAATGGTGCTAGGTTTTCAGCCGCTCAGTCCCTGTTTTTCCTTTCACTTTCTTCCCATTTTTCTTCTTCACATGACTCTTGACAGTATCAAAACCCGGCACACTCCTCATCATATTCCATAAATGCACATAAAATACCTCCGTGCCCCAGGCCCGGACCACACCCAACATGATAGGCAAATGCGTTTTCCCACGTCTCAGTAACTTTTCACACCGGTCACCCATGCGACTCACATTAGACACACTCATTAGGCGAGCGATGTTACGTGTGTGCAAACCGCTAACTGTGGTTCTTGTACCAACCCCATCCAATATGACCACAAAACAAGCAGTTTTTTTCACACAATTGTTGGATTCAGCTCCATTTAGCATGTGTATTGTTCATTGTATCTAGATATGTGTGAAATGCCTTTTGCTGCCCTTGGTCAGGCTCCAGTTACTTTCCACCATGGGCCAGTTTCAAAGAGTGATGTGAAGCACGCCCCAGGCCAGCTGAGAATGTCTTGACACAAAGACCCCCACCCCCACCAAAAAATGGGAAAATGTATCAATGGTAGTGGCACTAACAGCCAGATCACTGGCAACAACTTACAAGCAAGTAGCTAGCCAAGTAAAATAAAAAGGTGAAAATGCATTTCAAAACCTGCAAATTAGGGCTCATTATCAAACCTGCTTAGAATAAACACGTGATTTTGAGCAAAACGCTAAAAGCTATCAAGCTAGAGCTGTAAATAGGAGAGGACATGATCGTGGGAATAAAATCAACGACAGCTTCTCGAACAAATTTAAGAGAGCGGTGACTGCAATCTTTGGTAAAGAAGCTATTGTCATGTCATTATGAATAAAAGCTATTTTGCCATAACAGTAAAAAATATCTGTGCTTGCTCCAGTGGGCTGCTATTCAGTTTCAAACAAGAGCAGCAAGCTCAGAGGGAGCTTGGCTCAAGAGCTAGGCGGAACAGCTGGCATTTCTGATTGGCCATTGACAACTGTCCGAAGCGTATTCGGGACAAAGGAGAGCTCCAATTGGTGCACGAGCAAACTAACCTCACTGGACATGAGTGTCCACTGATTGGCTGGACACTCATGTCACCCCATCCCAAAGCATTATGTCCCTTTGTATGTCTGCATTGCTCCCCAGGTATGTAATTGTGACCATCTGTAACCCGTTGCGGTCACCAAACAGCTTTTTACTCATAACATTTATGCTCGACCCGACTCATATTTGGCACATTCACTGTTCGTTATGCTTAAACCTGTGTAAAGTGATAGCTATGGCTGCCAAATGCCTTTTTCAGTGCTAGTCGATTTTTGGTGGCTCTCACTCATTTGTCGCTCACACATTCATGCCACAATTGTCACATTCAGTAGACATAAACAGTACATGTGTTGACCGTGGTGGTCATATCTGTACATTCTTGGTCATGCCCAGCCAACATGCAATATGGTAAACCACACTGTTGTCTCTTGACAGCATAATATATTTTTCCAAACCAGATCCTTTTTTTTTAAAAAATCACCCTTCACTCATTCAACAATTTACATTGTGCCTTGAATGCTTCGCAGTTGCCTTGTGACCTCTACTTTGTGCTTGTTTTTGTCGCCTTCGTCATAACACATTTTCAACACGACTATAATATTGATCGTTATGTTTTGTACATAAAATGAGATTTAATTTAATAATGACACACCAACTTTGGAAATGGATGTCAGTGTTACATAGCCCCTTAATTTACATTTAATTACTTCCATCCAGTGATCTTAGCGGTAGAGCACTCCGTTATGCTAATGTATTCCAGAAATGGCTCATTATGTTAATGGTACATTGTACAGTCCCTTTGCCTTTTGCCTTTAATTGTCTCCTTGGTGGGATCTGTAAATGTGCACATCTATCACTTTCAGTTTTTAACGCGTTCACTAACCATTTAAATAGCACGCTGGTTTCCTGTTTTTAGGATGTCGTTTTGCTTCGTGCACGAGGCTTTGTACGTGCTGTGCTGCATGTGTGTGTGTGTGTGTGTGTGCGCATCGCTTCGCGGAGTGAATGATCATTTCGCAGCTTTACATATGAGAGAAAAAAACTAACATTTTCAAGCGGCTCAATGGCATTCCCTCCACATTCAAGGTTAACACAAGCCACTGCTTCCAGTGATCGACTCCAGAGAGAGAGAGAGAGAGAGAGAGAGAGAGAGAGAGAGAGAGAGAGAGAGAGAGAAAAGAAAAAAAAATACAACTGTGTGAACTAAATCCAAATGCTGCTCTAGCCTCATGTCGGAAAGTTAGACCGGAATGTCATTGACCGGCTGAAGAATAGCCCTTCCTGGTAATTATCTAGGCCTTTTATTCAATAATTGTGGTGTCATTTTGAAGGATGCTACATTATGCTCAGTTATATATCATTATATGTCAGCATTCAGGAGAGAACAGCTACTCTCACTGGAGCAGGTGGTAATACAGTGGCTTCGCACACTGTCTGTCTAGCAAGAGAGAGATATTAACATATGACGATGTTTAGAAGCATTACCGAATGCAGTAAAAATGTGGAACGGAACAGCATGTGACCTTTCGAGCGTGTGTAAAATCCTTTCATTGTTTTACATTTGCCACAATTTTCCAGGAGCGGTCTTGAGCTGCTTTTTCTGAGGTCAGGGTATAATTTTCAAGTTTTTCCCTCATTTGGTAGTTTTTTTTCCCCCTTATATATGAATAATTTATCTTGTTTTTGTAGTCCCTCTACAAAACACATTTTGCTTTGTGACCTTTTTAGTTGTAAAAAAAAGCACCGTAACGAATCTATTTTGATTGGTTGAGTGAAAGTCAGAGCTGTTGCTGATTTGCGCACGTTTCGGGATACACGGCTTCGCTGCGGTCCCTGCAGTTGTAACGAAGGGCCGAAAGTGATAGGATTCAGTCACGGCTATCGCGCTCTCCTTTAATAATGAAAACAATCTATTGGCTCTGTTGTATCTGTCCCTAATTTCACAGCGTTTATGTGGAGGGCTTCCTCGTCCCCCGCCAGGCCAGCAAAGGCCAGCAGCAGCTCGCATACATTAGCCGGTGACATTTGTGACAGTGTCCGATGAAAGAGGTCTTCATGCCAGAGGTGTCGGAGCCTGGCATATGGGGGAGACAGTGGCAGCTGGACAAAAGCTATTATCTGCGAGCCGTGATGCCAGGGTACGGCCTCTCCATTTGCCCGGTCCCCCTCCCATCAATCAGGCCCCCCGTGGTGCCCCGTGGCCCCAGGACCTCCGGACCCCTCGTCCCCTCGACCGGTAGCCGCACTGACGTCTCACCCAAAGGCCCCTCATTGGCTTCAAAGGGCCCCTCGGGGTCAGAGCAGACCCAGAAATGTGCGCTGTCTCTCAGCGAGCAGGCGGAGGGAAGGAGATGCAGAGAGGCTTTTTTTTTTTTTACAGCGAGCCGTCAGCAGCGAATTGTCAGGAAGTTTAACGTTGTGTTGGCCTTTACTGTTGGCATGAGCGATCCACTGGCAGGCCCTTAGATCGGCAGCTTGGTAAGACTGAGACAGAGCTCTTTTTGCTCCAGCGATGACCCGTGCCAATGGGAAGCGTACTCGTGGAACTGGTGCCTGGAACGGGAAGCAGCTTTCCTGTCACTCTCTAACAAGGAAGCCCGGGCCGGAGTGGATTCTCTATGACTGCGGTGGAGGCTGACGTACAGCGATTTTCACTGCACACATGGGAGACGTGGGGGAAGTGCCATATTAAAGTTGTCAGGCCCGTAACGCCGAAGACACGTCTGCTTAGCAAAACCCGACAGTGTCCTCAAAAACTCTCGAAGTCGCCATTTCGCCAATCATCTCTTCGTTATAGGTTTACCCACCCGCCGGAAATATTCTGTGGGGGATTATGCATATGTCAGGGACAGAAAGTTGTTTGGGATTATTAGCATGGTGATGTAGGAGACTGTTAGCCGTGCGGTGCTGGGGGGGAAGCAGACACACAGAGGTCACTTTGGATGTTGTTGGCCACTAGCAGAAGCTCACTCTCTCCCTTGTAGCCCGAAGCTCATGCAGGATCCATTAAAGTCGGGCCGGTTTAATTGCCGTTTAATGGAAATTAATGGCTCTTTCAGGTTTAATATAAAGTCTGAGTGTAATATGCTGCTAATAATAGCGCAGCTGGACCTGCCTATGGGCTGAATCGAATACGTCTTCTGGAGCGACATCAGACACTTTCCCCCCTGCAGCTCTTCGGAGATAATTGTACAATGCAGCCAACAAATGCCGCCGAACCTCCCGTTCCTGGTGGTGAATTGATTTATGGATCTCTGCAGAGCCGAGCCCATGTTTTTTGGGGCTCTTCATTTATTTTTTATAAATTGATTAGCTTCCTGAATTTGTGCCGGGCTAATGAGGGGAAAAAAAGTGTGGCGGACCCGTGGTGATCCATGTCCTTCTTTACGGAAAGATCAGACAGGAAATGTGGTTCTGTGTGGCTCAGTAG
The DNA here is from genome assembly GCA_029706075.1 of Aldrovandia affinis. NCBI lineage: Eukaryota > Metazoa > Chordata > Actinopteri > Notacanthiformes > Halosauridae > Aldrovandia > Aldrovandia affinis. The sequence continues at coordinate 4,343,910 of JAINUG010000016.1, forward strand.
GTAGAGCATGGTATTGGCAACGCTGAGGTTGTGGGTTCAATTCCCACTGGGACCACATATACAGAAAAATGTATGCGTTCCACTGTAAGTCGCTTTGGATAAAAGCGTCTCCTAAATGCCATATATAAATGAGACGTGGTGTTTAGCGACGTGCGGTAAAGTCGAATCAGGCGCTCTCCTCCCGCAGAGACGAGAGGTGCGGCCCGCTGACGTGCTGCCGTTTGCCCCCACAGGACACGGACTACATGACGTTCAACATCTCCATGCACCGCTCCTGGTGGCGGGAGCACGGACCGGGCTGCGTGAGGAGGGAGGTCCCGCCCCCCACCACCCGGGGCCTGGAGGACCACGCCTACATCTCCGTCACCGGCTGCATGGTGGAGTTCCAGTACCTGGAGGTGATGCACTCCTCCCTCCAGATACTGCTGGCTGTGAGTACCGCCACTTCGCTCACACACACGCACACACGCACACACACACGCACGCATGTACGCAAACAAATACACACACACACACACACTCGCACATGCACATATGTACATACGCACACGCACACACGCATGTATGTACACACACACACACACACAGGCACGCACGTACACACACATGCACATATGTACATACACACACACGTGCATACACACACACGCAAGAACACACATATGCACATATGTACATTCGCACGCGCACACACACACGCACATATGTATGCACACACGTATGCACACACTTACACGCACTCACATACTTACACATATCCGCACACACACACATGCTTGTATGTACATAGGCACATGCATGCACACACACACACTCACACACACTCACAAGCACACACACGCACATATGTGCGCACACACACAAAACCCATGCATACAAACACGCCCACATGTGCATACATACACACACACACACACACACACACACCATCTCTGTATCGGTCTCTGAGCGCTTAATGACTTGCGTTAATCGAGGGGGATGGAAACGTCTGCGAGGCAGCGGGCGATGCATAAATTAAAAGTGCATTGTTCTTAATTTGGCCATTGTCCTCCCGGATGGCTCCCAGGTAGAAACGGCCCTCTCTGGAAACTAATTGAGTGAAGAATCAGAATCGATATGTCGTTGGAAATTCAAAGCTGTTCTTCAGCCCGAGGGTAATTGATTCTTTCTGCATGGCTAATGACCTCATCGGCAGAGCCCTGAAAATAGTTGCGTCTCACTTTTTCAATGGGAGCAAACATCTGCCAAGCATTGTCCTGAAAAAACTGAAGCAGAGATCACGGTCCCTGCATGAAAGAGTTTTCATATTCATGTATCCACAAAAAAAAGTGTTAGGGGAAAAACTGAAAAATGTCATTACGGACAACGAGAGAGCGCCGAATGTCCTTTGAAAGCAAAGAACGATTATGTGAAATGGGTGCTACAATAAAACAAAATAGTTTTCTGAGATTTCAAGTTTGAGGGTGGTTGTGGGTGTTCATTTCTCTTTTGTAAAAGGGAAAGATCAGTTAGCTCCGCTCACGTTAAGCAATCACAGCCTGTGATTGGCACTCCGTTCGATATCATGGTGATCCTCAAATAGCCGGTAAAGCTGAGCAGTCAGCAGGCCCAGGGACGTGAGGGTGGAGCTTTTTAAGCTCGTCTGAAAAGAGGCCGCGCCCAGGGGACCGACCTTCAGGACGGACCTGTCCCGTCGGGGACATATCGACGGCCTGTCTGCACTCCGGGCCCCGCTCCGCCCGCCCCCAGGGGCCACGCCCAGACTCCCAGCTGGCTTGTGTCTCTTTTAGCAGGAAGCGCAGCCGCCGTTTCCTGTCCAGCGAAGCGTGATACCCTTCACAGGCAGCGGCGATGACAAGCGTGGGCGCGACGCGGAGAGAGCAGCGCACCTGTGCGCCTGAGCGGAACGCGGATCGACGTGCAGATGTGTGCGTGTCAGCAGCGCTCTGGCTCCGCCGCGCGATCACGGGCATCTGCGCTAACGCGGGCGGGCAGGGCGCCCCTCGCCGGAGTCTGGGAGAACCCCAAGAGCCGCCGCGCAGATGTCTCGTACCCCTAATAGCCAGCGCCGGTGCCAGCGCAGTTCGTCTCGAATCAGCGTGATTAAAGGCTCCCCCCCCAAAAAAAGGACTAGTTAACAAAGCCAGTCCCCTTGGCCCATCACTCATCTTTTATTGGGAAATTGGGTTCATCGCACTGTAAAATAAAGCACAAAGCAATGGCCGCTCTGCATTATTCATAAGGGTTATATTACCTTGGATCTTCTGTGTCTGAACGCATGCAGTTAAATCTAACTCTCCATAAATATCCGCTGCGTGTTTATGGCTTGTTGTATGCCTGGTGTCTTCCAAAATCCATTCTCATTTGTGAACAGTAATATAAGATTTCATGTTACAGGACATTGGTGTAATATTACAGTGTTTTTCCTTTTTTGCGCCCCCCAGAAGACAGTTATACTACTTTCATGAATCGAGAAGTAGTGCATTAGTTTGGGTCATAAATTGCTCCGGGTCTCCCCGGCAAAGCGTTTAGGAAAGTATCTGTTTGAACTGAAAGTTTAACCTTTAGTGCAATTAAGGCGCACCTGATCTAACCATCGAGCACCTCTGACCTTTTAATGGAGAGACAGACACACACAAATCTCCACACAGATTGTATATTTTTGTCGTCATTTTGACTCTCTGCCCGGGACCCATGCAGAGAAAAGAAGACCACGCTATAAATCAAAAGGCATCGGAGGACGAGATCCAATATTTCAAGCTGTGCACAATGGAGTGTACTATGTTGAAGTGTACTACCTAGAACTGCGGTCAGCTCTGGAATCCATATCTGAATTAAAAATAGGCACTGCTCGTATTGCCCGCGACTACTTTGCTGGCCTTCTCACACTCTAGAGCGTCTAACACTCTGTAATTTAGGCACTCGGGGAATCAGTCGGTGAGAGAGAGAGAGAGGGAGGGAGGAAAAGAGGGATGGAGTGAGCGAGGAAGGGACAGAGGGAGGGATATTGTCAGTGTCTGTCAGTGTGGCGGCGTGCCGTGCCCCAGGGAAGGCACCGATCCCGGCCCGGCACAGGCAGAACCCGCGCTGATAAACACGCCGACAGCCAGGAACAAAGCTGTCTCTCTCCATTCAAGGCTTCTGTTTTAGACAACCCTGATTAGTCATTCTAACAATCCCGGCCAAGCCAATTCCAAAAACAGGGGGATCGCTTCTGTGCTGAATAGAAAGAGGGGGAGGAGGGAGAGAGAGATAGAGGGGAAGAAGAATGAAAACATTTTGTGGAGAGAGGGAGAGAGAGATAGGGAGGGGGGAAAAAGGAACAAAAAATGATTTTCGGTGTTCCAGTAAAGCTCTTGGAGTAGTTTCGATGGCATCCATCCCCCTCATACATAATTGGTGCATTGCTAATTTCCAAGAATCTGCATGACATTAATTATTCAATGTGAAAATGAAGGATGATGTTCAGGGGGGTCGGGGGGGTGGTTGAATTTTATTTCATCAAAGGGAAGCCATATTTCATTAGGAACCAGCTGCAGTAGGGGCAGCAGCTACAATGAGGACAACAGAGGAGCCTGTAAATAATGAATCAAGGCAGGCTCGGTGACCTGTCTGTGTGTGCATAGAGACACGGGGAGGAGAGAGCAGGGCCTGTGTTATAGGGAGAGCACCGAAACAAAACACAAGCCAGGCTCAGGGAACAAGCAATACAATCACATAGTGTGCACAGTACCCTTCAAAATTGTTCATACCCTTGATAAAGATGAGCAAAAAGGCTGTATAAAATAAATAAGAAAACATTTTTATAACTAGTGATTCCCCCCAAAAAAACGATGTGTTACAATTATTCACACCGCTAATAATTATATTACATAAAATCCAGCAAAAAATTGATTTCTATTAACATTCTACTGTTTTAAGTTTGTCTTAGTCTTAGGCAACTATCGTGGCCTCCCAAGAAGGAAGGCCTCCAGTTCTTTGAGAGAGGAAGGCTGTGGAAATATACTCTACACTCTACGTTCCAGAACTTCCCATAAAGGTTCAATGATGTTTAGATCTGGTGATTTGGGAGGCCATGGAAGGTGTTTGACTTCATCCTGGTGTTCAGGAAACCACTCTTGAATTCTGTTTATCAGGGTGTTTGGGGGCGTTGTCGTCTTGGAATATGGGAAAATCTTGAGGAAACGATGGACCTGGTCACCTAAAATGACTTTGTATTCCTGGGCTGTAATTCTACCATGCAGAGTAATAATCTGACTCAATGACTCCCATGAGATGGCTGCTCATACCATAACAGATCCACCATCATGTTTAACAGTCGGGAACAGGCAATGTGGGTTGAAGGCTTCATTTGGCTTTAAATAGTAAAATATGACTCATCAGATCATATTACTTTCTTCCACTGCTCAGAAGTCCAGGTTTTGTGCTCATTTCACCAGGTTATGCGTTGTTGTGAATTCGCCTTGATTACAAGTGGTTTCTGAATGGCAGCCCTATCATAAATCATCTTTGTGAAGCTCACGTTGGTGAGTTTCGATTGCGACCATTGTTCCTCTTTTCTGATGCAGTTCTTCCTTGTTTGACGTATGCCGTCTTGATTTACGGCACAACGTTGTTTCTGTGACTGATAAACCTGAAGTTCGGGCACCAACTATTTGACCTCTTTAAAAATCTGTTAGATCTCTCATGTTGCTTTAGAAACTCACATATTAAAGTGTTGATTTTATAGCAGAAACGTATTTTGGTAATTAGTATTTACATTGATATTAAACACGTGTAGACTTTTTTTATTGTTATTTAGGTAGGCTACTTCAAAATATGACACTACATATGTGTGTGTGTATATATATATATATATATACATATATAGAATATAGCAGGTCTTCAGTATAGTGCGGTATAGCACTGTGTGCTGAAAGCCGCAGGATTATATTTAATGTGGAAGCTAATATGCAGTACAGAATGTGTAGGGTGCCTGATTACTTTGAGAGACACGGTACTTTTCTTTTTGGCAGAATCGATGCTAATCTTGGAACAAATGATTACAATAGCACATCAGAGGACGGATGAATCAGACCGAGCTTGTTTATGAAGCAGTTGGAATAATTGGATTAAAGGTTTCGATCACCCTCCGTCCGTGCATCATTTTCCGAGTTTGGGCGGGCGATGCGCGGCAGTCATTTCACGCTGTTAATATCGGCGCATCGACTGAATAATTAAGCGCAGAATTCCATTACACCTTCCAGAGATTTTGTACAAGCTCCTCTGCCCTGCCTCTTATGCAAGTACAAGACCCCCCCTCACCCCCACCCCCCACCCCGGTGTGCACTCTTCCAGATGCCCCGAAATAGAGGAGTGAGAAAATGTGCTACGCCATTCCTTCATTCATTCCGTTCGCCGTCGTCTCTCAACTGGTGTCAAGCCAGCGAACCAGATAAACATATTCATCACAAGCTGTAAATTAGCATGTTATGTAGCATAATTTAACATCAAACGCAGCGACACAGCCAAGACTGCCTCGTAATGATCCAAATCACAGTATGGGCAGACACATTTCCCGTCTTCATTTTGGAAAAGCGAGGTAGATCTTTCCAAATGTGGGCAGTTATTGGCATTCAGTGTTAAACCGAGCAGCTTGCCTGCAGCCGTCAAAATGTTGTAATGAAAAATAATGCTGATGTTTTGAGTGGCGTATTAATGTATGATTATTAATTTAGTACCACCCACTGTAGACATCCACTGTATGTTCAGGCATGCTTTCAAGGGTATGCTTAACTGTGATTATGAGGGTTTTACTAAAATGTAATATTGGAATAATATAATATTCAGATAACGGTTTAGGGGTTTGCTAATTGAATTGATATTGATATTCAATTACAAATAGGCCTACTTTGTCACTATATATTGTGGTTATTCATATATTACATTGTTGATTTGATGACAGACACTGCAAAGCAAGGCATTTTCATGATAATATCGCACACCATCGCTGTGATGGCACGTATCATTGCTGTTCACGTGTATTTCAAGGCATTAGGTGCAGGTATGCTGTGTTCTACTGTAACGGAGCTGGTTCTGCCCGCAGCGAGTTTCGAACCGAGGATCTCGGCGCGACAAGAGAGCGATTTAGCTCGCTGAGCTAAAGACTGAAGTCCTTAAATACGTGAACTAATCACACTCTTATGCACGTCATTTTCTGTAGCGGACGCTCGTGTACCAGAGCACACCTGCTACACTACCGGAAATGAATTGAGTGTAGTGTATTTTAGTAGCCCAAGGCGATATATGCAGACTTCACAGCACATAGCATATATCTATAGGATACTTGTGATCATAGACTCTACAATGCACAAAACTAATGAAAAAGCCTTGAGACATAAAAATGTTTAATTGAACACATACAATTCGTTCACAAAATTAACTAGGAATCCCACCTGCACAAAATTAGCAGTACAAAATAGTTTGGATCTAGTGATGCATATGTGTGGAGGTATGTGTGTGTGCGTGATATATATATCAATTCTTAATGAAAGATCACTGCTGAAACCGATCCATGTTGGTCAGTTTCGTGAGCGTATGCAATGCGGTTCTCTGGAGAGGAAAGAAAGACTGTTTGTCCCTGCCATGCGTGGGGTATATTTGTAAAGCGATAAATGTTTCATGTTAATATTGTTTTGTTTATCCATCAGGGTGTATTATTTATGAAACAATTGTGTTTTGTGCACGCGCTGGCAGACCCAGCGCACCGACCACCTGGGACTACGGCACCTATGTCAGATGAGCCACTCCTGAGAAATTGAGCGATGAAATTTTAATATCGCTCCGCGTGGAACGGGATTCTTCGCCCTCGCTTTCGCACGAGCGTTTTTATTTCCCTTCGAACAGAAAGCGCTCTCCAGACCCTGAAGTCATCACTGAACTGGAACGCCGGTGTCTGCTGCGGCCGAGGGCTGTCGAAGGGAATTATATGCGTCTAAGCCTTCTCGAACGGCGGCAATACACCGTACATTTCTGAGCGCCTGGAAGTGGAGTTTTGTGTTTAGGAATTGAAGCATTTGCACTTAACGCGCTGGGGGATTTTGAACTTTATGAAGTTTCAACCGGGGAACGACGTCCCTTATTGCACTGGCGAGAGACATACAGACATCCCAGCATGCACAGGCTCAAATGGTTAGATAGTTGAGATTTCTTACAGAGGGAGTATTTTTGTGGGTCAGATTTTAAAGGGCTAGAAGAAAAAGAAGCCAGGATGGTGATGCAAAATATCCGTAAACAAGTTGATGAAATATTGATCAACAGAATGCGTTTGGTAGTATATGGCATAGTAACCCAGTGGACATAATTATAACACTAAGCAGTTCCATAAATGCGATTTGACGCCCCAGTTTCTTTTTCATTTTTATTCTTTTTAAAGGCAAAGTCGTGATAATGAAGTGGGCCAGTTCTGGGGAGCTGGCTTATTCTGTGCCTGCTCCCACAGGACCTTCACATCCACACACAAAGCAAAGAGAGCGCTGCCTCCCGTCTTCCATTTGTTTAAGCGGCGATCTTTCTTTGTCCTGACGATTCCTGGATTTGGGTGATAAAGCACGGGATCGTTGGAACTGAAGTACGGCGTGTCTGGCAAGAATTACACTAGCACGCTCACTGACAGGATTGTTTGTGTCACAATAGCTGGTTGTCCGCACAACCCATGCCTGCGGCCAATATTCCTAAAGAGCATTCATGAAAAATCTGTTATATTGTAATAGTGAAATGATGCACGATTCCTTGTACTGTAGGTACAGGTAACTGCCAAAATAAAGGAAACACTTAAGCAAATGAATGGTTCTGGTGAATGGTTTAGGTCCACTCAACTCCTTAGAGGGATAGGTAAACAGCAATGAATACAAAGCCATTCTGAGTGATCAGCTTTGTCCTATGGTGAAGCATTTCTATCCTGATGGGAGAGGTCTTCCAGGATGACAATGCCCCATCCACAGGGCATGAGTGGTCGCTGAATGATTTGATGAGCATGAAAAAGATGTTATCCATATGCTATGGCCATCTCAATCACCAGAGCTCAAACCAATTTAACACTTATACTTTTCCACCACCATCAACAAAACAACAAATTATGGAATTTCTTGTGAAAATATGGTGTTGCATCCCTCCAACAGAGTTCCAGACACTTGTAGAATCTATACCAAGGCACACTGAAGCTGTTCTGGTGGCTCGTGTTGGCCCAACGCCCTATTAAGTCACTTTATGATGGTGTTTCCTTAATTTTGTCAGTTAACTGTATACACTTGATGTGAACTGCGTCTGATGTGACCACACATTAGTGGTTGGTCATAGACACCGATTAGCCTCCCCCTGCACATTCTCATTATAAAGAACAGATTGAGAGTCAGTTTGAATGTGTGAGGGGGAGGATTTCCACCTCATTTAAGGGCTGATCAAACACAGCAGGCTTTAATCTGTATCCGAAGAGGCTTTTCCTGTTAAAATATGCCTGTTTTGATCAGCGTATCGCTCAACAACTCACATTTCTGCAAGCCAAGTGGCTTGAAGTTATGTGATTTTACATATGATAATAGTTGGTGGAGATGGGAAGGGCAAACTGTAACCACCCACTCCCTAACCCTAAACCTCTGTGTAATTTGCCAAAATTATGGATTGAAAGTAGCTTGTCATATCATTACAGAATAAGTTCTGACGGCTGTCTTTAGAAAATTAGCAGCAAACTGAACGTGTATGAAGTCAATTTGAGAAAGGGAATAGAATATGGCAACACCCCAGCAGAAAAAGTCAACACAACGCTAAAGAAAAGAGGCTAAAAAAAGAGGCAGAGACCTCATAAACGGCTTTAACAATTTTTTCTTCGTAATGCGGTCCCACACATTATTGCTGCTATCATCCCTTTGATCTTTTCAATCTATTAACCAGTTTCCTGGGGGTTTGGCATTTTAACCACAGAGACTGGCGCAATTTCAGAAGCAATTGCTTCAGCGGAACAAATATTAATTTTTGCAGTTATGATAGCTTATTAAGCTGGATGATGACAAACTGCGTTCATTTTCAAGCAACGTGTTCAGCATTTGCTGACTGGCATGGATTACAATTACATTTATTCAATAAAATGGCATTTATAGTCAACCAGACAGCCCTTATCATGGATTACTCAGCAGTGAAGCTCTGTCTTTTGCAGTGCTGTTTAGATCACATGCTTATTTGCCCATGGTACATCACAACATTTTTTGTAATTTTTAAAAATTTGTTTTGTTTTCTAATTTGTACCCTCTATTTCTTTCAATTCGCCCTCCCCCACGAGCCCGCCACCCGTCACTACAGGTCAAGCTAATACCCAGAGGCTGACAATGATCCGCCTCCTCCAAGACGGATTTCGCCCACCTACTTTTACAGGGATGCCCTTCGCGCTTCTCGGCAAGCCCTCCCCCCTCCCACTGGGCCCGCCATTGGGGCTCCCAGCCAGAGCCGGGCTGGCGCAGCTGGGTGTCGGAACCACGGCTGCAGTGGGTAACTCGCATTCCAGGAGAATGCTTTGACCGCTACGCCACCCGAGGCCCCGGTACATTACTCATGTAATGCAGAGACCATAGTCCCAAACGTGGGTTTGTAAAAACATCTGGGCCACTTGGAGTGATGAGCTGAATGAATTATATGTGGCTTTTGACTGTTATGAAATATGGGACCGTTAGGACCTCACTGTACATACCTGTACATTAACTACTTTAGCCCAGGGGGAGGCAACCCTGCTTGTGGAATGCCATTAGAGTATCTATTTTTGTTCCATCCCAAACCTGCAACTTCTTAATTAGGCTAAGATAATGTGGGCGACGATGTGTTTAAGTAATAATAATAATAATAATAATAAGTAGTGACCCCCTGCGTTAGTTGATCGTAGCTGAAGCTTTCGGAAGTCGAAATTGCATCGTTCCCCCTCCTGTGGGTATTCAAGATATGCCAGAATACAATTCTATGACAAATTGCCTAATGAGTCCATCCAACCCAAACATTAAGTGAGAAACAGAAAGGTTATTACAGGAGCTTATTCATTAAAATGTGAATATTCCATATTAAATGACTTGGGCAAACACAGACACAGGCAGGAATACTTCTGTGAACTGCGGTGCAATATATTATTCTGCATTTAATTGCAATTCTTTAATTATGATTACAAATCATCTTTATTGAGCTCCCAGAGATCTGCGTGGAATGACGAAAAGGTTTGCGTTTTGGATGTTGGATGAGGGGGAAAAAAATAAATCATTGCATCCCCGTCAAAAAGTTCGCAGAAGATCATTTGGTGCTTTGAACAACACAAGCTCCGGGTCTGGATGAAGAGAGAATGTGCATACAGATAAACGTCAACATTCCCCTATTTTGTTTTTGCTACTATCTTAAGACACCAAACTTATCCCTCTGCCCAGAATTCAATGTGCATCTCCTTCAGAGAGAATTAAATATGAGCAAACATTAGTATGTTATTTTTTTGCACAATGAATGACCAAGATTTGAGAATATGGAGACAAAAAGACTGTTATGTGGTTATACTCTGACTCATGCATAATTCATAGCAGTAGAGAACGCGGTATGCTACTTAATTCAGCGCCTCGTGAGCCCAGCAACCATGAGGAGTCATCACTTACTACAAGCTGAGGGTACAAGGCTCTGTTGCTAACTGCTATCGTTATTACCACACGGCTGTTTGGGTTGATTGTGGAATTGACTTCATTACAGAATTTTACGAGCATGGCAAGACTCATGTAATTGTGCCATAATTTAGTTTTCGACAGAAAGTTCTGAGTAATGAATAACTTAAAGGACAATTTTCCCCGCAACAAATGAATGAGAAGATAATGGGTGCAGGTGGTTCTGTCTTTACCCTCCTTTCAAGCATTTAAATAATTCCTGTTTTGTGAACACTGTGTTTTTCACATACGCATTGCTGGCATGTGTACTTTTTAAATGTGTTTGTTATTTCTCACATTCTCTCTTCATTTCACTCTCACACACACTCTCGCGCACACACACACACACACATAAACAGATAAACACACAAACACAGGTAAATAGACACATACACACACACACGCACCAACAATTTTCAGTGCAAGAAAATGGCTAAACAGCTGCATAGCTTAAAAAGGATTCTATTTGGATGTACTGTCATTTTAGGGACACACCAGGGGCACAGTTGTGTCCCTTAAGTTCGACTGGATGGATGCTCTTTCATGTTCAATGGTCGCGCTGCTCGTTTGCTCTCGCTCCCTGCAAAAGCCGAAGACAGTTAAGTGAGCAAGAAGCTGCAGCTGCGAGGGGACTCCAGATAATCGGAGTCTTTTATAACAATGCCAAGGGGAAAAACTGTATCGCGCTGACAGTTTAGAGGAAAACAAAACCTTTCAAATATTAGTGCTGAGACAAGAAGATTTGACATTTTTTACATCTTTGCTTAGCCAGGAAGGTCAAATAAGAACTGCGTTTTTTTGTTGAGATGACACCGGAGAAACAAGGCGGCTTAGACAATGAAAAGGATTGTGTAGCCAATCAGCTGAGAATTAGGTGGCCAGATGTTGAGAGCCAGTTTGGACATTTTATCAGGAAGTTTTTATCATTTTTGTAAACATCTGCAGCATGTAGGAGGAGAGGAACATAAGGGAGTGTATGACCAAATACGGATGTTCAAAATCTCGGTTTATTTCATAGAAGAATCCTCTGACTACAAATCCTACAATATTTTCCATGTATTTCCCTGTGTGCTAGTGTCAGTGTAAAGTTGAATTTTTTTGTCATCGTCTCCTGTGCTCCTTAGCTTTACTACAACCCCCCTGCATCAATCACAAAATGGTGTGCTGCTGCCATTTTATTTAATGTAGTAAAAGTTTTTAGCATATAGAAAGGAATATAGAGGTGATTCACCCACAACTTAGACAGGACGCCTTACAAGGTATGCAGGGGAAAATATGTAAGGGCTGTACACAAAGTTGAACGTTTTTTTCACATGCTGTCCTTCTAAGTGCTTTTTTGTGTTCACGAAAGCTGTAATTATATTGGGTCGTGATGTTGTGAGTTGTAATTGCATTGGATTGTGATGTTTCTTCTGGAGGTCTGCTCTTCGATGACATCAGCCTGCCCCTGGAAGGTATGAAAAATAAGTTGTATTTGTTCCACAAATTACAGGCAGCAGATAATAACAAACTATTTGACCTTGCGTCGCATTTCTAAAAGGTACAAGACCTGGCAGGTGCTCAAGGCAAAGCGGCAGGGGAAGATCTGCTAAGTGGAAATAAGGACTAAAGCTTCAAACTCCCCATCGCATGATATGACATGGGTGGTTAGCTCAGTAACACTAAAATGGAGGGCATAAACTGTGGCCTTGGCGTCAGCCGCCCCAGGCGAGGATATTCGGCGTCTAGTCAAGCACTCTGTGCGACTGGGTGATGATCCTCGCACAATGACAGCACTGGCTGCCCACATCACACCGAACTCAGTCATATCCAGCTCAGAGAGCAGACTCAGAATCTGTATGTTTTGTCCTTTGCGATGTTGTTAGATTACCGTTATCGGACGAGGAAAATTGATCAGCCCACACAATATGATGATTTTCCATGCTGACTACATTATTATGGGATCAGAAAGCCTGGCTTTCCCAGTGAAGCTCGAGAATACCAACAGTAGGATTTGATTTCCGTCCCCCTTGTTTTGACTGACCTAGGCCCCTACTACATATTGGTGGCCAGTCAGGCTTACAGTTTTGCTCTTGGGGCCCGTGAAGGAATCCAGTTTAATGAGATTTTTGTAACTGTATGTTTTCAGGGAGATCTGACATAAAAAAATGTTTAATGGAGGGGCTTTGAAGGTAGAGTGAAGGCTTGTTTTTCCTGATTGCGTATGGATTGTCTCCTAAAGCAACGCGCTCAGTTCCATCACTTTTTTATTTTGCTCTCTTGAGGGCGTACACGTGCACCCATCACCGCCTGCGATCGGAAGGCCGGGGGCCCATGCTCGGTCACGTGTCCTTGTCCTGTGGCCCATCAGCCATTGGTCACAGAGGACAACCTGCGGGCGAGACTCGATTTCTCACAACTGTGATGTTCAGATTTTTTACCGGTGTCCTCCGATCTTGATCACTGTGCGTTTCTGTTTGGGTTTTTTATTCCCCTCATTTTTGACCCCCCCCATTGCATACACTACAGTGTAACCATTGGCCAAAGCTATGGTTTGATTAAAAACTGAAACTGGCACCAAAAAAACAGCAGGTAGAGAAAAAACGTTGTGTAGAAATGCATAGGGAAGTAATTACTGTCAACTGCCACATCCGAAGACAAGTTTTAATGAGCTTGCCTGCTCGCACCTGTTTACCTGCATTTCCTCAAGTTGTTTGCTGTACAGATGATGCTGCTTGACAAGTATTCTCTCTCTCTGTCTCTCTTTCTCTTATCCCCTTTCTCTTAAACTCCGTTTTATGGAGGCACAAGTCTTGCCTGTTAAAGCTCATATTTGGACAAGCCAAGTTGGCAATTTGGGTGACAAGACGGAATAAAATATAGAGGTCGGGTCCCACTGAGGCAGATACGCTTTTCAGGTGGTATGTGTTTGGCCCGCCATCAGGTTGAGTACACAAACGCACAACTGATACACAATTTTGAGTCCTTTAGGAGGGCTCGGTGTGTGGGGAAGCTATTTGTGCACGTTATTAGGAGGGATATATTTTGCGTCTGCCTTGAGGATGTGTGTGGTGGTATAGGAGTTGGGGAATGTTGCTTTTATTGTTTTTATTTGTTTATTTTATGGTTTAACCCACTCCCGCAGTTCATTTGCGTCTATGTGAAAAGCAGCTGATTTTTTTAACGCCTAATTGGGTTTAATGAAGGTGTATTAAAGGTGTCTCTCTCTCTCTCTCTCTCTCTCTCTCTCTCTCTTTCTTTCTTTCTCCCTCTCTCCCCCTCTCTCTCTCCACAGCTGGTTGGCTTTGTGTATGCCTGTTACGTGATCAGTGTGTTCACAGAGGAAGAGGACAGCTGTAAGTACTGACCCCCCCGCCCCCTCCCCCTCCGGTCCGTCTCTGGAGCTCTCCAGGGTGAGACACTATCTTTAACTAACCAGTAAACGTCCACTGCATCACACCCATCCGCTCCATCCCACCCTCTCTCTGTTAATGCCCTCCGCCTGGGGGACCCTTACACGTGTACTGCACTGCATGGGTGTTTGTTCATGGGGAGGGGGGTTATGGGGCACAGGGGGCCAAAAGAGGTTGTGGGGTGGGGATGGTGATGGCAGCTGTACTAAGCCTTTTATCTGACTCTGCCATGCTTTTACAATGTATACATCATTTCCCTTGCTGGGACATGGAAACAGCATATGACGCAGTTAGCCAACTCTGTCTCCTCCCTTGACATGCTGTATCTGAGCAGTAGGCGTCCATTGTGCAGGCCCGCCTCTACTGGCCCACCACAGAGGGGCCGCCACCCCCACAAGGCCGTTGGGAATGCTAATAGCCCAGTAAATACAGAGCAGGCGATTCATCCACGTAAATGTGCTTCAGTGGCGCTACCTTGTGCTTTCTTTAAGTGTGTCTATTAGGTCACAATGTGGTTGGTTTTAAATGGTTGAAACTCGGTGAATATCCTGTCAGGGGAGGTTTTGGGTGTGTTCGTGCGTGCAGCAAGAATGCAAACAGAATGGCGATCACACTTTCGCCTTTGAATCTTGCAGTGCGCTTGAACATCAAACTCCAGCATTAACAGGTGAATGTGGAAGGCAATTTCACTTCAAAGCAGCTGTTTTCCATTTAGATTTTTTGGCAGGAAGAGCTCCCCCCTCCCCAAGAGCTCCCCCCTCCCCTTAATTGTATGCAGGAGATCAATAGCCCAGCCACAGACCCCTTGAGTGACAGACGGCCGTATTCACTGTGTATGGATGCATTTACCAAATCATCTCTGTCCATTATCAGTCCATCTTGATAAGCGGATCGAGAAATCTATGCCATGGGGCGGCGGTTAGCGTAGCGGTCTAATGCACCCGTATCTTGGCTGGTACGATACGAGTGTGCGCTGCCTATCAGGGACACGGTTCAAAACCCATCTCTGCCAGACCAGCCCTGGCCGTTAGCCCCGATCGGGGGCGGCGTTTGGCTGTCCGCCCCAGGGGGAGGGGGGAGGGTGAGCCGGATTGAGTTCGCCATGAAGCACGTAAGGGTGACTTGCGAATTCCATCTCAAAGGAAGCTGAGTTCGTTGCCCTCAGAGAATTAGCTTGCCCCGTAGAGACGAGCGGAAATCTATGAACAAGCACCCTGTACAATCATCTAGAACAGCCGAGCCAAGTGGAGCGAGAAAGACTGACGCCCTCCTCACAGTTATATAAGCAAGAAGCTGGCATCATCTCACAAAGAATAAAAATAATTTTGGTGGGATTAGGAAGGCTTTCTGACTGCTCCAAGCACCATACTGACTGCTTTTGAGTCTAATGTGGGTTTTGTTATATATTGGAGCTCACGAACAACACAAAGTGGGAGTTCACACTTTTCCAACTTTTGATTTTAACATGAGAACACAGCCTTGTATGTGCTGTAAAGAACGCCGTCGTTTGGCAGCTTCCTGTCTGTACGGTCGGGTGTTACTACAGGCAGATTCCCAGCCCTTCTGCAGTCCGTGTGAAGCAGAGGCAGTTGAGGGGAGACTCCCGCCTGTCTTGGTGATTTAACACGTTCGTGCGAGTGGCTTTTGACGTAGTTTTCGGTGTGACGCCGAAACAGTGTAATCTCTCGCGGGCATGCAAGAGTTAGGCCTCATTGCTCTGCTCAGTGGCTTTTTTTCGTTTGTCTACACAGACTCTGTCTTCGGTAAACATCTCTGCACAGATGGTGCTGGAGGATAGGATGAGGTATAAAGCAGTTTTGTTGGGAGTCCAAACGCCGAAGCACTTCAATTTTACACCGTAGGTAAACGGCAGGTTTGGCGCTCCCGCAGTTAATCTCTACCTCGCACCCACACGCTCTCGGATGCCAATCAGATCGTCAGCAGAAGGCAAACACAGGGCACCATGTTTGCTGAATATGAACTAATTTTTTTTTTTCCGCCACAAATGTGCTCCATCTCCCTGGCGTTACATTAATTATTTGCTTAGCAGACACTTGCATAAATTACATTGCACTGTAGATATTATATATGTGCACAGCTGGATGTTAACGGAACGAATTCAGGTTAAGTACCTTGCTCAAGGGCATGAAAACCATTGGCCTACCTATGAACGGCATCCTTCTGGTTACGAGCCCAATTCACTAACCTCTACACCACACTGCTGCCCACTGCTCACGCCCTGGTTCCATTCTCTAAGACTCATTCAGTTTAATGCAGTGGTGTTTTGATGGTTAGGGACAGTTACAAACTTAAAGGTTAATGACTTACAGGCCTACAGTTTTATCCAGAGCCTAGAGGGTACCGTGTATCCGTTAAACACGAAAACAGCAAGCTACATCCTTCAGAGATCCAGGCGGTGTTCCTGTGATGTGTGTGGATTCATTTATTTGGAATCGACTTCAAAGCGTACAGTACAAAGGTACAGTGTAGTGGGGTAAAAATGCAGTTTCTATTGCTGCAATAACCCAGCTGGAGAGAGAACAGCGTTTTTCTGGTGTAAATATTGTAAAACCTGCATGATCACGGATTGTTCTGCCAAATTATAGACATCATATATAAAAATTGTATTTCACCATGGGGAAAATTTGATTGGATTTTTTTTGTAAGAGCACATTTTTATACAATGCCTGGGAGGCTGAGTAAAATATTCATGTATACCTTCATTCATATCTCTTAATGGCTTTTCTGTGTTAGGACCCATAAAAGAAGCTTTCAGGGGCAACATTTCACTTCCCCCAGGAACGAGGCCTCATTTACCCCCCATCTTACTCCCACTGTCCTGCCATGGAGCAGCCGTATCCCGGCCAGGTGGCCCTTCTCCAAGCTAGGCCCCCGTTCTGCTTTCTTTAAGCGCTCAGACGTTGTTTTTGTCATTCGCCGTTAAAAATATTCTCCCCGCGAAGCCGTCGTGCATTGCTCAAGTCTATGGGCCGCGTGTCCACAGAGACGGGTAAAAATAGCTGGAATCTATCTCAGGAAAGACAAGTAACCTTGCCAAACGGAATGGCGATACTGATGAAAGTGGAACTCTCCCGATGACCTTTAATTAAGGATAAGATTTTCGTCTCGGCCGTCAGGGATCCACGCCAGTGATGTTTCCCTCCACACTGCTCCATTTGTAAACACTTGAGTTCATGCCAAGGACCCCTGATTTAATTTTTTTTTTTCTTCCTTTCAAAGCTCATAAGTCATTTTAAAGACTGGTTGAAACAATAATGACAACTAGAAATGAAAGCAAAGATTAAATGGCAATACATCGATTTTGTGTATTTTTGCTTTATACATACACACACACACGCACACACACATGTAGCCTATATACGTGTGTATATATATATATACAGGTAGTGACCAAAGTTGGAAACACCAATATGATATGACTGCGGTATCCTGCTCCGTAGAGTTATCGATGGACCATTCTTGATTAAACTGCCTGCTCACACCCTAGATTGAAATGTGCAGTAATGACAAACAAGGGCGTTATTACGGAGGTCTCA
Organism: Aldrovandia affinis; assembly: GCA_029706075.1. Classification (NCBI taxonomy): domain Eukaryota; kingdom Metazoa; phylum Chordata; class Actinopteri; order Notacanthiformes; family Halosauridae; genus Aldrovandia; species Aldrovandia affinis. The sequence goes on from JAINUG010000016.1 coordinate 4,361,553, forward strand.
GTTCTCCCGTTTAACCCATAATGCACATCTGTATGTGCAATAAGCACCCTACCTCTGACCTATAGAAGTGGTTAATAGGTTAGTGATTTAACTGTTAGATGATGATGTTATCCTGGGGGCTCCCGGGTGGTCTAGCAGTTACAATGTTTGACACTGGCCACTGCGACCGGGGTTTGATTCCACCGGCCGCACCAGTATCGGCTGTGGCCAGGAGTGAGAATTGGCTGTCCGCCCCAAGGTGGGGGGAAGGAAGCCGATGCGAGTTTGCTGCATATAGAAATGGCCCTGTGTGCGCATACCAAAGTTACGGTGACGGCTTGGTGGGTTCCGGCTCGGAGGAGGCGGGGCACAGCCGCAAGTCACTGCACAGTATCAGGACTACGGCAGCGAACTCGTAAAATATATGAGGGAGTGGGATAATTGACATGAAAAGGAGGGTGGAATTGGATAGTAAAAACAGGGAGGAGAACAGCAGAAAAAAATGAAAATAGAGAGATGATGTTATGCTGGTTGTAAGTCTGGAGTACATGGATATCATGGTCCATGAGTGAAAGATACATCTGGCAGAAGCAATTTCAGTGAGGTTAATAAATGTTGCATTGGCAAGCCCCAGAAATGCTCTCACTGTCGCTCTGATGTGCTTTAGAACTAGATAAATTAATCTAGTAACTCATTAAAAATGAGGACAGTCCGGAGGGCTCGTGAGTAGTGTACTTAGCTGAGGTGAATCTAAGTGGCAGTGCCAACCAAGACCGAGGGCCTGGTTTCATAAGCGTCAATTCCAATGAGAAGTTTGCACCAGTTGTTTTGTTTCATCATAAAATTTGAAATGTTAAATAAACATTCAAGTTAAGTAAAAGTTAAAGTAGTAATAGTTTCAGGTTTTATATTTTAGTTTTAGGTTTTTATTACTTTGAGGGAAAAAAACAGGTGCAGCATTTGCACTGGTATAAGGGTCAATGACGTCACGTGTCCAGTATGTCATTCGGGATAACGATGTCAGTCAGGCGGGATAACACTGATTTTTCTTGAAATATTCCATAATTCAATTTTATTTAGTTGAGGATGCAACAATAATCTTAACCCCTTTACTAGATTGCATTTTTAGACATTTCCCAGCTTTTTTCACTTTTCAGCATTACGTTTTGGGTGAAAACATAGACAAATGGGCCTGTGCAAGTAGAAAAGCCTATATTTCTGTTATATTAACACAATATTAATTGTGATACAATTTTGATTTCCTGAGCACAACATGTTTGTTGCTATCAAACGATGGATATCTATTAAGTATTGTACGTTGATAAATATAAATAACCAAATTATTAGAAAATCCATTACCGTTATCCCGAATGACATTTTTGATGGAAATCGAATTGTTAATAATAAAAATGCATAAATGTAATTCTTAGAGAACAAAACTTTTTGAAACGTATACATAACATTCTAATGAAGGTAGAAAGAGCTTAAATTCGCATTTTTAACTCAATAATTTTTTTTCCCATTTATAAACCCTTATTTGTCACTGACCCATAAACGCTTAATAAGCCTGAGCCCAAATGTCCTGTGGGGCAATGCCTGATTGGTCATCGCTATCGTGACTGCTCTGGTTGATCGGTTACCTGCGGTCTGCCTGCGACTGCTGCTTCAGCTGCACAGTAACTGCTGCTACAGCTGTGCAGTCCTCCAGCACGGTAACTGTTGCGGAGCCTGTTTGGCTGAACACACAGGTAAACAAAATGGCCAGTTGGCTCTGGAATGCGGTGCACTCTAGTTTCGGGCCCTCCTGGACTGAACGAGGGAGGATGTTGCAGCCATGGTGATGGGTGTACATTTGCAATCGGGCATTCAACATTGTGGTCACAAGCAATGGGGGGAAAATAAAAAAAGGATAAAACTATTTTGACTTCCAATTTTGACTTTCCATTTTTGTTTATTTATTTCTTGTTTGCATGCTTTGCATTCCTTTGACTTCCCATTGCCCAAGTCACCTGTCAGTGTTCTGTTTGTGTCACTTTGTTAGTGCTCATTGTTTTGGTTGTGTTGTGATTTCAGTTGATTTTATAGGTGGACTTGATTCATACACCTACCACCATTCACCCCAGAAAACCTCCCATGTCCAATTAAAGCCGGTTTACCTGTAAGTAAAGGGAATGGTATTTCCTGCCAGCCGTCTACCTTTCTAACTGGACTCAAGGACTAACATCTTGTTTGGGGTGGTAACCATGGAAACCACAACTAATAGTCGCTTAACCGCCTACTAACAGAGAGCTTCTGATGCTGCTTGTTCTGTGGTTCTTTCAATAATCTTTGAAGAAAAGTTTAAAATTCTTGGCGGTGTTGAAACCGTGGCTTTTCAGAGCGTGAGCAAGAAGGCCCTTTTTCACTCAAATAACACGTAGTTAAAGGGTCCTGTTCCCAGGTTCTGATACATTACACAATTTCCACTGAGGGAGCGGTTCTAGACACGAGTCATACACAGACAAGCCTATTTTCTAGTGGTTGTGCACACAAGGATCTGCTCAAGCTCTTGGCTTTAATAAGATGTAAATTTGCCAGTGCATTCAAGTGTAAGGATGATATAGGCCTCACATACTGCAGTAAGTTCTACATCACTTTCTCTCTCTCTAGAGCTCTCTCTTTCTTTCTCTCTCTCTCACACACACACACACACACACACACACCACTCGTTTCACTAATTATAACGATTTTTCTAACAGCATAACCGAAGATGAAGCCTACTTTTTTGTCGTCTAAATTTCTTAAGCTCTATTTTTCCCACTGTTTTTTTTTTTTTGCTTTTCCTAAAAAACTGAAAGCGTATCCCTTGTAATTTGATCTAACAATGTTTTTTTGGTTTTTCCCCCCTTTGTCTGAGAGTCAAAATGATCTGCAATGCATCCTTGTTAAAATGGTTTCAAAAAGTCATGAATAAATGAGTAGCAATGTACCAAATCCATATAGTTCGGTTACAGCTAAATGCTGAAGCCAGCAAAAAAAAAAAAGATTTGGCTGAATACCAAATGCTTCAAAACCTTAAAAAATACATTTTCTCCAGTAATGGATTTGCGATATGCCCCACTGGTTGAATGTTGTCAAAAGCCCACAGCAAAACCTTTGTTCTGATCATGTAGTGCTGTGCTCTCAGGGACTACATTCAAGTGTAAGTGTAGTACACCTGGTCTCATGCTGTGTTGGCTCACAGCCATTCAGAATGGTTGTTTGAGTTTTATTTTTAATTTTATTTCTTTATGCATACCTGACCAATAGCATCAGACCTGACTAACAGCATAACCCTGTTTAACAGTTTAACCCTGCACCCCACTACTTAATTTGTCTATATGGGAACTAAATGGGCTAAATATTTAAACATAAGGATACGAAATGGCTTTGACTAATTATTTGCATTTGCATTATAAAAAAAAAAAACATTTGCTGGCACACAAACTTTAGTTGATTGTGGTTTGCAGCGATGAACTCGCATGCGACCGGGAATTCAAGTGAAGTTTTGCAGTAATAGGTTTTGTGTGAAATTTAGTGTCAGTCTGCTCAATCGAGGAAATCAAGGGCAGAGTGTTTGGTGATTAGCTACATCAGTGTACAGCGTGAGGCCATGTCCCCCCCCATCTGCCCGGCCTGCAGCAACACACCCGCACAGAACTGCTGAATCGGCACCTCCACCAAACGCAGCCAGTTAATGTGTCACTTCGAGTTCTCGTGCAGTTTACAGCACGGTTCTGGAAAGCAAAATAGCAGCCATTCAAATTATTTACTGTACACTGTTTGTAATATTTTACAGTGCTGCAATGCTGTGAAAAAATGCAATGGCTTCTTTTACCTAAACAAAATTTGTCTACCTCTGCTCAGTTTGCGTATATTTGGCCACGTTGAGTATCACATCGGAAAAATGGAGCAGCAGAGCTCGCTCTTGGTGTAAGCCGAGGTACTCCTGAAAGTAATATAAATAAGACAAACACCAAATGGCACATTCAGGTGTAACTGGATCCAGAACTTCACAATGCTTGCTTTAAACTGTATTGCTGAGTGCAATTCTATTTCACTGTACACATAACACAGATTTAAAAGTGTATAAAAGCCAGGAAGCCAACAGACAGTTTCTTTCTAGGTGGGTAGCTAACCAGGATGGGTCTCTAGCATGTCATGTACTGGGAGGTGTAGAGAGCCATTTTTTTTTAGTTCATTACCTAGCCAGCATTTACACAATGCATGACCTTAACAGCATGTCGGCTGAACTCCTCATGAAAATGGAATTTGTCAGTCAAACGGAGAAAGGGTTTGTTAATAGTATAATAATAATGTCTCGAATATCGGGTAATTACCTATATTAACATAACTCTCGGTTACTAACGGTGGTTCTCAGTCCTGGTCACGGAGAGCTGTAGGACATGCTAGTTTTTGTTTTCACCTTAAAATAAGCCACCAATTTAGAAACCAGGTGAGGTGAGTTAATTATGCAATCAACCGTTTTAATTGATCAAGAAACAATGAAATCCAGCATGTGGCTCTCCAGGACCTGGATTGAGAAGCACTGCTCTAGAATAATTCAAATGTTATGTTCAAGTGCATTTTCTGTACCTCTCCCTATTTTCTCACAGTAATGCAATACAGCTAATTGGGCTTTCTTAGCTGCACTGTTTAGAGAAGGCCCATGAGAATGAAAACTTCCTGATTCGTAACATCACAATTCCGCAACATCACAATTAGCATGGCTGCTTCTGCTCTGCCCTGTTTTTGACGACGTTCAGTATATCAGACAGTGAGTTGAGAGAGACCAGACTCAAAATGTGCAATGTGTGCCACACGTTCTAACTGACTCCAGGGTGTGCAGACAACATGGATCTCTTTGGAGTCGGACGTTCAGTGTGTCTATCCCAGCGTCTTAGACGTCTGCAGTCTTTTCTACCTTTTTTTTTTTGGTTTAAATGTCTGGTTCAAAATGACTCACATTCACTGCAAAACCACATCTTTCACTATTTCTTTCCCAGAAATGAGACTGTTGTTAGAACCAGTGAGCAGATCAGCTGGGTTTACTGACTGATAGCCATGACCTTTTGAGAGATGTGTGCTGCTTTATGTCTGGCCAGGAAAAAACGATAAAGACTGATGTGTATCATAGCCAAGAATACTCTTTCAGATCAACAGACCTCAGCAGACACAAAGGCCAAAGCCATGAAAACACTCTGATGCTTTCGGTAGATGAACAAAGGCCCCCTGCCGACAATGTTTTAAGTTGAACCTTGTTCTGAGCTCTCTCCACGTTTCTTCACTGAAGTGAAATGGTGTTTGAAGAGTTTGCTTTTCCCAAAGTCATGTTTTTGACTCATGTTCCAAAATAAGTCGCCCCTCACCGATGGATTTGGAGTCATTCAAGCTGAGAATACCAGAGATGAATGAGGTCACAGTGACTGCAGTGATATTTTCTCTTGTTTGTAGAACTTGTAGATGACCTAACTCAGGGTTCATCAAATCTTGCTCACAAATCCAAATTCCGGTCCTGGTTTTCCTTTCTCTCAGGTAGTTAATTGAACAATTAATGCAAACGATTGGTCAGAGTGTCTTCACGCCTGACTCCCAGGTAAAGGAAGGCTGGAAATACAGCAGTGGTTTGCCCATGAGGACCGTGATTTGAGGAACCCTGACCTAACTTGTACTATAGTGGGAAATATGTTAGCAGGGATACTGGCTCATGATTTATTAGTTTTAAGCCATGGCCATCTGTAAACGATTGGATTGACCCACTCTTGATATATGCTGTGGTATACAGTAGAGTGAACATACTGGATTATGGTTTGGCATTATGGATGGCCTCCAAATAATGTGACAATGGAAAGAAAGTAAAAACAAAAATACATTCAAAATGTTATCATTAATTTAGAAATGTGTTACATCCCTTGCAGATCGAAGTAAATGAGGAGCAGCTGCCGGTGAACCTGAGACACCAAAAAGACAAGGAAGAGATCCGCTGTGTGGCACACACAGTGCCGAGTGCGTGAAGCAGGTGGCGCGTATACCTGCGAGTGTGTGAGCTGTATGCTAGGGTGCGCGAGCGTGTTTGTAAGCAAGAGCTCGCACACCATCGACCTTCGACCAAACTGATCACTGAGCAGCCCTCTGTAAAAAACACAAAAAAACTAAAAACATTCTATACACAATTTTTAGTAAATATATTTCTGAGCATTTAAGCCACAGCTTATGGTATGTGGGGACCTGCTTGCGATTTGTGATTCACAACAGATTTCTTTTTCTGCTCAACCTCTTTGTTTTATATGTATTCCCAAAAGCAGATGAGGCACTTGTGATTCCCATGTATTTCCAATGATATGATTCATTTAATCTAATTTGCCATTTACGTCTGAGGGACACTTTTCAGAAGATTTTATTACCTCTTAAATTGGCTTGTTTTCATTATTGTGTAAGATAAGATCTCCTGTAAAAAGATTTTAATATGTTAATTTTTGTAATGTACTTACATGTCACTTTTTCGTCTTTTAAGTTGTAATACTTGTGTATGCCGTGCTTTGAATTGCAAACATTACATTTTATTTCAAGGGTCCAAGTTGATTTTGAACAACAGAAACAAACATTTCGATCTTCTCCTTTAATTGATCCATACAACTTGCCATTTTTTTAAATCACAAATTCCACAAAAATTGTAGACTTGAAGCAAGGAAGGTTCTATGGCGAATAGAAGATTCATCGATTGTCTCACACATTAACCGATGCAAATCCTACTACTCAATGTTACATTAAAATGTTACTGTACACTGTGTATATAAGACTATTATACAACACATATATGGACAGATTTAACTTCATTACATGTTCAAATTATCCTGTGGCGTGTGAAAATTTCCACATTTAAAGAATGATAACGTAAACTGAATATGATCAATATCTACGGTGTAAGGTCTGTATCTTTACATAGTTTAAAAATGTTACATACTGTGAACATCATCCCATTTCGGTTAATATTCCTCCCCAACACATGCAATCAAAAACCCTGGAGGTTGAAATACACAGCAAAGTTGTGAAGTACGCATCAAGCAATTTTGTTGAGTGACTTTGCATTAAGTAGACACCGTCTACTGAGAATTTCCTATGGGATAAATGTGGCACATTTGTGATGTATTGTCTCCCTTCAGACACTTTTTCATACATGATAGTGATAAAAAGCACATGTTCTGTGACATTTGAAATAGTGCCTTTTATATCTAATTTCACCTTATACTTCACAATTGAGACAGTTAAGCTTGTGTTGATATTGTGAGTATTCATTAAATTTTTCAACGCAGCGAGGGGGCATTTGGAGCCAAATAGATATATGTCGGCACGTAGACAACATGTAATGTGTACACAGTTTATTGTCAGCAAAATGAGACCATAGTGCAGAAACAGTATTGCGCTGTCCATAACATTGGAATAGAGGCATTATAATGCCATCTGCTGGGTATGTACAGAAATGTATATGTGATCTGTGCTGAAACATTAGGACTGGAAATCATATGCATATCATCCAAGAGCAGACCTGAGATTCACAGCGAACATTTAAAACGGGTTCAAATCACAAAAGCACCGGGGAGAAAGTGAGAGAGCAGGAATGTAATCTGTGATTGGTCAATGATCTTACATTTTGACTTCCTTGAAGTGACTTGCGTGTCTTGAGTGGGGCTTTGTCAGAGAACAGATGCATAATTTAGGCTAAATTAAGACTTTGTACAAACAAACAAAAAATGTTTCTAACGTAAACATTTTTTTCACCACAGAACAAATGCTTCATTTAGGCATAGGCTTTGTACAAAATGGTTTCGATGTAAAATACTATCAGATGCATGCATGGATGTTTTTCTTTTCTTTTCTTTTTGTGATTGCTGTGTTTGCCATTTTTAAAGCTCGTCCTTTGGGTAGATAGGTAAGACGTGAATGAAGGTTGTATATACTAATCTACGTTTCTTGTGCCATCTACAAAGTAAAGCCTAAAACATGAAATGTTTATTATGTGCAATCTTTCCACACGCAACAGCCTCCAATAGCGTTTTGAATTTTTTGACAAATTTGATGGAAACCAGTTGACATCTAGGTTATTAGCATTGGCGATTATTGTTTTTGAAACTAGGACAACTTCCTCCTTATACACTATCTGTCATGATACAGCAACTGCCAGGTTAATAAAACTTGCAATAAAATCATTTTTTTCTTCTTTTGACAAACAAGTACTAATTCAGGCATTGGATGTGTGAAGGTTTTAGTCTGTGAATGTCTTTGTGTGTGTGGGTGGATGTGTATGTGTGGGTGTGCGTAGAAAAGTAGAAATTTTGCACATTTAATTTTTACCTTGTGTAAAATCGACATTCTTATGTGATCTGACAAGTATTATTGATAGGCACACAATGTTTAAAACGACAACAAACTCATCAAGGCAGACCCTTGTCTTGGTACCATGTACAAATTAGTGTTAATAACAGGAAATACCTTGTCAGTTATCAATAAACTGTAAATTGGAGTAACAACTGAGTCAGTTTTTCTTTCTTATTCAAAAGTGACCTTTTGTAGAGGTTGTAGGTCAAGGGTAAATGTAGAAATAAACTTCTTGACAAAGGAATAGTCCACTCTGCCGTCATTATTTAATGGGCCTGTTTCAGTATTTTTGTTCTTTTTTGCCTGTGTATATATAAAAGTAGATTTTCACACCTTAAGGCTGAAGGAGGTAATCTCAGGAGTCCAGCAACTAACTGTCCACCGCAGCAGAAGATCAAAATGGATGGAGATTGCCACAAGTCCTTATTGCCCTGCACTGTCAGTAGGGATTACCAGAGATCAGATGTAATTACGTGGTCCTGGCACAGTGCCACGCCAAGTGTCACAGAGTATAATTTTCATACTATACTGCACTAGTTGCTACTGAATGACCTTTGAACCCAGTTGTTGAAAGTGTCCCATCCCCCTTTCGTTTAATCAATACTGTTTACAAATGTCACATGCTCAAAGGACTCTGAAAATCAAAGATATGGCAAAATAGTTCCACTGATTGTATTTTTTGCCCCCATTCTGTCCATTAATAAAAACATTACATATGTGCACACTGAACATGACTTGAAATGTTTATCATGAAATAAATCACCAATAATTTAAATAAATGGCTTAAATAAATAGAAGGGTGGCACATTCATAAATAACCAGGGATTGAAGGCAATGATGGCACAACACATTATAGTGGTACACACACTGCATTCTGGGATATTGTAATGCCCAGGCAAGAACACAGCTGTTGTACTATATTCTTGAAATGGCTTAAAGCAGACGTAAATTATATAAAACTCTTCATGGTTAAGGGAATGCTAAGACTGAATACTATGATTACTAATTTACTAAAACATAGGCAATGGTCTTTAAGGACAAATATTAATTTCTATTTAATTTAGTTTAAAAAGCACAATTTATCATAATCACTACCACTTCAAATGAGTAATTGTTCAGAACATAACCATGAGGTAATAGAGATGATTTCAACCTTGGTCTGAGCGAAATAATCTCGTTCTCTCCATCCAGCCCAAGGGCAATTCAAATGAGACACACAAATTACAATTGGCTTCTTGATCTGAAACAAATAAAAATTTTTAAAAAAAAGGAAAAGTATCATAATCAGCCCAAATGAGGATGATCAGAAGATAAGGCTTGTAATAGAGATGATTTCAACCTTGGTCTGAGTGAAAGAACCTCATATCTCCATCCAGCCCAAGGGCAATTCAAATGAGACACACAAATTACATTCCAGTGTTTTGATCCTAGAAAGCCCTTTTTAACTCATCATATCCCATTTTTTCTGAGCCCAGGCTTTGTTAAAAAGGGGAGAGGTCAGATTATTTCTAAAAATCCAAATCCACACCAGCAATTCCAGCTGCTAAGAATACACCCCATTCACATTCCAGTGTTTAGCTACATAGAAATACTTTTTTAACTCATCATATCCCATTTTTTCTGTATTCCAAATACATGGGCCACACCACTGCACCTTCCCTGCAGTGCTTGAGCTGGACACGGTACTTTCAAATGCACTTTTCACTTATGGTCATGCAGTCTTAAAACATATTTACATACAAACAGAACACTGTCATAAACATATTAGTAGAGCATAGGGTAGGCTACTGTTAAAAATGTCTATTGCATTATTGGTCATTTGAGTCGCCATTTGGTTCGCTTATGGGCATCCAGTCTTCATTTTTTAATTTTTTTTACTTTAAAAATTCACAGCATTTTCAAAATAATCTCCCTCTCATGGAAAATTAAAACAAATCTATTTAAATAAATATATCTGTTCAAAAACAGCTGGTTTTCTCCCCGTGTAAATGGGATTGTAGTTGTAGATCAGTGTTTTAAGCTCTTCTTCTTTACTTGAAAATCGATGGAAGTTTTTTCTGCTGTTAAAACAAAAAAATATAGATCATCTTAAAAGTTGTGAATTCAAAACTTATTTGTGAACACAATTTATTAATTGAATACCATATTTACCCAAAAGACATACGTTCTTAAAAAAATACTGGAATGTAGATTTGAAATTAGATTCTATATTGCAATATAAAGTGACAGCCCTTTACCCCACTAGTGTAGATTTAGTAGAGTACAGAGTATAGAGTAGTCCATATAAAGCAGTCATTGGTAAGTGAGCAGATACCCAACTGAATGAAAAGCCCTAATTTGTCAGTTTTACTGTGATGCTTAACAGTAAATATCTCTGTTTACAGATATTGAGGTGACAAATTACATACTCAATGACATCTATGGTGGAAAACCATGTATTGATGGAATACAATGGACAAGCACAGATATTATTTGTAGGACACACAATTAATGTAAATGTACAAGCATTTTGTGAGGGCTTTTTGTGATTTTGTGTCAATCATCTGAAAAATCTGGACCGTACGAAACATGAAGCACAAAGTATCCCAAATTTCATCAAAATCCATATTTGACTTATTTTGCAGGTTGTGTTCTGTTACCTTCATTGACAAAGAAGTCAGCCATGAAAAAGCCAGTCTTCACAGCAAACCGTGAGTGTGGAATGACAGGCTTGGTGAACTCAAAGGCATTCTTCTCAGGGTGCCACTGAGTCGCATAAATAGGGAGGTTATGCGCTGCAGAGTGAATGAAACAGCTCTTTTAATGCATTGGAATGGCAACACAAAAAGTGAGACTTCGTAAGTGAACAGCTGCGAAGGAAGGGTACTCAACCCTACGCACACTAGAGCAATGCTGCAGTGCACAGAAAGGCCATTTATATGAACTACATCCTAACATGCATATCAATTCAGAGGCTTATTTCTGAAAATGCTTCTCACCAGATCTAGAGCTTTCAAGCTATTTTTTTTACTACAGAAAATATGCAAAAAATACACCAAATTGTTTGTATTAAATATGAGCAAACACATCTCCTTCAGGTCAGGAACATCCAATGCCATCAGCAAACAGGGGACGGGGAGAGAAGGGAGAAGAAAAAAGAAAAAAGAAAAAAAAGTTTTTGCAATATTTGCCTTGACTTGCAAATTTGAACGGACCATCTGGTGTCCGCTGCCTGCCCCTCCACCATGCATTGTGTTTGTAGGCAGCTGTCATGAGCAAGACCCAGGCCGGCACATCAGATAAAAACTATTTCACTGAGTACTGAGTACTGAGCTACTGAGCTGTTGGCAGTGAAAGAATCACAAGGGGGAAAAACTTTAGCGGTTTTTCATTCCCCAACATCAGGGACAGTTCTTCTATCGATTGTTCTCCTTGTCAGGTTGAAGGCTGCACCAGTGTTTGTTGCTTTGTTGTTTGTTGTTTGTTGCATTTCTTGCGTCCGTTAGATTTTTCGAGCACCTGGTGCTGTATTATTAGGCACTCAAACCGATGACCATGTGTGGATAATGTTAGCATTAGTGTCTTTGTCTTTAATTGTAATTCAAGTAAACCTCATTTAGGCTTAGCATGGTTATATTTACCTGTTACGTGCAGGTTAAAGGAATTTAGGTCCATCTCGCAAGCATTTTCCTTCCCGTTGTGACAGGTATAGCATGCAGCTGCCAACAACGATGTCTATCGCTGTATTACTGCACTGATCTCTTGGCCGAACAATGATTGATCATACCATATATTAATGCACATCTTGTAAGTTGCTCTGGATAAGAGCGTCTGCCAAATGCTTGAAATGTCATGTAAAATGCATCACTCCCCTAACACCCCCCCATTTCCCTTTGATTCAATTCAAAGCCAGGCACACACTTGTCAAGTTCAGACTAATTTAGGAATGTAACCCACATGGCATGGCATGACAATACTGCAATCTGTCACACCCCTAAATCATCGCTATAAGTGGGGTACAGTAAAAGAGTGCTGAATGTACAATAAATCTGATGCTTTTTTGCTTTGGATAAATTTGTTGTTACGTACTCAATTCCTTTCTTCATGAAATAAAACATCTTTTCATATTTTCATTCCATTACACATCTTGGAAAGGTCACCATCTTGGTAAATGGTTTGCATCTGGTATTAAAGTAGAGTAACCACTTCAGAAGCTTATTCTAGCTTTCATGTGATAGTCCTAATCCCGTCTATTGCATATTTGTTTATTGAGAAAGGCTCACCTTCAAAGGTTGACACAAAATCCACTTTCCCATCATCATTAGTGGTCAAGACGTTGTAGAAATTTCTCAGCTCCTCACTTTGATCAAAACTCTGGAAAAGATTGTAGACCACAAAGGTAGTGCATGCATTTATTGTTTTAGAAGCACCAAATATTTACAAATGTTTTTTTACATTAAGTAAAAATAACTGGGACAACTGATCGTTTACAATTTACTGAGGCTTAACTGATCATTTATAAAGCCTAAACATACAAAATAATAATAATAATAAGTGCCAATTGCTGCTGCCAATTGCGACTACCATACCTTAACAGTGACACTATACTGGTGCGAGTGCTCTGTTAGGGGTTCTGAGGCCAGAGCTCTCAGGACATCGTCTGGGAAGCCGCTGAACATTCGGCTCTTTGGTGAACCTACCCCAAAAAAAAAAAAAAAAAAAAGAAAAACATCAATCATGAGATTGCAATTCTTTTCTCAGTAAGAACTTAATTCAAAATCATCATAAGACCATCTCTAGAGATATAATCATTAATTATGATAACAAATTCATAATTCATTGATTATACTTTGAAAGTTCTTATGTTAAAAAAACAATATCTATTTTCTCATATTCACTTGTTCAAATGTATACTTGTGTGTTATATATATATATTTTTTTGTATTCTGTACGTTTCTATTTTTTATGCTACGCTTTTGGAAATATTTACCTTTTTTATTTCATGCCAATCAAGCACACTGAAATTTAAATTTAAATTGAACTTAAAACTCCTTGATCCAAACACTGCACGCATTGCTTTACCCTTGATGAGAACCCACCCTTGGTGAAAACCAGAGGAAGTGCAACTCCAGAGGTGTTTGTTGGAGACAGCAGAAGCTTTCCACTGGTCAGATATGTCAGTTGCTCGAAGCCAAGACAGGTACCCCATATAGGGAAGTAGTCACCTTTAAGATTAGCCTGAGGGAAATAGAAGAACTAGCATCTCAGAGAGGCATACGCACCTCCATAATATTTCATAGGTGCTGGGTAATAAAACCGAAAACTAAAAAGAAGAAAATACTCACACGCTGCTGTTTGCAATAGATTTTTTAAATCTCTTTTTCTGCTGTGAGGACGTTTCGACCATATCTGGTCTTAGTCTGGAAAAAGGTGCTCACGTGAGCATCCTTGTATAAATAAACAATCGGCGATCAATGACCATTTGTGTCATCGTGTCATAATTAGATAATAGGTTCCATACAATTCATTGAAATGTTCAATCATGCTGTTTTGTAAATAAGTCTAGATAGTCTACACTTGAGATTTAATTAAACGGACAAAGTTAAGTAATCTATAATTAAAACAAACAAGGAGAGCAATATGTCTTGTTAATGTCAGTATTACCATGCATCAAACTTGTTTGGAAAGCATATACAATGTTCACAGGGGCACACCGTTATATCTTACATAACATGCGCTGCTAGTAGCTATTTCCTCTGCAATAGCAGTTTGTTCATGTCCCCTCCCCTATGTGGTAAACTGACGTGCTCTAATTCCCTATGCTTTTCATGGATGAGACATTGTGACCTGCCTGCATAAAGGCCTGGTCTCCTGTCCCAAGACTGCTTCTATGCTCACCAATTCTTGGCTTGAGGCTTATGTCAGTCTTACCTACATAAGATAGTCCACAAGGACTAGTTAGGAGGGAGATAATATTGGGCGTGGTACATGAAATTACACCTACCTTAGTACCCTTATAGGGGTGGTTAAAGGATTTGCAAAAGAAAACTATTTTGTTTGAGTGCTGGTAGGTCAATAGTCTCTGAATCCCTTAAGGCCCTTTTCGATTACACAATAAAAATCAAGAACTAGCCAAATGGGAGCTAACAAATGGGAGCTATCAGGAAGTAGTGCTAGATTCAGTTCTAGTTAAAAAAAAGTTTCCACCGACTTCAGGGGAAACCGTTACAGTTTTAGTGACGACAGGAAAGGGAAACTGACATGTGTTCTGTTTCAGTTCCTTTATTTTTAAATGACATTGGTCAGGATCTTGTATATTTTAATTCCCTCAAGCTCTCGTTGAATTTTGTCCCGACCAAATAATGACGAGAGCTTGGGCCTCGTCACTGCTCCATGGTCCTCTGATTTTCTCCATTATTTACCTTCTTTATCAAATACTAACAATGCTTCTTCCCCCTCACGATCAGTCGCTTGAGTGACGCAAAGTGCGTAACCGATCAGCGATAAACAGTGTTGTTAGTCCTGCCCCCAAAGTCCTGTTTGGTACAGTTAGTCCCACATCTTGAGCAGGCACCAAAAATCAACAATGAGAACTCTGTGGAACTGGACCCTTGGCGAATGGAAAGTCCAAAGTTCACGTTTCGTAGTGCCAAAGGTTGTGGTACCGTTGCAGTGGAAAAGGGCTCTTAGGGACTCAAGAGTCCTTGAGGTTCCATGGTCTCTTAAAAACAACACATGGTGGCTCACTGTAAAACTTTGGCAAGATTGGGTCAGAATGTACAATATGCCAGTGTTTTCTCAAAATGTTTTTAAGCTCAAATCCCAAAGGAGAGTATTGGGTGGAAAAACTGGTCTGGTGAATTTCCTATTGACTATATTTTTGTTTGGATTGGAGATTGGAGAGCGGTCAGCTGCTGTTTTCAATGCTGGTTGGCATTAAACTTGGTAACATGTAGACTCTTTCAATGTTCCACCAGTTTTTTATGTGTTTGACAACAGTCCCAGATATGATCGAAATGTTGTCCTCACAACATTTATAACAAACTACAAAATCCTACATTACAACAAAATAATAATATTATTATTTATATATAGAAAAGGAACACACAACAAAATCACACACAAAATAGAAACAAAACCATGTTGATACAGTCAGATTAAACTACAGTTCAAACAAACTAGTAAAACGAACCTTTAGAGCAAGGTCATAAAATGTTCTTGCAGCTTTTGCATACTCTGAAGTGACTAGGTTGGAACCTCCACCTGGAAATAGTACCCTGTTGAAAATAAATAAATACAATATTTTATATAAAGGTTTTAACATAGAATGGAAGACAGGCATTAGACTCCAAGATATTTTCAGCAGTTTATCTAATACAAGACCTTCCCAACTCAGGTCATAGAGGGCTTTGTTGATCTTAACACACACCTCACTATAATCTATCACAATGACAATATCTACCACAAATGCCAATTAGAGTGCTTTCGCCATGAAATTTAAGGGATCCTGGCATACCAAGGAATCTAGTTCAATAAATGTAGTACTGTGTTAGTTTCAAAACACATACTCTAAGTATTGTGATACATTTCAGCCCACACAAACACAAAGGTGATGGTGCAGACCTACCCATTGATGGAATTAAACAGCCTTTCATATTCCTCGCGAGTCTGGTTTATCCTGTAACAGTGTAAATAAAAACAAAACGTTCAGCACAATGTAACAGCTCTGTACGGAAATGTATTAACTAGCTACTTAACCACAACAGCCTACTATGTTCCCTTTCGAAACCGTAACATGACACATGAAACTAGCTAGCTGTCCACATGTTCCTGTTATGTTAGCTGCTATCTAACAACACAAACAATTCTTCAAGACTACATTTAATTCTTACTTCACGGGAACGACTCTGGCTCCAGCAGACTCCAGGAACTTCACATACGATGCAGCAATGTAACTTCCAAAAGGCAGCCTTCGACTTCGTTGAGCCAAAACACCTAGGCAAATTATAATTGTAAAAAAATGCCTGAAATGTAAACTTATGCATGGTAGCTGCCGCCACACACAAGTGATCACCCAGAGCGTATTGCAGCTCAAATTAATTACTTGAACACCATCTAACGTTGTGTTAATTAACTTGGCTATCGAACATAATGAAAGTTGAAAAACCCACCGATGATGGGTGTGTTGTTTATTTCCGTTTCGGAGCCAAGGTTCACCCAAACAAACAGACATTGCAAAGTGAAAAACTTCATGCTCTAAATCTCAGCTATTTCTGAATGTCAAGATGACGGTTGGCAATTTTGCGGTCTAATAACGTTGCGAAATGAATGTATCGCCGCTGTTGTCTAAAGGGAACTCACTAACTCTGCTTCAATCCGTTCAATATCACACTGATCTCTCCCCATGAGGAATTTAAACATTGAGCGTGACTGGTTCTTCTTCTTCTTCTTTTTAAAAAGAGCAGATGGGCGTGTTGCTGCCACCTAGAGAGCGAGGCAGGACATGGCTAATACAAAGCCCAGATCGAAGTTTCATACCCTACGGTGCACCCAAGGGGGCGATATGAATGTCAGCACGGAGTCACAAACGGCCGGGTGTCATGATTCAGCATTGCTTGAAGGGAGAAAGTGGTCACACGAAGTTCAGCCAATCCGCAAAACAGAACCCTCCTCTCCACGGAGTACTGCAATGCAGCAAACATGTTCTGATACAAAGCACACTGTACACCTCCCCATCCGGATGCGTCCCAATCTTGTACAGATATGTCCCCAACCCACAGTGCCCTAGCCTCCCAGACAGCCTGCCACCATTTCTCCAACCCTCCCCCCAGCCACACTACGTCTCTCGGTTTTCTCCACTCGAAGTCTGATATCTGGTGTCCCTCTCCATAGCGCCCGTTTTGCCAATTCATCCACCATCTCGATTGCCCCAATGCCCCCACCCAGTGGCACTGCCTCTCAACATTGGATGTACCGAATCCGTTTTATGTCACAATCCGTTTAAACATTTTTCCTGCTGGAAAAATACTTCCTGTTAACGTTTGTTGATAGGATGATGACAGGCGCTCTTGTGAAGAAATAAAACGAATCAGATATATATATATAGGAGTGTGCTCCAATGTGTTCTTATTAGTTTTTACATTGGGCTTGTCTTTGTGGTCTGTGTTAAAACAGCATATACTGATATTGCGGGGGAAGGGGTGTATAATCAAAACAAACAAACAAAACATCCCTAAATCTTAGAAGCAATCATTTTGGAAAATATTATTCACTCAGATACCATTGTGCTACTAACAGTGATCCATTTCAAGTGCAGTGGTTCCATGTATATGACACATTTTGATCTTAAATATTCACTTGTTCCAAATCAAGAAGTGTGTTCCCTTCAGCCTGCATCCTAAGAGTGGACCCTTATAAAAACATTGAAATGGCTCAGGGTGGGGGGAGGGAGAACCCTGCTGACTGAGTCCCTCCCAGAGCTAGTACTTTAGCTGGACACACCAACTGGCTGCCTATCATAATAGGCACCTTCTGTAGTTAAGAATGCACCACTACTGCCCATGTCCCCATCCTTACATACATTACATTTACATTTAGGCATTTAGCAGACGCTCTTATCCAGAGCGACTTACACAGTTTTACATTTTTTATTTACATACAATCCATTTATTCAGCTGGATATTTTACTGAAGCAATTCAGGTTAAGTGCCTTGCTCAAGGGTACAATGGCAATGTTCCACCTGGGAATTGAAGCAACAGCCTCTGAGTTACAAATCCAGTTCCCTAACCATTACACTACACTGCCACCCTCACTATACTTACGCTGCTGTGTCACATGACGGCTGATTTTGGAAGCCTCGCTTAAACAGCAGTTGGGGGTAGATAGGCCAGTACAGGGATTTTATACGGAGAAGGAAAATGTATTAGATGTGTCTCACTGCTTTCAGCCACAGGCTTCCCTATCTATGCAATTGTGTGGCATCCTGAGAAGCCATGGGTTGATGGGAGAAATAAAAAACATTACATTACATTCCACACCTGTGGCGAACCAGTGTAGTGGTTCTGTGTGACTCAGTAGGTAGAGCATGGTGCCGACAATGCTTAGGTTGTGGGTTCGATTCCCAGTGGGACCACGTATACTGAAAAATGTATTCATTCACTACTGTAAGTCACTTTGGATAAAAGCATCTGCAAAATGGCATATATTAGAATGCAGTGAGGGGTTCTACCAGGACACAGGGTTAAGCTCAAAATTAATATATGACAGGTCAGTTCTGGTCTGATAGTCATGAGCTTGTTTGAGCATGCAGCTAAACGTGAGACCAGGGCCACTGCTGCCAGGCCACTCCGGTTTCTGAAATAGGGATGTGGGGGAGGCGGAAGGTTTTGGGTGGGTACATTTACATTTACATTACATTTTAGGCATTTGTCAGATGCTCTTATCCAGAGCGACTTACACAGTTCACATTTCTTTACATACAATCCATTTACAGTACCAGTCAAAAGTTTGAGTACGCCTCATAATTGACAATGTTTTACACCATATACGTTTCTTTAAACACTTGAAAATTACAAAAAACACATGTAACAATAAACAAAAGGAACATCAAAGCAATGTTCAATACAATTTAATTGAAAATGTAATCTTGGATTCCTCAAAATAGCCACCCTTTGCTATGATAACAGCTTCACAAACACGGGCCATTTGGTTAATAAGTTTCAGCAGGAAATCACCCGATATGTCTTCCCAGCTCTCCTGCAGCAATTCCCAGAGGCACTTGCTTTGACTGTTCTGTACAGTTCATCCCATACAAGTTCTATGGGATTTAAGTCTGGACACTGGGCAGGCCAGGTCCTTAGTTTGAGTTGTCCTTCATGTTCCCCCTTCATCAGCTAGTTCTTGCACAACTTCAAGGTGTGCCTTCCGGCCTGCGCCATCAAGCCACTGCAACTAGTCCAGAACGCTGCCGCTCGTCTGGTGTTCAACCAGCCGAAGTTCACCCACGTCACCCCTCTACTCTCCTCTCTGCACTGGCTCCCCATCGGAGCACGCATCAAGTCACTGGTGCTTGCAAGCGGCCAGAGGTAGCTGCCCCCATACCTCCAGTCACTCATCACTCCCTACACACCTCCCAGACCCCTCCGCTCCGCCTCCTCTGGTAAACTGACTGTCCCTTCCCTCCGGGCGCCTGGCAGCCGCTCCTCGCGGTCTTGCCTCTTCTCTGTCCTGATCCCTCGCTGGTGGAACGACCTTCCTCAATCGGTCAGGACCGCGGAATCACTTACGATCTTCCGCAAGAGACTCAAAACCCACCTCTTCAGACTCCACTACCACTGAACTCTGTCCATCTAGCTAAATTGTCTTCACCACTGTTTACTTGTTCAACACTATAAAAAAAATTAAAAATTCACAAACCTTTTCCTTCCCGGTGTTACAGGTATGGTACGCAAATGCCTGCAATGATGTCTATTGCTGTATTCCTGCACTGATCTCATGCGCTAACTATGATTGTTCCTACCATGTATTAATGCGCATCTTGTAAGTTGCTCTGGATAAGAGCGTCTGCTAAATGCTTAAAATGTAAAATGTAAAATGTGTTTCGGGTCATTATCTTGCTCAAGAATGAAGGAGTGCCCGCTTAGCCGTAGTCCAGATGGAAGGTGTACTCAAACTTTTGACTGGTACTGTATAAAGCTGGATATTTTACTGAAGCAATTCAGGTTAAGTACCTTGCTCAAGGGTAGAACAGCAGTGCCCCACCTGGGAATTGAACCTGCAACCTGCAACCTGCAAGCCCAGCTCCATAACCATTACACTACACTGGGTGAATACAGATTCTTAACATTCTGTACTGAGCATAGCCACAAGTGTTTCCTGTGTCTTCAAATAGAAACTCTTCCAGGCTAGCATTATATACTCATTAAATTATTAACTCAAAAAGTTTATAAATACAGTTATGATGATACTGCTGATGTTATTTTTAAATATTCTCTTTCTCCTGCAGCAAGGAAAAGCTCCAACCCATTTCCAGACAGGGGATTCATCTTTGAAGCACAACCACTAGTCTGTACAATCAGACGTATGCAGCTTTGACCAACTTTGTTGTCGGCATATCCAAGCATCTAATATGTATGTTTATGTATTCAAATGTCTGTTTTTGTTTCATTTGGATGATATGCTTTATTCCTCTGGGCTGATTATACACCATCGAAGGCTGGTTGCTACCCTGCTATGATTACTTTCCATGCCTGTGCTCCAGATTTTTAACACCAGAGATAATACACTGCATAAGCAGCACAATAAGCTGAAAATAAATTCAGTGAATATGTGTTCAATTAATGGATACATTGGAACATTGATTTACAATACCCAATGCTGTAATGAAGCATATAATCCAAATTTGATTGTCTTATAGATCATACCTATGTAAAAATGTATTTTCTATTCTGCTTGGTTGCTGCCACATGTACAATAATGTATTTTATTTTGTATAAACAAATACACTGTTTACTAATACTGTTTACTAATAAAGAGCTTGAGATTCAGCACATGGCAATTGCAGTAAACCTTTAGAGCTCTTATTTCAGTTGTGCCCTTGCGTTTACCTTAAAAGCTGCGGAAGGGGCTACCGTGAGGCTCTAGCTGTTAAGACACTGTTACGATGAGTGGATGAACGCCAGGTCTGGATGTCGATGAGTCCTGACTGTGCCAGTGCCAAATGTGACCCAAAGGTGTGCACATAATTAGCTATATCATTACCCAGGGAGGGAGGGTTTAGTCAGCAGGATTGTTTGCTTCTTGTCGTGTACCAGGGACCTCCTCTGGTCGATGAGATGCCTGCAGACTGCCTGCACCAACTGTGGAAGAAGAGAAAGTGCATTCCTATGACCCGATGACTGTGCAGCTCAGCCGGTGGACTGCAGAGTGATGTGACGCATCGGTCGGCAGAATGTGCTTCAGAGCTTCAGAGAAGAGCGTGCACGTGCATGTATGTGCTCTCCCAGGTTGTAATGATGAGAGAGGGTTATGAATGCAATTGGGGGAGGGGGAGGGTGAGCTGGCTCGGGTCCGCTGTCAAGCAAGTAATTTTCTGGGATTTAAAAAAATATTCTGGAGTCTCCAGAACGTGGTTGGGCAAATTCCGTCTAGAAGGAAGCAGAGTTCGCTGCCCTCTGAGAATTAGCTTGCCTTGTAGAGACAAGTGGCAGACTCCCTTAACTGGGGGGGTTGACAAGCTATCAAAAAACACAAAGCGACCAACAGAAATTCAATAACCAAGCAACCTGTCCACACACAGGGCCCCACAGTCTACAGTATAATTGCAACAGTATAATACAGTTCTAAATGTAAAAACACTGTTCAAATTCACACAAAATATTACATTGAACCATTGAATTAGACAATGCAAATGTGTATTATAATTCAGTTCCTTATTCACTATCGAATATACTGTATATACTAAAGAATACAGTATGCATTCATAAACGCTTGTCCTGTAATTGACTGCAATATTCATAATAGTCACAAGATGGCACTGCAAAAGGTTGAAATTAACTCTATATTTTGCACATTATAGTCACCAAAGATGGTATGTGATATTGTCCAACCTATGTGAAACGACGTAATGACAGTATTAAAAAGAGCAAAAATAATTTGCATTTAATTTAGCAATGAATCATAGATTCATTGCTAGATTTATAGAAGCTTAAATAAATAAAATGTAATGCAAATATAATATACAAATAAAGTGCAAATATAAGGCTATATTTATAATAGTAATGCTAAAATGTTGTAATATACAAACACTAACAGTGCACCATACACAAATAATATGTATGTATTAATTTGAAAATTAAGCCACGGATAGTGCTTGATTATATTATTCTTGATTAAGTTGTCAATAAAAGTTTAATTTTCTGAGAACCCATTGTAACTAGACTGTTGATGCTGATGAGAGCTTCTTGGCCCACAGTTAGTTAATATTGAATGACATGCAATTACACACATAATACATGCATTCGTCCCAAGTAACTGACATTAAGGGGTGATGGCACTGCTGTCTTCTATATGACTATACTGTCTGCCTCTTCTAGAAATAGAAACATTCATAGATCACCAGAGAAAGGCCAGAAAAGCAAACCAATTTACTAACCTGCCTCTCTGCACTAAATACTGAGCCAAAAATCAGCGCTCAGAAAATAAATGTGTCATAAGACATTACCTGAATGAGTGTATTATTAAATTCAACAAATCGCTCAATTAATCATACCTTTTGCAGCAATGGTGAAATAACCTAATAATACCATAATGACTACGATATTAACATTTCACTACACACCAAATCCACTTAACTTTGATTAAGTGAATAATAATGAATGAACAAAATCCACTTCTAATGTTATTTCATTGGTTTTTTTATGTTTTTGTTTAGCAAATGGATATAATTATTTGGGCTTATTTTAATCTGTGATGAATATCAACATGGCATTATTTGTTTTGTTATTAAATGTCTTTATTTTCTTTACATTGTCATTCGTTAATTTTTACAGCATAGAATTAACTGATGTTGTTGCTACACGACCGTCTTATATCAAATCAAATACAAAATTTCAGACTTAATTTCAGCCGAGATCAGCCAGTGAAGCATCAACGTGGGGGTCGTGAGCAAAGCACCGGAATGGGGGTGAAAGTCAGCCTTCAGCCCATTTCCCTGAGCATTAGGCTCCTGGGCAATCAGTTCTGACTCTGGGGCTGACACCAGAACATTGTGTGGTCTGTGAGGCTTTTCGGATCCTAATAGCCTGGAAATCAACTTTAAAAAAATTTATTATTATTATTATAACAATGCAGATAAGATAGTGACATTGCAGACTCCAAGCATCATAGCGTTCAACACAAACACACATTCAAAGAAGAGTTCAAAGGAGGGTAAAGTATGAGATTGAAATGTAACAACCATCTGATCAACAACTAAGCCAAGTGTGCTATAATACATTTTTGTTACAGTAAATACTAATGCATTTATGACCAGTTTGTAATGCAAGAACGTGTACAATTCTAGGCACAATTTGATCGGTAGATTCTGGGAAAGTGCTCCCGGGGTGAGTGACTGTTGAAATACTATGCGACCAGCATGAAAATAGCCTGGGGCATTAAACACACTCAGTGCTCCAGATATGTCAAGAAATATATATTTTTATTTTATAACAAATACCTTTTCATATTCCAAACATTACTTTGAAGAAAGAAAAAAAAATCTGCACACCATTGAATTTATCTTTGCTGTTTTCAAATCAGTGTATGATAGATGGGTAGATTACAAAATATAATCAGCCAAAACATAATCTGCTTTGTGACTGGTTTTGCTTTCCTTTCATATATTGCATTTTTATCATTTGAATGACTTTGAATTTAGGTATAAAAGTCAAAATAAGGCATGACTCATTCTTCGTTAAATATATATACATTTAACACGTTATTCTTTTGGTGTGCGCCATACACGTCCGCTTGTTGAGAACAGAGTGACGGATGACTCATCTGACCATATGACTTTTTTCCACTGCTCACTACACCACTGATTGTGTATTGTCATAAAACTTTGCTTCAGATGCAAATTAAACCATACTTTAGTGTTTTAGACAGAGAGTCAGTAGTAATCCAATATACCACCTGACAGTACAATTTAACAAAGGAAGAAGAACCTGCAGGGTGAATAGTACAATTCTTTTACTATTTTTCATAGTAAAATAAAAAAAGAGCACTTTTTATCTCCAGCTACAGTAAATTGATGAACTGGTTGGACTGTTTCATTCTAACATCTTCCTCTGAGAGGCTTTTAGATTAATAAACAAACAATTCACACTGTAGAACTGCAAATGATTTTTAATGTAATTTTGCTACTCATGTTTCTTATGTTGGAATTTACTCACATGTTTTTCTTCCACAGAAAAAATAAACCATCTGTAATACAATATTTTATTTTTAGTTAGTCTATAGTTTCATTTGGTCTTGGTCATATGCAGTTGTTTGCTATTGCCCTGTTTTAATTCCAGACTGTTTTTTTAACTCTTCAACACTACTGCTCTATCATTCTGAAATTCTCTTATCCTGATTGTATCTTTCTATTCTGTCTGTTTTGTGCCATTCCATTTTCCATCTTTTGTAATACCAAGTTACAATTAATGTGTTTACTGATGCAATGCTGTCTCTATTGTGCTTTGCAGTGTGCTCTGTGACAATATGTTTGTGATAATATCATGCTAAATAAATGTGATTCATTAATAAAAATGCATGTAGTATTCCTAATTATTTTAGTTCATCAACGGCTTGAATATGAAGCCATTTTAAGCAACCAGGTGCATCCTATGGTGCAAACATTTTTACATCAAGATATTCCCATATTCTAAGACGATAACGCCCGCAAACTGATAAATGGATTCAAGATTGGTTTCACAAACACCAGGATGAAGTCAGACACCTTCCATGGCCTCCCCAATCACCAGATCTAAACATCATTGAACCTTTATGGGACGTTCTGGAATGCAGAGTGCAGAGTAGATTTCCACCGCCTTCCTCTCTCAAAGAATTAGAGGCTTTCCTTCATGAAAAATGGTCCAATATCCCACTAGAAACTTGTATAATAGCATTTCAAGAAGGATATTAGCTGTTCTGAAGGCAAAGGGCAGCCCAACTTTGTACTAGTTAATAAATATTCATGTCTTGTTTCCATTATTTTGCCTACCCCCTATAGGTAAGGAATAAACCATGACAGGCTGTGCATTACCAGGATTTATACGCACGCCTGGGGTGGTGAAAGGCTGAGAGCCGAGTCATGGTATTCCGCTTATACCACGGCTAAAGCAAAAACGGTCAGCATTTGCCCAGGTTCAGGAAGAGATTAAGCGTTCATTATTTGCACAGTAGATGTTACCAAAAGGACCAGCCAGCAAACAAAACGTGAGAGATATTGGGCAAATTGTGTTGGAAACTGATTTTTCTAGCACTAGCTATGAATGTAATATATAGCTTGCTAACGTGTCTTGCTCGTGGTATACAGTACAAAACAGCTGGCTGGCTAGCAAACTAACTTGTTAGCTAAAGACATTTGCTATAAAGTTTTTTGTTATAACTATTTCATGGTTTCAAGTTAAAGATATCACACAGCCCAAGTTGGTGTGGGAGTCGGTGTAAATTCACTGAAAAAGGCAGAAGTTATATTTCTGGATAACAATTTCACTAAGTTGTTGCAATCTGTTGATCTAAGCAAACAAGTCCTGTTGCTTTAGCAAACTCCTACACAGCAAAGGTCTAGACATTAATTTCCATAAATTGACAGATCTGCAGATGAGCTGCCTTGTCCATTTTAATTTGGAATCCTAATCTTACAAATAAGAATAAATTCCAGTGATCCTTGTTTATGCAACGTGTGTGTTTGGGTAAATTCATATGAAACTTGTATTGGAAATGAGAAGGATTTACAGTGCGTGTACATGATATATACTCAAGGTTGTCAGCCAAGCAGAATCGATATGTACACACACACAAACATAGTGTTTAACACCATTTAAGGCAAATATTGATGGAAATTCATTTTTAAAATAATGTGATGCAGGAAATAAGCCTATGTAATTGCTTTGGATACATCAGTTAAAAGACTTTTAAAAAACTGTCTTGCCTTGAGTTTCATGTTATCTTAAAACTATTTTAATTTGCACTACAATTGGAACTAGACACCGATTAGAATAATATTCCTTCTTATTTTGTACTTATATAACTCACATTATCAATTTGAAAAACGCCTGGGCCGTTTCAATTTTAAGTACCCTCTGATGTTGGGGCAATATACATTTTGAATAAGCGCAGCCACATTGTATTCAACACAATGTGAGAAGCGAATTGTTATTTACTCGGATACAAAGTACATCACACCTTTGACACAACTGTGACATGTAACTAGCGGCTGGAACGTCGGAACATGACTCGGGACGTCATGACCGGAAGGTCACGGAGCCGTGGAGCGGAAGTGAGAGTCGGAGCCTGTCCGCCATTGTGGAAGCGAGACAGAGTAAGGGATATTTTAATCTCACATTAGGAACAGTTACAGGGAGTGAGCGTGGTTGTGGAAAACGAGACGGCCTTCCCGCATCCGATATCAATAGCGAATAAAAAGTTGGTATCGTTCAAATTTACGACCATACGAATAGTTTGGGAATAGGAGAAAACAACGACTAAAAATACAGACAGAGCGAATAACCCGAGACGAGGGAGAGAAAACAGCAGCACCGCCACAGAAGTAGGAGCGACCGTGGACAGTAACGAACAGCAATCCGCTCTGGTTCCTGGAGGATGTCTGCGACCACTGTCGATCAGGTATGGCTCGCGACTCTTCTATCTCCGTGGCTGGCTAGAAAGGGAGGCTCGCCGATTAGCCTGTTTGCTACCCGTCTCGTGGCTTCACGAGCGAGCGCTGCCCCAGTGTGTGCCAGCAGCCGTGCCAGTGTGCCAGGGCAAGTCTGTCGTTTGATGCATGGCAGTAGGCCGAATTCACGGTCCGGGCACCACACAAAAGTCCAGTGTGTCCTATCCATTTTACTACCGTGACGTGTAGCTATTTTAATAACATTTAGTTCCCTGGCACGGCACGGGGGAATTTTTAAACATTTATTTTGAGTTGAGAGCTACGAGAACGCTCGACATCCGGTCAAGAAAGTCCTAGCTTGCTAGCGAGCTGTGTGTGTGTGTGTATTAAGCAAGGGGAATACCTGTTTCCAAAGCCATAGTTTATCTGGGAGCTCTGGAGATTGGTACTGGTAAGAGCTGCAGTGCGACCCTGGGCCGCTGTTTGGGAGTTTTCGTCGCCGGTTGATCCCGGAGCTGCAGCCTGCACAGTCAGTGCACCCGACGCCTATTTCACTGTTTATTTGTCATTTTCATTTGTTTGCTAGCGAGCCAGCCAGCTTAGCAAAAAAAAAAACGGATTTATATTCGTACACTGACGACCCTCTTCTCTTTCCCCACATCCATGCCAATGTGCACACAACGTTGTGATATCAGAGACCTAAGGGACAAGGAAACAAAGGTAAGTTGCATAAGGCTTTTACTTCCCCACGTACTTAAGGTGTATTGTTCATTATAACGTTAGGTAGACCACAGGCGCCGGCCGATGGATGAGGTGGAGCCGAACACAATTATAGCGTGGACGCTCGCCCCGCAGGTTATCTACTTAGCACCGTGCTGTCATTTCATGACAGTCCATATACCCCTGTTCCAGCGCTGTTATTTTTAATATCATGTTGTTAATAACGACAGAACTATAAACACTCAGACTGGCGATGGATGTTTTCAATGGTTTGATATGTGTAGCGATTATATCTACCGTTGGATACACCTGTACGATGACCGTATTTGCATCGTAGTTGTAATGAAGTAATGATTACGAGAAACATCCACCTGCTACAAGACAAAAGTGTGTAGTATGTTATTAATTGGCTCCAGTATATGTTTGTGTGTATGCGAACATACAGTACACTCCCAAATTATTCACACCCTTGATAAATATGAGCAAAGAAGACTGTAAAATACACAATAGCCTACAGGTAATGAGTTATGTTGTATCCTCAAAAATGGGGAAATTATATTATTTTATACTAATACTAAAAATAGTTTCTTTTACAAACAATATTTATTTTCCCCAAAACATGACACAATCATGTCACAATTATTCACACCCTCCCCTCCAAGGATAACACTACTGAGTGATCTTCTTTTGTGTTATGAGATTGGTGAACATATTGGGGGGGTCTTTGACCATTCCTTCATACAGAATCTTTCAAGATCCTTCAGATCCTTTGGTCTGCGCTTGTGGACTGCCCTCTTCAATTCAAACCACACATTTCCAATCAGGTTTATGTCTGGAGATGGCCATAGCAAAACAGTAATTTTGTGGTCAGTTAACCATTTCATGGTTGATTGTGTAGTATGCTTGGGATCATTGTCTTGCTGAAAGATCAATTTCATACATGTTTCCCTTCCTGGCAGAGGGAACCAGGTTTTTGGCCAAAATGTCTTGGTACTTGCCGGAGTTCATGATACCATTGTCCTTAACAAGAGCCCCAGGACCAGTAGATGCAAAACAACCCCATAACACCAAAGAGCCACCACCATATTTCACCATAGGTATGGCATTCATTTCAACATAAGCGTCCTTCCAATGCCAAACCCACTGCTGGTGTGCATGGCCAAAAAGCTCAATTTGGTTTCGTCTGACGATAACACCTGGTTCCAATCGTAATTCCAACACTAGGTGCTTATTTCTGTTGATTGCCCTTTTGTGTCCCCAAGAGGCAACCACGTTTTGTAGATCTCCAACTGTGGCCCTTGGATTTTTCTTTGCCTCCAAAACCACTGTGTATCTTCTATCTATTTTTTATTTATTTGTTTGTAACCATTTCCTGACTTGTGAAGGCCAACAACCCTTTGCCTTGTTTCTTTGGAGAGTTATTTGTCTTTCCCCATGGTGATGGATAACAAATGGATTTTACATGTACGATACCTCATTTTTATACCCCAGTGAAACAGGAAGCCATGGGAAGCCACAATAAAGGTCCCTACGATTGAGATTAACTTTAAATTTTTTGTTTTTGATTTATTTTTGGATTTCATTAAAAATAATTATTAGGTGTATGAATAATTGTGACACCTACCTTTTAAACAATTATAGCAATTGCATCAGTATAAAGTAGGCTAATATAATTTTCCAATTTTTGAGCATACGCTACAGCTCATTACCTATATTGTTTATTTTATACAGCCTTCTTTGCTCATCTTTAGCTAGGGTACTGCATATTATATAAATATATATGTGAAGCAGATTTTTTATATTTAATTGACACACTACTGTAGTTTTACTGGAATTGCATCCTTGTTTGGAGAATTCAAACCACTTATAGATAGCTGCCCAGTCTGATAGCTGGCCCCAGTTTTCATCTTATATCGCTGGTACCGTGATATGAATGTAGCAGACTTGCATCGTTTAATTGAAAGCATTATTTCCATTCCAGTCCTCAAAAAGAAAGCTAATTTTTATTAAAAAGTATTTGGTGCTTTTTTCAGATTTTTCCACTGTCTTGCCACTGACATGCAGTTCATTTAGAGGTGGAGTTACATGCAACTCCAGATAACACACATTGTGAGAGATTTTCAAATTCCATAAATATGGGGGATATGAAAGTGTTTGTCAAGTCCATATTTGCAAAACAGCAAAGTGCAGTGGGTTTTTTTAAGGGGGAGGGACGTGTGATATTGTTGTCCTTTACATCTGGAAAAAGCATCACAGAAGTTAAGAAGGTTGACCAGGATGTGGAGTTTTCTGTGTTGTCTGACAGCACTGAAAGCTGTAGATGGTGTTGTGTTGTGCACCTTCTGCCCCCCACATTCTCCAGTCTGAGAATCTTTTACTAGCTAGTGAAGTACAGTTAGCCAATTTGGCTTTCAGTTCCACACATTTTGTTCCAAGTTTTGCAGTTCTGCATTAGTCCTGAAGTAATGTACAAGTAACTTCCAAAATAAAGTAAACTCTTCAGTAAATGAGGGATACAAAGTATATTGAAAGCAGGTGCTTCCACACAGGTGTGGTTCTTGAGTTAATTAAACAGTTAACATCCCATCATGCTTAGTCATGTATAAAAATGCTGGACAGGCCCAGTTGCCCATCATTTTGACTACCATGGCTCCTGGCAAACGTGCCCCCAACAATCACCCCTCTTTCACTGAAATCTCTTCTCATGTGTTTGGTAATAAATTGATGACATTTTATAATGTTAATACAAATGTATTAATACATGTTCTAAGTTACCAGCAAGGCCGGTTTGGGTATAGGCCTCATTGGTAATGGATAGCAGTGGACTATGTATGATCAATAAATTATGTTTCTGGTAAGCTGTTGGTGCAGAAGGCATTGGTTATAGTTTAAATCAAATTTCCAATGTCATTAAAAACCTCTTTCCTTACAACCCTCAGCTGAGGGTAATGCATTTGGCTCGATCTGTTTGTGTTTCTGCATTGAGGGCCACGGTAATGCCAGTTTACCTCTAGAAGTAGAGTTTGAGTCCATGGGATGAGGGTCTGGAATTGTGATTGTGCTTGTTTCTTGTTACGTGTGTCATTTTCGATTCCCAAAAATTTCACCCCATAGCTTGCAATACTTCAGGGATATGTGAAACCTGGCACATCAGGAATGCCACTGCATTATGAGCGGATTATTAATAAAAGTGCATTATCTCACACTAGGGCTGTCACTTTAACAAAAAAATCCAGTTCTGTATTTGGAGAAAGCATGTAGATTAGTTCGAAGGGTATTCGAACATGCCTGTTACAGACCACCATTTAATTAGTTAAAAAACGTATTCGATATTTCCCCGAAAATTAGCTTTGCTTTCATTGAGAAAAGATGAGAAATGCTAGTTGGGCTGGCAGTGTAGTGTAATGGTTAGGGAGCTGGGCTTGTAACTCAGAGGTTGCAGGTTCAATTCCCAGGTGGGGCACTGCTGTTGTACCCTTGAGCAAGGTACTTAACCTGAATTGCTTCAGTAAAAAATATCCAGCTGTATAAATGGATTGTATGTAAAGAAATGTAAACTGTGAGTCGCTCTGGATAAGAGCGTCTGCTAAATGCCTAAAATGTAAATGTAAAATGTAGTTCACCTGTTAGAATTTATTTGTGCAAACTATTATTGGGTATTATTGGTTCTTATAACTACCTTTTGACTGAAGCCTCGTTGTTGCATTTTAAAGTGCTTACATACTTTGACAGAGCAGATAATGTTAGAATTTATTTCTGCAAAATATGAAGACAAACATAACAGTGTCGTAAACATAACATAACAGCTTTCATTAAAACTGGCAGAGAATAGCGTAGGCTACTCAAAAATGGACACATTAAATGTATTATCGGTATTATCGGTAATTTGAGTCCCCATTGTGTTAGCTTATGGGCAGGCTGTGTTTTCTTTTCTTTTTTTTCCTTTTTTAAATGTCAAATCTACTCATTCATCTCCCTGAAACTGGTGTCGGAATACAGATTTGAAATTAGATTCAATATTCAAATATAACGTGACAGCTGTATATCACCCACACATCTTCTGAACGCTTTTTTTTTTTTTGTAATGAGGGTATTACTGAGCTCAGTATTCTTGCTGTCACTTAGGAAATGAATGATACTACCTTCACACAAGAACCTGCAGGTCTTGGGCCTGCTTGTTTGCTGCCAGCAAGTGTCCTACTAGAGAAAACGTTGCTACAAATGAAGGGCTTTACAGTTGCCAAAAGCCCGGTTGCATGCATCTGTCTGAGGGGGACAAAGGGCTGGCATTTAACTGTGTAGAGAAATCTCCCTGTGATTCATGTAGTAGCTCATTACAGGCATAGTGGATGTCTAGCTTGGATTTTATGGAGTGTGGGAAAACTTCTTTGATGTCGATATTTATGTCCTAATTGTTCCATTATTGCTTAAAGAATGCTGACGTCAGTGGTGTCTATTCGGTTTAAATTATGACACTGAACTGAGAATGGGTGCTGCCCCCACTTTGCATCAGATATTTGGAGCATTGAGTATTGTTTTGGATATCAATATGTGTTTTTTTATTTTTTGTTAACCATTTATCTCTCTGCTTCTCCCCTTTTCTCCCATTCTAGTACAAAACGGTTCAATGCATCAGAAAGATGCTGTAAACGATGATGACTTTGAGCCTTATCTAAGCAGCCAGACAAATCAGGTGAGCTCATTTGTCCTGTTCAACACACATTCAAATCGATATAGTCCATAGATGATAATTTAGAAATTTTTCCCCCTTCACCTGACAAGCACAGTACTTTCCTTGTAAACATTCAAGTGACACCATCAGTCAATTTCTTGAACACTTTCTTAAATTATTCTTTTGAATTCAGGTATTCCATTTTGCCTGTGTTTTACGTGTTCCCAAGAGTAGGATCCAGCCCACTGAGTTTAGTGTTGCTTGAACTGTGAGGTTTCTCTAGCAACAGTTGTGGAAACATGTCCCTCCAAGCAGTCACTTGTAAGAGCAGTGAGTGGGAGCGCACCATCCCGGCTCTGAACACACATTTAGCTGGTCTCCTTTCAATAAAGCATCTGAATCCTGTGAGAATGTACTGCACAAGCAGTGGTTTGATGTTTTGCTCATATCAGTGCAATCGGTCATAGACCTCATGTGGGGTAGACACGTGGATGATGATTGAGGTAGGACATCATTTTGGGTTCCGATGATGCAGGTTGAGTAAATGGAGCCCCTGAAACTGTATACTTCATGATTAGGCATGAGGCGGTATACTCCATGTCACGACGCATATCCCGATATTGAGTTCACGGTACGGTATTGTCACGGTACGATAATCTTCTTGCAAAATATTGTTGATAGGAGAACCAAAAAAACAAACGCATGATTTAAGATTTTAAGATCATCATGTTTATTCATTATTAACAATAAAACATAAAATATATCCAGTTAAGTTAGTAGCGCAAATTAACTTCAATAACTATTAACTAAAATAAAGTGCTAGGTGAGAAAATAACCTTTTAGATACTTTGCATTCTAAAGTTATAACTAGTTCAGGCCTGGCCAATGATATGCTTACCTTGCCTTGAGTAAGCTCCGCCCACCTTGGCTGGAGGACCAGTGTGCTGTGTGACTTTGGGGAGCACAGAATGTTTTTGCGTGGTGGCTACCCGCAAGCTAGCTAATATCATTCATTTAAATTTGTGGTACATTTCTCAGGGCCACAATGCATTTCGTCATATTTTTGTACTGAAAAAATTTGATATAACTGTATTTCGTCTCATGCCTGTTCGTGATGGAATATCGTGGAAAATGTTCACCCATATTATTTTGATATGTATAGTATAACCATATTAGGAATGCTGAAATTATGCAGATTGAGACGGCAGAGGTTTTTTTTCATTGCATAAAATGGAAATCTTTTATGATGATGATGATTACGAGTATGATTGAGAAGCGATTAGTTTATTCCACATCCATGCCCTGGATGCATTCAGGAAGTGCTGGGGAATACTTTACAGCGGCCATTTTGTTTAGCATCATTGGGGCCTCTGTTTATTCACACTTATAACTTATTTAAACTCTCTTTATTGAGTGACGATGGTATTATTCACTCATCTCTTTGAAATGTGTTCAGTGGAATCCTCACCCATGACCCATGCCAGATGGAGGACTTGCCACCTGTTTCACCCGTTTGTCTTTTCCTCCACACAGAGTAACAGCTATCCACCAATGTCTGACCCCTACATGCCTAGTTATTATGCTCCGTCCATTGGGTTCCCTTACTCCCTGGGGGAGGCTGCGTGGTCCACCGCGGGTGACCCCCCCATGCCCTACTTGACCACCTACGGACAGATGAGCAATGGCGAGCACCACTTCATCCCGGACGGGGTGTTCAGCCAGCCCGGAGCCCTGGGGAACACGCCCCCCTTCCTCAGCCAGCACGGCTTCAACTTCTTCCCCGGCAACGCAGACTTTTCCACCTGGGGCACCAGCGGCTCTCAGGGACAGTCCACGCAGAGCTCGGCCTACAGCAGCAGCTACGGCTACGCGCCCAGCTCCCTGGGCCGGGCCATAGCGGATGGGCAGGCGGGCTTCGGGAGCGACACCCAGCTCAGCAAGGTGCCCGGGCTGAGTGGCATCGAGCAGGGCATGGGCGGCCTCAAGCTGGGCTCCGACATGGCGGCCGTCACCAAGACCGTGGGCTCCCCGCTGGGCGCGGCGGCGGGGATGAGCAGCATGGCGATGAACAACGTGGCGCCTGTCAGCTCCTCCGCCCCGAAGCCTGCCTCGTGGGCGGCCATCGCCAGGAAGCCCGCCAAGCCGCAGCCTAAGCTGAAGCCCAAAGCCAACATGGGCATGGGGGGGGGAGGGGTAGCCATCCCCCCGCCGCCCATAAAGCACAACATGAACATTGGCACCTGGGACGACAAGGGCTCCATCACCAAGCCACCCTTAGCGCAGCAGATGCTGGCCCCTCAGCCCCTGGTGCAGCAGCAGCTCCTGGGGCCGCCCCAGCCCCTAATGCAGAGCCAGCTGCCCCCACAGCATCAACATCAACACCAACATCAACACCAACATCAACACCAACACCAACATCCGCAGCATCAACATCAACATCAACACCAGCATCCACACCAACATCCCCATCCCCATCAGCACCAGCTGCAGTTGCAGTCGGCCCAGCCTCCCCAGGCCCTGCCCCCGGCCCCCCACCCCCAGCCCGGCCCGCCCCAGCCCCTCCAGCAGCAGCAGCAGCCCACGCCCCCCCAGAACCGCTGGGTGGCCCCCCGCAACCGGGGCACCAGCTTCAACCAGAACAGCGGGGCGGAGAGCTTCGGCATGGGGACGGGGGTGCCCATGAGCGCCCCGCCCTGCCCCGGCGAGGTGCACCCGGTGCTGGAGAAGCTCAAGGCCCTCAACAACTACAACCCCAAAGACTTTGACTGGAGCTTGAAAAACGGCCGGGTGTTCATCATCAAAAGCTACTCGGAGGACGACATCCACCGCTCCATCAAGTACTCGATCTGGTGCAGCACCGAGCACGGCAACAAGCGGCTGGACGCGGCCTACCGAACGCTCGGCGCCAAGGGGCCCCTCTACCTGCTCTTCAGCGTCAACGGCAGCGGGCACTTCTGCGGCGTGGCTGAGATGAGGTCGCCCGTGGACTACAACGCCTACGCCGGCGTCTGGTCCCAGGACAAGTGGAAGGGCAAGTTCGAGGTGAAGTGGATCTTCGTTAAGGACGTTCCCAACAACCAGCTGCGGCACATCCGCCTGGAGAACAACGACAACAAGCCCGTCACCAACTCCCGGGACACTCAGGAAGTGCCCCTAGAAAAGGCGAAGCAGGTGCTCAAAATCATTGCTACTTTCAAGCATACCACCTCAATCTTCGATGACTTTGCACATTACGAGAAGCGCCAGGAGGAGGAGGAAGCCATGCGTAGGGTAAGCTCAATTTTAATAGCATCCCCCCCCACACACACACACACACAACAACTGAAAGGAGTTCCTGCTGTGCCCATTTGATGGAGATGATGGAGGCTTCTTCACCGTGGCAGCTAAATTGCTCGGTCGGTGTGCATTACAATGCTTTTAGTCGACACTTTGTGCATTGCACATCAATCAAATATCAACTCTTGTGTTTAGCCTCAGATCCTGAACCTATTCTCTTAATTGCTTGATATTGCTAGCATTTTGCCCTGCTTCCTGTGGAGAATTTGAACAGACGTATGGAAAAGTGCTAGAATGAGGCTAACAGGCTAGGTTGTAGCCCCTCGTTTGAATCTGTGTTTTTAGTTTCTTGCTGCTGTTATTTAGCCCTCAAAGGGTCATTTCTTATCACCTTATCTTCCGTTTCATCAGTAAAATCGACCAGTACCTGGCTCATCAGAATCCATACAGGGCCGATAATAATTTATTCTGTTTTCCCGTTAATCATCCTTTTATTTGTGCTGCATATTTTATTGCGAATGTAATGCCAGTGCCAAATCTCATCTGATATCTGCAAAATATAGGTTGTGTCCCAATGAGTTGTTCTGTGTTTTCTTGCTAACCTCACTTGGTATTTGCCCTTATTTCGCGAGCTGTAAGTAAAACAGTTTAATTGTCAGTCTAAGTGTATAAGGGAGTGAGGGACGGAATCGTGATCAGCCCGCCTGGCCTCGCTGTTCCTCCCTCTGATCGGGTCTGTAAAACTGTATTCTTTGAAAGAGGTCTCCTTTTTTATGATATCCCAGAAGCAGTTGCGACCGAGAACCAGTTGAAGAACATCTCTGCAGGTCTGTCTACATGCAGGTGTTGGAAAAATAGAGCAGTGAGCCTGCAGTGCAAGCAAACTCTTTCATTGCCTGAATGAAATGCAATATTTTACAGTAACCGAACTACGTTAATTCAACTGAATACATACATTGCATTGAACGTGTCATCAAAATAATTGGAAAGTCAGGTATATAATTTAGGTCACTTGCCAACTAAGTTATTTCCTTGATATTGGTATAAGTATGTTGACCGTGGTTGCTGATGACTGCTCGAATAGCGAAAATATACTGAACAACAAAAAAGTATGCTGCCCAGCCGAGATAATTAGGTTATGTTGTACCTTTCTTTACAATATTGGATGAAGAATTCCTGACTTAAGCACAACCATGGACGCTGGCACTACAACAGCTTGTATTATTGGTGCAAATAACACTGTGTTAAAGGCACTCCCTGCTGATGAATAGCCCAGTATATATGCTGGTGAGTGCATCCCAGATCAAGCGCTTTATGGTCGACCCCACTTCCTCCCTCACCCAGTCGAGCGCTGCCTCTCTGGCCTGCGTAAAGGGAGCGCTCGGATCAGGGACGGAGTAGATGGGGACACAGCTCTTTGTGAATCGGGATGCTGCTTTCGTTGAACAAGTCACAGGTTCTTTTTATTTTTTATTTTTTAAAATTTTTTTTGGTAGCTATCGTGACCACGATAGTGGCTTCTTATCTTGCCACTTCGCTGGTGTCATTCAGCCCAGCTTTCTCTCAAGTGCACAGTAAATAAACGTGGCTGTGGTCCACGGTTTGTGAAGGGAACAGGTTTCCTGTGCCTCTGTGTGGCTTGTTTACATGTGGCACATACAGGCAACTGCCAAAATAAAGGCAGCGCTGGGGCAAATGAGGGTTTAAACAGGTGCAGGTGTCATTCATTTTGTTGTATCCGTAAACCTGCATACGATACATTTCGCAACCTTCCTGTTGTTAAACCAAAATGATTGCCTCTTATACTTCATGCTAAATTGTTTTACGTGTCGACTTCAACGTTATTGGACAAAACCAAAGTGCCTCAATGGGGCTCCATAACTTGGTGATAATTTCCACCATAGGACTGTGAACGGGAATTCATTCGTTCATGATGGTTAAATGCAACATCAGAGCCTGCCTTTTTATTTTTGTAATGCCCTTAAATGTTGTGTATTTTACACTTGCAGGTAGGAGTGTGTCTCGGTGCGCAGCGCTAACTGCTCCCACCCCTCGCTTAGCGTCAGCAGCAGACAGGCGGCCTGCTGTTCCAGCACAAAGTGTCTTCCCCCGCTCCCGGCGGCACGTGCTCAGCCTGTTTGCACAGTTACTTTCCGTTCATTTTTTTATTACTGGAATCGTATTAAAAATAGATGCGGAGCATCGGAGGGAAGGCGATGAACGAGCTCGTTGTTCGAGTCTGTTTGTTTGCCGTCTCACACTCCAGGCCGGGGGAGGGATGCCGTTCCGCTGATAAGACTGGAGCTGTTCGGGCATCAAAAAAATCAAACTTAACATCCCATAATGTTCCATTTCAGGCCTCTGGCACAGCACTGAAAATGTCCTTTCTGTTTTAATAACACGTTGTTACCGGTTTAATAAGAAAAACAAGCAACAAACAAACAAATCAGAATGTAGCCTAACCTTATTTGTTGGTTGCATCCTTGGCACGATATCATTTTGAAAGCTGGCCCACCTGTAACGAATGGTAGGCCTACTACTAGATGTGCCGTAGCCTTAAAAAGAGCAGTTGCAAATGGCAGTTTGAGTCACGTCCCTGTGTCTGCCCATAATCTGTTTGTTTCAGAAGATTTTCTGGTCTTCACATGGCAACTCATCACCTTAATGTTTCCCTTATTCCAGTCTGTTCACTTGCCATGTTACTGTAGCATAAAGGTGTGTATGAATCCCAGTGTGTTCTGTTGAAACGCAGTATAGCGAACACTTGATTGCTTATGCAGATGGAAGGATTGACAGGGCTTGATTGGAGTCGCATAATGAAATTAGTTTTTCTTGCTAAGACTCCGAAAGCTTTTAAGGTAATCAGACATGTAGAGTCAATTATTGTATTTCCTGTCGTAAAAACTATTCTGCCACATTCTGCGCTCATAGTGTAATTAACCACTGTCACGGTTGATGATGGGGGGGCCGTACGAAGCCACATATAGACTGTTCCTCCAATCACAGCACCGGAAACATGTTTACACCCACAGAAATATTTATTTGATGAAACTTGGGTGGTTTGTTTGTTAATGGTAAGCTATAATACAGTATTTACAATGAAGATTCTAGCATTCAAGGATGTATTTTTTTAAATTCTGATTTATCCATCCATCCATCCATTTCAAGGATGTAGGGTTTTTAATTCGAGAGGCGATTTATCAATGCACACACACCATTTATTCCGGGCAATTTAGATCCAATATAAATGTCTTTGGACTGGGAAGCGGAAATTGTACTGATTTATCAATGCTTATTCCCATAATATAAGTCTAAGCAGTACTGCCAATTAATAATATTTTTCCTATTAAAATGTTGGAGTGTCTTTTACCCATTGAGTTGTTCATACTGCAAATATGGTACTGAAACCATGGAGCAACGTATAAGAAAATTTCACATTTCACCATATTATGGATGTGAAAATGATTGAATATATCATGTGAAGTGCACCAGAGCAGAACTCTGATATGAAGTAAGGCACCATAGACACCCAGGCTGCCTGCCACCTACTGTCACAGTCACAGTCACAGTCATAGTCAGTCACATTAATCTCGGTCCTCACACGTTTGTTGGCTTGCGCTGATGTGCGTCTTTTTCCCCGGGACAGTGTCCCCGGTGAACCCAGTTCCATAACGGCACGGTAAGCAGCACGCTGTGAAAGCAAGCGAAAGGTGTGCCAATGAGTTTATCAGATCTGATGAGATGTACGAGATATTTGTATAATTCACCGTGGACATTGCTTCCGGTTGGCTCGGAGATTGTCTCCCGGTAATGTTTTAATGTGGAACACAAGGAGTCAAATTGTGACTGGTTCGTCCTACTGCCTTGAATTTCACTAAACACTCTGCTCAGTATTACATATTATTTATTATTCCATCTAGCATACAGCTTTTCAGGAAACGGGATCTCTCATTACAATGGTATCCACGGAAGGCTCGCGACAAAAATATCTCCTCAGATTTACAACTCATTCAGCGACACTGTGCGTCATGCACTTGAGCCATATTGTGACAGAGAGAGTCTTTTAAATGAAGTGACACTGGATCGTCTGTAAACCAAAATGATGTATCCGTGCTCTGTCCATTTGAGCCGTCTTCGTTTCACCGAGGCGGTGTTTGGTCGTGAAACCAAAACTTCCAAACAATGTTTTCATGGTTTCTGAGCTGAAGCCGTGCCTCTAAGTGGGCTTAGGTTACGCCAAATGGGAAAGTAGGCCATTTCCCCCCTCGGAAGGGAGCATGTAATAAAGATGGGAACAAAATTCCAAAGGCTGGCCTTCTGCATGTCCGTGGTTTCTGAGGGTTTTCAGGGAACCCAATACAGTGGCCATCTTGTGCAATAGAGACTCCCCATTTGCCCCGACATTGATTTGCAGAAATTACCAGCAGTTCTGTCATTCCTAATCACCAAAGCAAACAAAAAATCAAAAGTTTGGCTCTGATGTTTCCTGTCTGAACCTGAGTGATTGAAGGAGTCAGTGACGAGGTTGTTGAGATTTTTTCAGTTAAGCAACTCCAACTACTTTGCGTTTTTTTTCTCCTCAACTTTGTCTCAAACGGCGATTTGGCCTTGTTGCGTTTAACCAGTGTTGATGTTGTGACGTGTTCTGTTAAGAAATTAAAGTATGTACATGTTGCGCATCTATTCCTTAATTTGACAGCACAATAGTCTCTATAGGACACACAGAGACATCCCAGGGCCAACACCAGCTTTAATTACATTTATAAAAAAATAAATTTGACAATTACACATAACCATGTTTTTAAAAGAGTTACTTTTCTATAGTTTGAGCAGGGTTGCTATGGCTAACATATCAGGTGTACTAGGGCACTGGTCGCCAACCTCAGTCCTGGGGACCTGTTGTGTATGCTGATCTGATTTTTGTTACAGCCAATCCCTTTATCAATCAAGGTTGTTGAAAAACGTGGGTTTACCATGATTTTTGTCTTGAAATTATTTTACCGTAGTGCAGATTTGGCTCGTTGCCAATTTCTGTATGATTGAACTCTTCAGTTTCCACAAATGTTTCCGTTTCGGTGACCAGGTGCACATTTATAGCACATTACAGAAATTGGGAGCACTTGTTGTTCTGACAGAGGTAAAGTCCTGGTATGTGGATATGGGACATTTGTTGTCCATGGCATTCATAGCTATTTCTGATATAATGTGGCCTTAAGAGAGTAAATCAGGTCTAATAAAAATGAAAAGTGCCTAATTAAGAACAATTAACAGCTAGTTACAATTCAGACATTGCTATTATGGTTGGAAGGAAACACCGTGGGTCCCCAGAAGCAAGGCTGGGAACCACTGTTCTAGGGAATAGGCTCTATGTGTTCATGCTGTTTTCATAGATTTATTTGTACACAAAATCTGTTGTGACAAGTATTGCCTACATTCACTCCAATTAATGGCTAGGTCCCATAAATAAGTACAATAAGCACCTAAA
Source organism: Aldrovandia affinis (assembly GCA_029706075.1). Lineage (NCBI taxonomy): Eukaryota > Metazoa > Chordata > Actinopteri > Notacanthiformes > Halosauridae > Aldrovandia > Aldrovandia affinis. The sequence goes on from JAINUG010000016.1 coordinate 4,402,417, forward strand.
ATCCACAATACTTTGAAAGAGGAGGGAGCTGCACTGGAGGCAAGTTAACTGTTAACTGTCATTTCAATGTCAAATGGACTCTCTGCAGCTGTGGAAGGAATGAGCCTATTTTTTTCATCCAAGGCAAAGTAAACAGCGTTTAGGAAGTTCTAACGGAATCACTGGCACATTGATGCACTTGGTTGGTTGAATTTACTGTGACAACGTGGCAACTGCGTAAACTTGTCTTTTGTGCTGTCCAAAACTTCCTGCAAGCTCTGATATGCTTTGATTCCGTGTGACAAAAGAACAGCGTAAAAGACAATGAAAAGTTTCATCCACATTATGCATGCAAACGGCAACACCTTTTAACGCCGTTGAGGAGTTTGTTTTTACATATCAAAGTTATGTTCTGAATGAAGGTTTGTATATTCAATGTTATTTCCTGACATGCGCCCAATTAAAAAAAAAAACAAAGAAAGGCAGGTCTCTTGTGAATGGCGAGGGATATTCTGAGCACTTCGATTAAAACTCTATTTTCCCCAAAGGAACTTTGTGTGGCATCGGCATAAAATATACAAATGTAAAACACAACACAATTGATAAAAATGCAGACGTTACAGCGAAACAACTGCAAGACATGTACAGTGCTCCGGTCCTTATGATTAAGTCACATGGCTCATTTGCAATCCTTGTGCGTTTAAAAGCCGCATCAAAGCTTAATGATGCATGCACATCTTGAAAGAAATAGTTTTTATATCTAGCATCATAATTCCACATTGATCCAAACGGTAACGTACCAAAGACAATCTTTTTTTTTTTACATACAAAATGGAGAGGAGAGGATTTCAAATAACAGTACAACTTCCTACACCGACGGAGTACTGCGCTAATGCTGCTACTAGCTAGCATGTAGGCTAATAATATAGGCCAAACGTCACGTTGCAATGGTGCACCTGTGTCAGCGGGTCTTCCTGAGAGACGATCATTTTGTTCATTTACATCGAATGATCTTTTGTGATTTGTGAGACTGGTCATTATTGGGAGGCTTTCATTGAATGGGCAGCAATCTTTGATGTGCTCAAACAAAGTAAAAAATGTCTTCAGAGTGAATGGCAGGATTCTGTTATTATATCTGCTGTGAGTCTTGGTGTGGTCCAGGACCACATTGACATTTGACTGTCGAGAGGAAAACGCAAACCCTCCTGAGCGCCGATGCTAATTTTCTGGCATTGACCTTAATGTTTGTCTGGTAAGCCAGAATCACGGCAGTGGCCATTTTGCATGTCCCGCTGTTGACGCATTTTCACTTTCGACCTTCACTGGTGTTTCAGCATGCAGACTGTGTTTGCCTTTGCGATCGCAGTTGTGAGCACCGTGGATTCTGCTGGCTTATGGGAGCTTTAATGTAGGAGAACTTTGAGCATTGTTGTTGTTGTTGTTGTGGTCATTGGTTTGTCAAAATGCATCTCCATTGAAATGTGTCTGGAGAAGGGCAGGGCTGGGACAGCAGTACTCCAGTGGGGAATATTCAATCGTACGGATGCATGCACTGCAAATTCAAACAATATGTTATTACTGAAAGAGTTTTCATAAATGACCTGTACCAATTATGTCTCTCTTTCTCTCTCTCTCTCTCCCCCCTTTACAGGAGCGGAATAGAACCAAACAGTAACAAAATGGAGACATCCCTGCTAGAACTGCAACACTAATGATGTAGACCCTTAAATAATCACCTAACTACAAGGAAGAAAGGGTTCCGCAACGTTTCCCACTGAAGACTATGTCTCTGAACTTTTAACACATCAGTGGACTGTTCTGTATCAGTTTTCAGTGCATCTGCCTTTATACTCCTGTCTCACAATAAACGAAAGAAGAGAACTCACTTAAACTGTATCTTAAAGCACTTTCAGTCCATCTAAAAGCTTTTACCAATACCCTTAACTTTCTCTGGAGTTTTTTTGTTTGTTATTAACTAACTAACCAGCGGTAGTTGGTTCTAAAGATTTCACAAGACTTGTTTGTAGGTTTTTTTTTTTTATTCCTCCAAATTTTGGAAATCTTAGCGCTTTAAGAATTTTTAGCGCACTCCGATGAAATTAAAATATGTATAACAAATCTTTTACTTGAATCTGCATTTAGCTGCCCGATTCTCAGATGGATATCATTGTTCAGTAGCAGATGGGGTCTTGTCTGGTGCAACCCGAGGAGGAATGATCATGCGATTTTGTCGTAGACTGACCGTTCTATCGTTTTTTCGACATGTTTGTGTACCAAAAGATGATATTATGCAGCGTGGTGAATGACGGAGATAAATGCACATGTTCGTTTATTTTTTTGTTTTTGTATTTTTTTCTCCCCCTCCTTGTAATATCATACAAAAGTGCATTTGTCTAGGGAGAAATGTGTCCCAACGTTACCAGTTACCCAACCATCTTGAACTTCCAAGTTAACGTCTAAACCGGACTTCTCATCATGATCTGTGTAACTGCTTGTTGGGTTTTCTCAATGACAGATAAATGTCCAGGAAGTGGCCGTTTTTTCTCCTCTAGGTGACTCACTAGCTAAATAAACGCACTTGTTTAGCGATCACGCGTTTTGAGTTTTTAATTCTTGAGGAGTTTTGTTGCATTGTTCCTTCTTGCTTCCTCTTACATGTTTGGGTGTGAACATTAAACACGTTGTCCCAGCCCTGTTGTATTTGCATGAACCTTTCTGTCCTGGAAGTTTTGACGCAATTTGTTTGAGAATGTAATGTACGGAATTGTGAAAGAGACCAGACAGCCCTCCAGGTTTATTAACGCAACGTGATAAACCGTATCGCTTCGTCCCAAAGCATACACCAGAGTCTAGGCCATGTCTCTTCTCTCTCTCTCTCTCTCTCTCGCTCGCTTTCTCTCTCTCTTTGCTGTGGCAGGCACCCACGCTTGCTTTGATAAGCTTGACTCTGTCAGCACTGATCCGCTGAACGTCTGACTCTTTCGCAACATCTGTAAGTGATATACCATCATTAAGGCCTGAGGTATTTCCTGTTTGTTCACTATAAACTGCCTTTTTCATTAACCCCTGTAGGTTGTTTTTTTTCTGCTTTAGTTTTTGTTGTGAGGGAGGACGTGTGTATGAACTGAACTCCGTTAAATGTTGAATTCGCCGCTTCATTCACTTCATTTTAAAATGATTAAAATCCACATCGACAAACAACCCAACGGTAAACGCACGCAGGGGAAGCTATGCTGCGAAAGCCACCATTTTGTTTTGTTTTTTCATTTTGTGGTTATACTTGTGCCCATGTCTCTTGAGTTATTGTAAATCAATGCTTATTGATGATGCTAATGCTTATTACACTCTGATGTGATTAAAAAATAAAATCTGATAAAAATAAAATAAATATAGATTTATGAAAACAGCTTTTGAAAACTCTTTGTTTTAAGAATGATGGACAAGTAATGAGAAATGATCCACAGCAGTGGTCAGAAGGGAACTGCAGCAAGCTTCGTCAACTACTTCCTGGGGGCTGGATTATGTTTAAAAATGATGCATACAGGCCAAACCTTTTCCACAAATTATAAAACAATGTGAACATGATTTTGCAATGTACATGTGTTTAAACAAAGTTGATACCTTATGGGGAAAAAAAGTATGGGAGGTATTCTGAAGCTGTAGAGATGTATTCACAATTGTTTATGCATATGAATAATACTTCTCATTCTCAATGATCAAAGGGCCAAGAATACATCTATGATGGGCTGCGTTTGGCCTCTGGTCCGCCAGTTTTATAGCCCTGCTTTTCAGCTTTCCTATCAGATGTGAAACAGTGGCTAACTGTTTTGTGGTTGGAGGTAGGCCTGCAGTGTGTTTGTGTGTCTGTGTGCTACTGTATGTGAGTGTGAGAACTTATCTGTGTGCTACGTGTGTGTGAGTACTGACTGACTGCTGTTCACTTTGTCCGTACACAATATAGAGTGTCATTCTGCTATTGACAGCTTATGTGTCCAACAAACAGCATCATTTGATATTGTAAAAACGTTAGGATGCCGGTCATGTACCAAACTGCTGGAAATCATACGCATAAACATGCCCACAATTATATCTGGATAACAGGCTGCTTTCAAATGTCACAAATGTATTGTTTTTCCTCTGACATATGTAAGAGATGGATACAACGGGGTGAATACTTATGTAATCAATTGTTTTTATTTGTAATTAAGGAAAAGCTTTAGAGTTGTTTTAAAAATATATATTATTATTTGACATGAAGCATTTTGTGTTGATCAGTGGCAAAAAAAAAAAATAATAATGAAAAAATCTGTTCTGATTCCATGAAGTAAGGAAATAAAATGAAAAATGCCAAAGGGGGTGAATACTTTTTATACCCACTCTGTATATATATATATTTCCCCAAAGCACTGAGTCCATATTTGTTTTGTAGGTGTCATTACACCATACCAACTGAGCTAATGAGCCGCTAAAAGGCATTCCAGGGACGGGGAACGTAAGTGCAGACACATTAACTGGACTCCGCTCCTCAGATATCAGACAGCGCAGGCTCCATTGTGAAGGTCTGCTGTTGTGAACAGAGTGGACCATAAACAGCCTCTCAGAATCCCCTTGCCTTGCTTCTGACATGCTGGCCAGTGTGTGGGAGCGGCCAGGGCTCTCGTCTGACCAATGGGAGTGATGCACCCATCACAGCTCCGCTGAAGGCCTCCAGAATCGAGATTTTGTGCGTCACGTACCCTGGTCTGCTCACTGCACATATATCTGACGTATACAACTCTGCACGGACTTCTACTGCACTGCATTCTTGCAAGTGGCTTTCAAAATGATTGCTGTCTTTTGCTTCGGTGATTTCAGGAGATCTACATAGTAAATAAGGATTAAATATATGTTGACATGCTTTAAAAAATAGTTTTTAAATCTTATATTCATTCTGTTTCAAAATGATTTGTCTAACATCTGTTCATTGTCTTGCTATGACCAAAATAAACTGTTAAAAATAGTCAGTAGCAGGAAAAATAGGTGTGTTTAAATATTCTTCCACAAGAGGGAGACAGTTTTACAGTTCTCATCAACAAATCTGTCCAAAACATTATTACCATAAGGAATTACATTAAATTTCCAGAATAGACTATCCATTGTGGATCCTTTGATATTGAATCATGTTGCTCATAATAAATACTAAAAAATGTCTGTCCAGATGCATTATAAAAAACACAACCTTTCATGTCACAGTGACCCTTTCTTTGATGCCAGTTGCACATTCCAGTACATATAGGTTTAGCTCCAAAAGCCTGCATGTTTTATATTGCCAAAGTCTCCAAACATATTTTATCACATAATTCCACTGAGCAATTGATTCCACCCGTAATTAGTCAAATGTGCAACAAATACCTGCATTCAGCTTCGGCAGAGATTTTACCACCATTACACAAATTGAATGAATGAATGAATGTTTGTTAATATCCTCAGCACACACCTTCAAACTGCAGTTCCCTTCATGTACTCTGCCCAGGATCCAGTATGGAGGAGTCAGTGATGAGGTAGGTAGATATATCATAACAGTATTCATGCAAACACATTCATAACAACATAAGAATACATAATGCATATATATTATAAGAATATATAATGACGAGAAGAGGACATTTGGCCCATTATTTCCTAGTGTAAAGAATATCCAGTACTACATCAAGCCTGGGACACTCCAAGTGTTTCTGCCTCCACTACATGGCCTTGCAAGCTGTTACAACTCTGTAAAAAACAATCCTCTATCCCCTAAAGTACTAAAGTTCCGATAGTACGGTCCCCCTTCTAATATATTGAAATGATACTACTTTGCTTCCAGTCATCTGGTATTTCTCCTGTGTTTAGGGATTGTATAAAAAGATCTGTCAATGGTTTATAAATAATGTCTCTGAGTTCCTTCACTACTCGTTTTTCTAGTACTTCTCCATTTATTATCTCAATGTCCTCTAAGACATACTGTGCATTGGATTGTAGCCATATTTTAACCTCTTCTCTGGTAAAGCTCTCAACAAAGTTTAGGGCAGGGGTGTCAAACTCATTCCACCAAGGGCCGAGCATATGCAGGGTTTTGTTGTAACCAATGCACTACATCAGGAGTTTAATTAGTGAAATTAGAGATAATTAGTGAAATGGCCTGGTGTAGTGCATTGGTTGCAACAAAAACCTGCATAAGCTCGGCCCTCGATAGAATGAGTTTGATGCCCCAGGTTTAGGGTATCAGCAAGATCCTTATAATTATAAAGAGTAGCTCCTTCCTTACCTGTCCTGACACTACTTCCCAATTAATATAGGGATAATTGAAGTCACCCATTATTAATGTCTCTCCTTCCTGACGTGCTTGTTTTATGTTTCCATAGAGCATATTATTTATGTTACTGGTCTGAAGCTGGTGGCCTATAGTATACTCTTCTAGTAGGCCCTTCTCATATTCTCCCAGTAGTCTAATCCAGATGTCCTCACAAGGAATGACAGGATTAATTCCTGGAATTTCCTGCACATTTAGAAGGGCCACAACCCCACCTCTTTTATCTGTTGTATCCTTCCTAATCAGTTTGTACCCCTCTAAATGATATTCTTCCCTGTGTGCTGCCCCAAGCCATGTCTCTGTAATCCCAACAATGTCATCACCCCCATTAAACATGATATCACCATTTTTTTATGCTTCCATCATTTAAACAAAAGAACTTTAAAGTATTACTAGTGTATTTCTTCCTCTCCTCCCTCACCATATTCATGTCTGTAAATCTGGTTTGATTGTACAAGGGGCACAACATCCTGGTTCTTATGGTCTTTAGTCATTTTCTACAGGGTGATTTATAGGAGGAGTCTAGATGACCTGCTATATCAGATCGACTGTGAAGGCTTGGAGGTCATTGCAGCATGACATCAGGACACGGCGTGGATTTCCAGTCAAGCTCTCACATCAATGTCGCCAGACGATCAGCTCCCAGACGTGAAAGCTTCGTTGTCGACCCCTTTGCGTCCAGCTCAGCTTTGAAATACCGGAACTAGATATGACAATTAGGCCAAATTATCATAGCTGTTGACATAAATCCTTTCAAGGCAATCATATTGACCATACTTTACAAAGTATCTTTCAATGTAAGCATCCATAGTGCATCCATAGTGATAACAAATCATTTAGCCTCAAATCATTTAGCCTCAGAAAGAAGTTCAAACATTATCCACTCTGTATGTTTAACCACACAAACAGATAACGGAAGCAAGAAAAAAACATTCTCGTCGAGTGGTGGACGTGTTTGCTTGGTGCGGCAATTGCTTGTTTGTGTGTTTTGTCTCTTTGAGTGGATGAATAATAAAACCGATAAAGCCCACTCCTTTGCCAGAGACCCTCCAGACACAATTATAACCTAAGCAGGACACTTGTTGTACAAACTGCAGTTTTGTAAAAATAAAAAGAGGCAATTACTGGTAGCTTGGCAAGTGCGTCCTTCCACATTTCTAAGAAGAAATCCCTCTTTGTGTCTCGTGATGTACAAAGAGTTGTAATTACACTGGTGCAGCCTTTGAATTCTGACTCCGCTGTTCTTTTCTACATGTTAATTTATGGACCTCTCCAGCTCATCAAACAACCAATGAAAGGACCACACGTCCCTCTAGCAGTTTTTACAGCCCCGGTTTATATGAATACGTGTAAGGCAGCTAATGCTATAAATAGGCATAATGATGTTCCCTCTCAATTGCTGGTTGTGGGTACCGACATTAAAATGATAAAGGCTAAATATGCAAATTAAACTTTAATTTCAGTCTCTTTTGTGCTCTCTGAATGTATTTATTTTTTTCCACCTTGTTCTTTTTAAAGGTAGAACTTGCATGTGACAGGTTACATACAAAAGGAAACATTCCCACACCTTTTCAGTTCATTCTTTTATTGTGCTCAAGATGAATCCAGGATGTTTGCTAAATGACACTCATGGAATTATCAAGGGCTTCTTTTGTTACGGAACGTTTTTTGGGGTCTGTAACAGGTTCCTGGGTCCTCACTTGGCCCCAATTGCATATGTTTTGTCCCTGAATATGAATGTCTATGATCCACAATCCTGTTATCATTTACACAGAGACTGTTTAGATTGAAAATATACTGGCTCTAGGCTTTTGTATATTGTACTGCGTTGGTGTAAAGTAGCCCATACAAGCAAATTCTAGAAGCAGGTTTGGATTTTTAACTGCCTTAGCAATAGAACCAAGGAAAGGAGTCAGGAAATTATGGGATTCTTCAGGATAGGAATATTTATTTATTCAGTTTGAGTGAAATTGTGTATTCTGCTAGTGTACATAGAGGGAAGTAAAACATGTTACATAATCTTCTCATTTCTAACCCTAAATGCCATTTTCTAATTCTAGTATCATAATATATGTTATATTATACCTTCCTGTGACTCACAAATAAAAAAATCATGAATATGAAATTTTGAGTCTCGTCAATCAGCCAATAGTGGCAGCAATGTTAATTAATGATTGATTAATACCGTTCACTAATTGGCCACCCATTCTAACTGTGGAAGTTTTTAGCCTCCGAAATACTGCTGGAGCAGCTGGCGCAGTCGGACTGCACACGCCCATCCACCAGAGGGGTCACTAGTGAGCTGGTTACTCTGCTGACTGAAATCCGTTAGGGCCAGTGAATCATGAGCCTCTCCTTTTGACACTGAATACTTCCTTTTGACACTTACTTCCTCACTTACTTCCGCTGCACTGGTCCAACTTTGGTGAATGAGCTGCGTGAAGCTAATCACAGTAAGCCAGAATAAGCCTATTTCCAAAATCAAAGTTTGTCATTTCTACACTTCTAAAGTTCCTATAGCTATAGCTATCATCCTGTTAGTGGACAAAGAAATGAAGAGCCGAATGTAAATTCACTTGATAGGGTGTTGGCCCACCACTGCTTTTGACAAAAATGGCTGCTCTTCCAGGTTGAAAATTTGCGATCACCTGATGAGCGGTTGCTTGCCTGTTTTACGTTGCACATCTAATTAATGCAGAGACATCACGGTCCTGGAGTGTGGGCTTCCACCCACTGTTTCTCTTTGCTGATAATGTCTTTCTGTCAGGGTTCCATGCTGACATCATCAGCAAAATGAGCTGTCTTGGTCTTATTATAGCAAATAGGTCCCTTACAATCTATCAAGAATAAATTTTTTATTGTATTGTAATTACCTAATTATCAATGTCCTTATTTTTATAATATGATGGCATTTCATTGTACAGTTGGGATGGAACTAGTAGGATGACCTAATATATAGGATTAATCTGGGATGATTCTTTAGCATAAGTTCATTTATATTCAATGGGCATTAATAGGGTGGGGAAGGGGGCCATTGAGGGATGCTAAATGCGTTAATCAAGTAAAGAGGCTGCAGCAGTCATCAAATACTAGTTGATATTATTTAATCAAGTTACATTGTTACAGTGCTACATTTTTCTTGTTGCTATGTGCAATGTATGGTATAGATTCTCATTCAAGAGTCATAGGTAATGCATATTTATGATATTTAAAAATATATACCCCAGGGAGTTGAATGGATTGACTGACTAACTTATTAGCAAGCTGGCCACATTGCTTGTTATATAGCTACTGTATGATAAATGCATGTTTAGCTGTGAATTTCAACGTTAGTCTAATGTAAAATTGACTGCTGGAATTGAGATGAAGAAGGTTGATTAGTTTAAGCTTTATTAGCTTTAGCACTAAAAACAAAGTTTAAAAAAATCACAGTTAGTTATATTTATTCAAACCTCAGCAGTGTAATGGACCTGGGAATGAAAATCAAAATTGCCTGGAAACAATCGAAAAGGCCATTCAGATCGACTGGAGCCACCAGATTTACTCAGAATGTATTGGCCTGGTCTCATACAACATTTGTCCAACTTTTAAATGATCAATAAAATGATCTTCTTCATAAACACAGTCTGGAAAATTAAAATTAACTTGCTAAATAGTTTTCACTGAAAAAAGTAACACATGCACTAAAAAAAACACTAAAAGGTTTTCATTTTTAAAAGTCAAAGATAAGATAGAATTATGTAAAACATTTGCATGAGCTCCAATTCTTACATTTATCTGAGCATTATACTTAAGATTCCATCTGTGACTTTTTGTCAGATTGTGCATTTCTGCTTCCTCACTTTTTCACTCCTTTATACTGTGTGCCTGTATCTGTTTGTCTCTGTCTAGTAATCTACAATCATATATCATATATCTATTTCTATTCAATTTCCTGCATTCTATATCTGTGTGTTATGATTTGCAAAGCACGCTATGAAAATCCCATTGTGTAGTGCTCTAAACTAAGTCAAATTTGATTGATCTTTTGTTTGATTAAAATAAATAAGTATTAAAAAAGCTGAAAATGAGTGACTCAGCAAATAAAACTAGGAAATAGAGGAAAATAGAGGTTATTATTTTAGCCACTAGAGGGTGCTTTCAGTTCAATTCAGTTCTGAGCTTCCTTTGACGCTCAGAGCTGGCATATAGACTATATAGTCAAATGTAGTTATGTCTTTCTGTAGTTTGTTGTTCTACAAACAAATATTTTCCTACTAACCTGTATAAAACACACATTTACACAACTGTTTAGTTGTGTGGCAGAGGTTCTTAAATAGCATTGTAATCCTGTTTGAAACCGTAAAATACAGTTGAGCCATAACTTCTGTCACTCATGGAATACTTTTTCAACCCAATTACTTATTGCGAGGTCACTGCACATACATGGAATTTTGCCACTTCATAGTTTCCTTTAAGATCTTGATGGTATTACTATGTTAGAATAATTAAAATGCTCCCAGTGTTTCCAGGCCTGACCTGTTTTTAATCTGTGCTCCGCTTCCTGTGTGATGACTTAATTATCCTGCAGAAACAAAATAAGTTAATTGCCTTCTGCTTTAATGGAACCGTTTTCTTTATGTACATGTATTTTATTTCACATCAGAAGTCTGTGCCACCATTGAGTCCTCAATAAGAAATTATAAACACTGACTTTGACCCTGCGCTGAATATTAATTAGCGATCTTTGAAGCACAGTTAAGAATTATTGTTTGACAGTGTAAATTGAACAATTCAGCCTAACAACCTTTGGGATTTACGCCTTTCTCACACTCCTCATTCCAATGCAGAAGAAAAAACAATTAAAGCGCAGGAATCTTGCTAATGAACAGGCTATTTCAAGTTCATCTCTTCCTCTCAGTTCTGAGAAACTAGTGATTAAAAATTTAAACAAGCTGCACTTGTATCGGAATTTCAATTTAAACACACACTGAGGAACAATGCATGGACCAAAATGGATGTGTTCTGCGGAGCAGGCCTTAAATCAGAGAGTCAATATGCACAATCCTGAAAAATATCCTTTGACATGAACTACTGAGAATGTTTTATGAAGCTCTGAGCACACTCTTATACCGTTGTCTCCTCATTCCAACATCTCGTTGCTGTCTCTGGGAACAAGGTTAAAAATGTACTAATTTGCAATTCAGTGCTGTGCTGGTGTGAGGCTGTTATGCCTCTCTATGCAGGAGTGTGGGCTGTTTCCACTGCCCACCCGGAGAGGCCCTCTGGGACTGCACAAGGCTCCTCCAATAAGGGCGTGTCTGCCTGACACCACCTGCAACTGCCTATTAACATCAGCTGATTCCAGCACCAGCCACCATGTACGGAACCACCAGACCAATCCCGTCTGACATCCAGCAGCTTCATCTCAATTGCTGTGTTAGGATTCTGATTGAAGACTTGAGAGCTGGTAGATCCATTGCAAGCAAGTTATGGCTATTGATATGGTTCTATCAATATTTAGTAGCTTGGGAGGACTCTAAGCAATCTTTTTCATCTTCACAGACAGGAGGGGGCAAGCAAACAGGAGGGTAGTGTCAGATTCAGTGCAAGGGCCAATGAGGGGAATGGGTGGTGCTTCCTCCCAGGACCACCTCCAAGTGAGCGGGGCCCAATGGCAGGCTGCGCTGGAAATCACATGACCGTCAGCACACATTGTCGGCCATGAACATTCTCTGCCAGACTGCATTTAACTTGCGATCGCGTGCATTTCCCTACCGCGGCTGTCTTTAAATCCGTGCTTTCACCCGCTCTTAAGGCCATCATTATTTGCAGAGAACTGTATTGCGCAATACAGTGCATCCATCTCGGGGTGTCAGGTTAATCGCCTTCTCCGCAAATGCACTCGTGTTTTATTCATTAGAGCAGCAGTGAGGAAAATCTACGAAGACCCTCAGCAGATCCAATATATTTACTGCTTGTTTCCCCCGCCCCCTGCACATATGAACAGCCAACCCCAACATGACATTTATTCAGTGCAGTTTATCCAACTCTGACTCTCCTAAAAGAGGCATAACATTTTCATTTCAGCCTGGATGAATTCTTAATGCTGGCGGAAACGGGAGTGGGGGCCCGCGTCATGGGCTCTGTGCTGAATATTTCATTACCCTGGGAGTCCACCCCCCGGCTCCCTGGGGACCCTTTCTTCCCATCGATGATGCAATCGCTTCCTGCCCTGCCGATGGCTGCGGCCCGGGCACCGGCCAGGCCCCTGCACTTGCATTCCCAGAAAGACGCTCGCATCCCAGGATGGTGCTATAAGTGGGCTGAAATGCGATGCAGCCTCAGCTTCAGCTTCCTCCTCTCAGCCCTAATGGAGATTAAGAGCCATTAAGAGCTCTTTGCTGCATGTGCAGTTTCTATTGATCACATTGACTCAACTCGTTTTAGCCAATGATCCGATTACAAGTGTTGTCCCCCCCACCCCACCACCACCACCACCACCCCCTCGCCGTCCCTTCCCCAACCCCCCAACCCTCCTCCTGCTCTGCTGAGGTACAAGCCGACATGCCGACGTAGGCACTTCAAGCAGCCTGCAGCAACATGCAAGATAGGCCTGTGTCAAGCCTGCTTAGCACAAAATCAGGTTAATAAGGGCAGTTCTGTAAACGAGACAGATAGCCAGCCACCACCTGAAAACTATTTGCCCAGATATTTTTTTGTGGATTGTCAAACAATATTTTTGGAATTTGTAATCCTTATTCACCGTTAAAATATTTTTCTTCTTGTCACTGTAATTGTACAACATATATATATATATATATTACAGTTTGTAATTTGCTGCAGGTTTCTAAAAGTTATCTTGCGAAGATGGGCTCCTTCTGTGTAATGTAAAATGTTTCCTCTGAGAGTATTTCATAGATTTTTTAATTAACACCAAAATTAGCATCATAATTCCATAATTCCAGCTTTTACACTGAGTGTAAATCCCTTATTACTACTGAAAGAAACGTATTTGTGCCCAGCGTTTTGTAACACACACCATCAATTTTTACTGCATTTTGATTGTCTGTCATGTCAGCAAGTTTGAATGATTCTCATTGGATCACTGTCTATAGCTAGTTATAGTTTGTTACACAGCAGGTAACATTCTGTTCATATCTGCACATATGAAAGTCACTGACAGGCTGGGCTCAGAGCTGCCACAATGCCATGCCTGTAGAGCTGCAGAGATTGTAATGCCCTGTCCTGATTCTATCAATCACTTTACTGAATGTTTATGGAAGAAGGAACGGCAGGCAACACTGGGAGATTCACACAGCACAGTGAAGGAGTTATTTCATTCACACAGCCAAGTGAAGTTATTTGAACACGATGAACATGGTTTTCAACAAAACAGATATTGCACATTTATGTATGAGGTCTGTTGATTCATTTGTGTGCATGTGTGTGTGTGTGTGTGTAGCCAAGTGTTTGCCATGGGTTTCCTAAAGAAAATACAGGAGGGATATCAAACCTTTAGGACTCCCAATACAGAATCACAAATAGCAATGGACTGTACTTGCAGAGATGTGACAAATGGACAGTTTTTCTTAAGCTTAAACGGCTATTTTTTAATCGGTTTTCCATGTGACTTCTCAAAGCAGAATATGGTCCTATTGCACTTGCCCGATAAGGGGCAATGAAGTTCTATCTATCGCAAAGTCATCTATACAGTAGCCTAATGGTAACCGACTATACTGTAATTTCATATTATGAGACATGCTATCAATTATTAATGTGAAAATATCTTAATAAGCAATAAAGTGCAACTGTTGAGCATTTTCAAATATTTTTGATGATACACTCAAGCATTTCCTTATTGGTGTGCTAAACTCGCCATACTTAAATTTCATACGTAAAATAGGACTGGTCCTCATAAATGGAAACCGGAAGTGTTCGGAAAACGGAAATTGCTGAAAATTGTGAGTAGTTTGGTGTGCCTGCGCCCTGCAAGTAAATTGATCCGAACACAACTAGCGCCTTGTCTCTATTCATATAGCATATCTAGTTTTTAGCTTATCAGGTTTGCTATCACAAATAGAAAAGCACATCTTCTGATACCCTATATTCTTTTACATTGCTAGCGTGTCAATCTCAGCTAACGCTAGGTAGCTAGCAGCAACGGAATAGACTCTCACACGGCACATTGGCATTGACTAGCTCAACACAAATGAATTATACTATCAAAAACAATACATTAAACCTTTTCTAACAGAAAGCAAGAGTATGATTTTGGTTCGATTTCCACCACAAAGGTTGTTGAGTGGACAGTCGAGAGAACAGACAGAGAGATTGTCTACACGACAGTGGGAGAAGGAAAGAGTGCACCAAGAGTAAGTGAAAAAAGCAATTTGTTAAATAAAATGAAAACGAAACGGAAACTTTTGTGATAAATAAAAAAACAAACAGAATCTTAAAAGTTTGGTCTCAAACTTCATAACAACACAACAAAATCCAACTGAAATGCTTCCTTTGTAATCTTCATGGTTACATCTCGCAGTAACTCAAAGCCATACAAAGCAGATGGAAATCTTTTTTCAGTAAATATCGACATTGATAATGGACAATGACCGGGCGTAGCTAATTTAAATGTCGTCCACCTTTTTAAGGCCTGTGTCTGGGAAAGTTACATGTAGTCCCAGCCCTAAAATCCAAGACTACCGGTAATGACGTTTGTATTAGCGTTAAATTCGTTAGCTGTGTATATTTATCAAATTTGAGGAACACGTTGGCGTGGCCATTAAATTAAACACCGAAGATCGCAAATTCATGCTTGAGCAGTTCAAACAAGACCGACTTTTCATACAATAAAGGACTGTATATAAATAATGAACTACAATGACATACTTTTAAAATGCGTGGTTATTACAAAATGGTTTTTAATAACTATTGCACATTTTAATTGGTTGTAAGAGCATTAACGCGTTTAAATGAACGGCCCAAAAGTAACATAAGACTGTGCACCCTACATAACGTCAGTTTGTGACGTAGGCTATATGTGCATAATGGCGATATCACACAACAACAGGAGTGAAATGTTATTTTGGTAAGGAAGGTTTGCGAGCCAAAAACCGGAGGACATTCCACTTCATGCTTCCGCAGAGGTCAAGTAAAGAGACCTTCACATGGATCTTCAGGCAAGCGTGAAGGTACATTCACATGGAGATTTCGACAAGCGTTGCGTACGCGGGAAGCCATTGTTTCAATGGAGCCCTGGCGTTGGCTTGAGTTGCGTTGCAGCTTGGGCTGGCGTCAAAAAAAGTTTGAATCGACTTTACTTTGAGCCCGCCCTCCACGCTTTGAAGCGACATCCAGCCAGTTGCAAAACTAAAGGGATGGTAATACCCCATATCTAGAAAATCTGCACACGAGTTAAAAACAGAGGATAAGCTCATAACTGCTATAAATTAGCATCCTTCCTCTATCCCCCCCCCCTGTTCACCTGCACACTCTCACTTTAACTGTGCCGTTAACTGACTTTTACTCTGCCCCTTTTGCACACTCTTGCACCTTAACTGTGTACATAACCATTATCTGTACTGTATTTGTATATTTGTATTTGTATATTAGCACTGTATTGTATTGTATTATATTGTATTGTATTGTATTTTTATTACACTATTTTTTTCTAAGCTCTTGTTATTTTGGTTGTATGTTGACACCTTGCACTAAGGCAAATTCCTTGTACATCATACTTGGCGAATAAATAATTCTGATTCTGATGATTCTGATTAAGATATTTGGTTGTTTGTAAATCTGCTTGCTAGCTAGGTGAATCAGATAGCAAGTCAGCAAGCTAGCTGGATAGCATATTGAATTGTAACTAGAATTATTCATTTGATGAAAGGAAGTTCAGCGTTTAACAGTAGTGCATAGCTAGCTAAATGACAAGGACTATTATAAAGCTAGCTACTTTCATATACACTAGCAGGTAGCTAAATGGGTGTAGACTACAGTAAATGTAGGAATGTCAAATTTAACTCCCCTTTGATCAATCAGTTTATCTCTGCAGCTTAATAGCTGAGAGTACCCAGTGTTTCTGCTCACGCCTTTTTCGTTTTGCAAACCTTTTTCTTATTCTTAATATACAACAGTCAGTAATTAGAGTGGCATCTCTTTAATCAATCGACATATACACATAGTATAAAAGGAAAAGTTGCAACACTTTGGTTTTGGGCCTAGTTTCATATCAGGTAGTTAATTGTTCACTCTATTCTGGATTCAGGTGTGGACTACAGTAAATGTAGCAATGTCAATGATCATCCTCCCCCCATAAAAGCTGTATTTGACTGACAAGTGTGTGGCACACTACGAAAAGTGAAGCATTGCATAAAGCTTTGCGTCAACATGAAGCTCCGTGTGAACGTACCTTTAGCCGGCGTCACAGAAAAGAGAGAGAGAGAGAGAGCGCATGATTCAGTTAATTGAGTGCTTGTTCCCCACGGTGAAGGTTTCTGGAAGCTCAGTAGGTAGAGCATGGTGCTGACAATGCTTAGGTTGTGGGTTCAATACCCATTGGGACCACACATACTGAAAAATGTATGCATTCAGTACTGTAATTCACTTTGGATAAAGGTGTTTGCTAAATGTCATATATTATATTATTATTAGCTCTGTTATGGTGTGGGGTGCATTTTCCTGCCATGGTTTAGGTCCAATCAACTTAGATGGCAAGGCACATAAAGTGCAAAGCCCATCTGAGTCCTGGTGAAGCATTTCTATCCTGATGGGAGTGGCCTTTTCCAGGTTGACAATGGCCCCATCCATAGGCCACGAGTGGCCATTGAATGCTTTGATGAGCCTGAAAACGACATAAACCATATGCCATGGCCGTATTAGTCACCAGATCTCACCCAATTGAACACTACTGGGAGATTCTGGAACTGTGCCCTGAGACAGCGTTTTCCACCACCAAAAAACCCCCCACCAAATTATGGAATTTATTGTGGAAGAATGGTGCTGCATCCCTCCAGTAGAGATCCAGACACTTTTAAAATTTACCCCAAGGTGCATTGAAGCTGTTCTAATGGCTCATGGTGGCCCAATGTCCTTTTAAGACTTTTATGTTGGTGTTTCTTTTATTTTGGCAGTTACCTGTGTGTGTGTGTGTGTGTGTGTGTGTGTATATATATATACACACACACTGTATGCATGTGTGTGTAATTTAATCAATTGGACAAAAGGAGCAGGCACTACAAAGCAAGTATCAGTTATATCTTTTTGAACCTCGGCATAGAGTAGGGAAGAGAAATGTCGCTAGTGAAATTCTATTGTCGCTTGTACAATGCTAATGTCTCTGGAGGTGGAGGTTTGCTAGCTGCTACAGTTTGTAAGTTAAACACAGACCACATGCTGCCGAGGGACAACATTTGAGGGGGTGAAAAAGAACAATAAAAAGTGAGCAGCTACTGTGGTTGAGACCGAAACGGGCAAAGGCGCGTTTCTGTTTTCTCTCATTCTTTGTTCGAGCTCCGCCGGCCCATTGTGGCGACTGTCGTGTAAGGTTAATGACAGTCTCTCATTACCCTTGTCAAATATGTATTAATGTGGAGCAACAATGGGTTTGGGAGCGGCTCAGGGTTGGTCAGACCGGTGATGTTTTCCAAGCAGATGGTCAGTGTGCAGAGGAGTGGCCCGCGGGCCTATCACAGTGCTCCCTCCGACACGCGTCTGAAGTGAGAAATCTGCCTCGGTGGGGAGGGTCATGCACTGAATACTAATGGGACCCATACTGGAAAAAAACCCCCAAATAAAATGCTGCCCTTGTTTGCTTCCTGTACCTGTGATCTGCATTCACTGTAATTAAAATGGTACTTCTTTGTGTACAATAAGGGGATCTGCATCGGGATTTCCAAAACAAATGAGGCATAACATTCAACCATTCGTAAATAAACTTCAGAGAAAGGGGGGTCGGGGGGAACACTGTACCACTTAGGCTAGGTTTTTGTGACCTTGTGATCAAAAATTCAAAGCTCTTAATTCAGTTTGTTTGTGTTGCAAGAACCTAGAGCATTTGATTTTGGGTTCAGTAGACATACATTTTTGTGTCAACGACAGCATATTTAACACATTTTTCAGAATGTCTACAGAGCAAATGATGTCCATACCCAAGAACCCTTGCGTACAAAAGAGTGTATTTTATGTTCCTTTGTTGTACTAGTCTATTAGGTATAACAGTAAAAATATGCCAGAGCAAATACTACATGTATAGGCCTTTGTATAAGTATCTATACTCAGCTATTAATCGCGTCCTCAAACGTTAATTGCTTACCAAGCAAGATGACAAACTTTTGCGACATTCTGAAACTTAAAGTCACGTATGTTTCAAAAGTTTGGCCTATCACTTACGTGCACCCCTGTCTATACTAGAGTTATACAAAGGTATACACTCTGCTCAGGAATCGCCTGAACAGCATCAATAATTGCACAAATCAGTGGAACCGCTGCAGCTCCAATGGCCTTAGATGGGTATTTGGTTGTTACAGGGTATTGCGTCAAAGACATTCCATCTCCTGCTCTCTCGACAGTTGCCTCGTGGGCAGTTGAGGCTGTTTTCACACGTTTTCACGTGTAAATACCAAATAGATGCCCTTGGTTGGCAGTGATCAGAGCCGGCCATTGCATGGCAACCGTCCGCACGTTATCAGAGTGGAGCCCCCTAATCGAGGGTAGATCACTCGGGTCTGAAGGCTGGAACAGATATTTCACCCGCCGCTGTACTCACACAGTGTGGAGTACAGACATGTGGTCCAGAGAGGGGGTCACACGGCCAGTGCACACCGCCCATCAATTCCTGTGTGTCTGATACGTGAATTTGGATTTCATTAGTGGTACGTATTTACACTCTCACAAAGATGGAGAAGAATGAAAGGCAGGGGGAGAGGGCTGGCATTCAGGCTCCTGTGAGGAATTCCGGCAAAAGATCTCCGTACCCTCTTTCATTTGGAAAGAAAGAGTGAGAGTGCTTATCCCACAATAGCACCTCTTCCGTAGTCGGAATGCGCATTCTTCTTTCATCTTGCCTCGGGTTTGTATCAATGGGTCAAAAGACTTTCACACATTCCATGGATTTTTAGCCACATCAACAGAACTACAACCAAGCTTTCAATTTTCTACTTGCGTAACAGTCCAGAAATGCATTACATTATCCACACATAAAGGCCTTTTCAGGGTATTGTACCTTTTATGGTTCAGAAAGTCAAATTTGGTGGACTTTCCTAAGTGAGAATGTAGATTTGTAATAAAAAAAAGCCAGGAATTTCATTGGTTAAATGTATTCAACTAGTGTGCTTGAAATGTGAAATATTGTTTATTAATTAAAGCTGCAAAAGAAGACTCTCATACACCAGGCAATTTTTTAAATGAACTGACCCTTTAACTTTTTCAAATACATAGCAAGTAAAAAAAGTTAACAAAAAGTTTTCAGTTAACAGGGATTTTCTTCATTTGTAATGTAATTACTTATAAGAATTGAGCTGACCAATGGAAGACATACGAGTGAAGGGTGTCCATTTTTGTGAATGCCGAGCAAAAAATCAACCTTTACATTTGCTGGACCTTCATCATGTAGAGAGAGAGTAGTAGAAGTAGTTTAGAAGTGTGGGATATATAGAGGTTGTAATGGATAGCATATACCTATAATCCTAAACATCATGTTGAATATGTTTACCTTTGATGATTCACAATGCATATATACATAACTAACAAATTCTGTCAGATGCTTTTTTAAGCATTTTCCCTGACTGTTATGCATCATGTGACCACGTGATGTAATATGGCTGGCAAAAATACCACCATTTTACCAACAGAGGTCCTCATTGGTTTAATGCATGGAGAAATTACACAGAGGAAAGCTTCAATTATACCAGTCTCTGATGCACATATGCCATTTATAAAGGAAATATAGATGCCCATTGGTTCATATTGAAATACACTTCTGAAAATGTCTCACAAAAAGCCAATGTATTTGATTAAAGTCATAATAAAGTATACATAATAAATCATCTTTAAAAAAATCATTTTCATTGAGGAAATAAAATCATCCATTCTCCATGTATTTCAAACGCAGCGATAAAACCTGGAAGTTGTCACGTTGATGAAGTGAACATGGCTTTGTTTGTAAGCACAAAGCAGGATTGAAAAGACAAACATTTGCAGGGAATATCAGGAATATGCTTTCTCATCAAAATGAACAGTGTAAAAAAAAGTGCTGTGTTCCACTTTATACAGCAGCAGCTTCTATTCCCAAAACGGAATGGCGGAGCACCTTGCTCTTTCCCCCTATGATGTTTTGATATAGAGCGCTCGGGCAAATATTCGAGGGGGACGTTGAATGAATTGCACATTTGACAGAGAGGGGTAAATGGAGAGGAGAGGTGTGTCTTTCGTTCTGCAGTGGGAGAAAAATGCTGCCATTTCAGGGTCCAAGTGGAGTGTATAACTTCAGGTCACATACCCAAAGCAATGGCCATATATGCCCACACATGCACAGCCTTGCATTGTGAAGGTTAGGACCTCACAGCACTGTTAGGACTGATGGGAGATATCTGTCTCATCATTCCCATGTACTTTCACCAGTGGCAGAGAGGGCGATGTTCTGTACGTTATCTGTCTAAGACTTTGGGAAGGAGTGCTTGAGTAGGGGAACTATATTATTATTATTATTAATACTGGCGAAGCAAGGGAATGTGCCTTCCACAGGGAGATAAAATAAAACTTCATTTGTTTCTGTGTTGTTTTTAAGATCTAGGCACCATTTTTAATTATGCCCATTTCTTTTTCATTTGTAAGCTCGCTGTACTGCTAGACGCAGTAATAATCTGGCTCAGTGAATGCGCTGAAATCACTACAACTTCATCGTCCTTTCAGAACCCTCCAAACGCTCCGTGGAATTTAGTTTAGCAGTATATATTTTATTTGACTACTTTGTCCTTGGTACGGTTGAATACGTTGTCATTACAGTGATACATCGTTTAATGTGTTATCAGTCAGGTGTACGTGCTTCAGTTCACACCAAGTTTTGCGTCTGGGATAGAAGGGAAAAGGACCTTAGTGTTTTCCACGTTGATATTTTACTGATGTGTATTTTCTGTATGCTCATGTTTATGATACCATGCAAAAGCATACACACACACACACACATATACACGCACACTCACATGCATACATGCACACTATACACACACATGCACGCACGCTCACAGACGAGAGGGAACCCGTGGCTCACCCGTGGTGTTCCTCCGAGAAGCAGCGGGCCGCCTGCCCTGATCTATGCGGCTGCAGAGCGCGGTGCCGCATCACTCTGTGCTGCTCTCTCCTTGCCTCGTGAGCTGCCTCACCTTGGCCTCCTCTGAACGGGAGCAGGGAGGCGTGTGTCAGGCAGGACCAGGAGAGAGGTGTGAACAGTATGGAGCTCTGCGGGGTGCAGGGACGTGCCACGGGTGCTGAGACACACCTGCGCACACACACACACACACACACACACTCAGACTCCCTGCCTCTCTCTCTCTCTCTTCTCTCTCTCATACACACACACACACACTCAAAGACTCTCTGCCTCTCTCTCTCACACACACACACACAGAAAGACTCCCTGCCTCTCTCTCTCTCACACACACACACACTCAAAGACTCCCTGCCTCTCTCTCTCACACACACACACTCAAAGGCTCCCTGCCTCTCTCTCTCTCTCACACACACACACTCAAAGGCTCCCTGCCTCTCTCTCTCTCACACACACACACACAAAGGCTCCCTGCCTCTCTCTCTCACATACACATGCTCAAAGACTCCCTGCCTCTCTCACACACACACACACACACTCAAAGGCTCCCTGCCTCTCTCTCATACACACACAGACACACTCAAAGGCTCCCTGCCTCTCTCTCTCTCTCTCTCTCACACACACACTCAAAGGCTCCCTGCCTCTCTCTCTCTCACACACACACGCTCAAAGACTCCCTGCCTCTCTCTCTCTCACACACACACACACACACACACTCAAAGCCTCCCTGCCTCTCTCTCACACACACACAGACACACTCAAAGGCTCCCTGCCCTCTCTCTCTCTCTCTCACACACACACACACACACACTCAAAGACTCCCTGCCTCTCTCTCTCTCTCTCACACACACACACACACACACACACACACACACACTCAAAGACTCCCTGCTCTCTCTCTCTCACACACACACACACACACACACACACACACTCAAAGGCTCCCTGCCTCTCTCTCTCTCTCTCACACACACACTCAAAGGCTCCCTGCCTCTCTCTCTCTCACATACACACGCTCAAAGACTCCCTGCCTCTCTCTCTCACACACACACACACACACTCAAAGCCTCCCTGCCTCTCTCTCTCACACACACACACACACACAGACACACTCAAAGGCTCCCTGCCTCTCTCTCTCTCTCACACACACACACACACACACTCAAAGGCTCCTGCTCTCTCTCTCTCACACACACACACACACACTCAAAGACTCCCTGTCTCTCTCTCTCTCACACTCAAAGGCTCCCTGCCTCTCTCTCTCTCTCACTCTCACACACACACACACTGAAGCCTGCAGAAATTCTGGTGCTGGAGGATCTTGATTTATAGAGGACCGCAGAGCAGATGAGTGTTTCCAACAGCAGTATCGATTCTGTCGCCCATACACTTCTCCACTTCTGTGTCTCATTGCTTCCTGTACCAGCGATGTGCTGCTCAGTGCAACATATATTACACACTGTGCACACTGTATGTTACCCAAGTCCATCGATCCACTCTATTATTCATGTTTGGTATTAAAAACTCCCAGGTTGAATTACCTTTTCAATCAATTTCCCTTAGAAGGTGAAGAACATCTTTTGGTGACTGTACAAAGACAGAGACAATAGGCCTTTATTTATTTCACATTTGTATTGGTGGCCACATATCAGCAACATCATGTACAAAGCAGAACAGTTGTATAGCTACAGTATGTACATACCACAGATGCATTACAGATATATTAATATGTATTACAGACGTGTGTAAAAAAACACAATTTCTTTTTTAAAAGCAAACAACCAAAAACAACTTGATTGTACCAAACCAACATATTTTTGTGTTTCTTATTACTTTACATTACTTACATTTTTGTGTTCAATATTTTCTATACTATCCAACAGCTGCTGTTTTGACTCGAAAGACTGAGAGATTCACTTGTTTATGGCTGCAGTGTTTTCAAACACCACATGTGCCAAAGGAATAGTGTGTGCTAATTCAGTCAGAAAGCAAACTCTCCACTGACAGGCCCGGAAATAATTCTCCTCTGAATCACCCAAGAGCTCCTTTTCCACAGAGCTGTCAAATATTTCATCTGCGATTTTGTAACCATGCAACCAAAAAAAAATCAGTTCTTATGTAGTTAAAATTGAACAATTTCTCTCAAAGGAACCTGTGCTCTTCAAGCATTTGCACCGCATTACCCAAACAAATCATGAATACTATCATGCCAATAGTTTAGCATTCAGCCGGAGTACATAGCATAATATATCTGACATAAAATGCTCAGTCTCTGAACCCAAAGGAGACTAAATAATTGCGCAATTTCCCAACCTATAATTACAGCTTTTGTCATTACAATTTATCTAAGGGGAATCGAATAATCGACAGCTCTATTCACCGGAAAAAAGTCCCCACACCCCCTCCCCCTCCCCCACACACACTCCTCTATTGTGTTTTTTACACCAACTCAAACACACACACGCTCACACACACGCACTCATTCATGCATGCCTGCACACAGGCTTTCATCCTTATCCCACAAAATCGCACACACACACGCATACATGTATGCATGCATGCGCACGCATGTGCGTGCACACACACAGGCGCAAACAAGAATTTACATATCATCTGCAGCCATCTGCTCTGTGCTGCACTAAATGATGGGTAATTAACTCAGTGCCTTTGTCTTTCTCTGTCTGGATGGCTGACACATATAGATTTTTTTGAGGGAATGTGTGCGAAACAGAGAGAGAGCGCGTGCGCGTGTGTGTGTGTGCGCGAGAGAGGGAGAGAAAGAGGATCTGTGAGAGCGTGTGAGAGAGAAGGAGAGAGAGGAGGTAAAATTGGATCGGTACGTGAATGATGCAGCATAACTGACCTAGAAAGGTGGTGCAAAAAAGCATTAAGATGATGGAAGGAGGATGCGCTGGGTCAAGGGAGGGAAAAGAGCACGTACAGTGCATGCCCCCCGCGGTGTCGAGGAGTGGGGCGGCCAGGGATCTCTCCTAAAGCATTGGGTCAAGGTCAGGCATCTCTCCTAAAGTGTTGGATCAAGGTCAGACATCTCTCCTAAAGCGCAGGTTCAAGGTCAGGCATCTCTCCTAAAGCGCAGGTTCAAGGTCAGGCATCTCTCCTAAAGCGCAGGTTCAAGGTCAGGCATCTCTCCTAAAGCGCTGGGTCAAGGGCAGCCCGCTTTAAGGAGGTTCAAGGTCAGCATCTTGCAGGCGCAGGTTCAAGGTCATCCTCCTAAAGCGCCATTACACCACCAGCTCCGCTCCTCTAAAGTGCTGGGCAAGGGCAGCAGAGCAGATTCAGGCGCGTTCTCATCCTCACACGCCATTACACCACCAGCTAATCCTCTGGCAGCAGAGCCGACGATAGCCCTTCACCTGACTCTGGTTTCCAGATTCAGATTCAGAAACACGGGCTCCATTTTGAGAGGGGTTCCCCACCCCCCTCCTCTCGTTCCACGCCATGATTTGAACGCGTGTTCAGAGGCCGACCCTCTTCCGAGGGTGACGCGTGCAGGCGCAATTAACCTCTGTCGTTTTCATCTTTCCCCCCACCCCCAAGACATAATAAGGTTGTTCCTGTCAGGTTGCAGACTCGATCTAATGCAAACTGTGATGTAAAATTAGACAGAGTGAAAGAGCTCACTGTTCATCCATAAAAAAAGAAAAATGTCCCCCATGGAATCATGCATTACTGTGTGTATGACTATGTTTAACTGGGAGTCGGGGGTTTGTCATTTGTGGTTCTTTGTATTTTATTTCTGCAATAGGAGTGTGATAAATGTACTATGTTCATTTTTGCCTTATTCGTGTTACATTTTCAATTTTCTAAACAATAATATATTATTAAAGTGCTTTAATAAGCACTGCATGCTTTCATGGAGTCCTGGTATGTATGGCCTAGAAAAAGATTTAAAGCAGTTTGGTACATCAAAACTGTTATGATAATAATATGAACCATTCCTCAAAAAAACATCCTCAAACATGACTGTTTAAAGTATTGACTGAACACAATATTGACACAATATGTGTTCTTCGCAAAGAAAATGTATTAATTGAATATGTACATAACTACACACTGTGCAGTTTCCCCTGTGTAAAATTGTAATTATGATGAAAGAAATATGCCTGTTTCACAGCAGAGGCAAACATCTTCAATAACCTTTAGGCATGGAGGAAGACACCACACGAGTCAAGCAGAACACAATCAAGGGCCCATCCAAGAGATCATTTTCAAACTTGTGGGGCTGTGGTTATGGGTTTATATGCACACCATACGCTAACCATTTTTCCCCCCCATCCTTCTTTTTAGCTATTCAGCAAATACACAGATTATAGGATTATTCCTGGGCTGTCTTCAGTCTAGAACTAGGCCAATCAACAGATCCAATTCACCCTACAATCAACTACTGTTTACATCCAGCTCCACATCCACTGTCAGGGTATACATGGAGGTACTAGGACTGCTAGACTGGTGAAAGCCAAACAAACATGTACAGTAATCAAAACCGTACACATACTCCCATATGCAATGTCTGGTAGAAACAGGTTCTCAAACGTTGTGTCAAAGGCAATTGTGCTGAGATGCACTTTTGTAGGCTGCACGAGAAAACTCCACGATGTTAAAACTTTAGAGAGGTTCTCAGAAATGTCCTCAGGCGCCCCGCAATGCATCATCACTCTACCCCACGGATCCTACCGTCCCATCCATTTCTCAATTAATCTGTAATAAAATTGTTAAACACTTTTCAGTTATTGCTATATTTCTGCTGGTGCACTACATGTGTGTATCGTTTTCGACGATTCATACAAAATTGTATGCATGTACAAGTATGTAGCCTACTTGTATTGAATGCGTTCCAGTAAACACACTACATCGCTGCGACGTCTACATAAAAGCGGTACATGTGCAATACATCGCGTCCCATAGTCATATATCGGGTGTCTGAACATCTTCATGCCGCACAGAAATGGATTCGTCGCCACTACATCTGGGCGACGTCAAATTGATTAGGGAAATGCGACTTCTCCAGCACGCGCGCAGGGGACAGTCTTTTTCTCATTTTAAGTGTAGGCTAACCAAAAGCGTTCGTGCTATGAAAAAGATGTTAGGCTAGATAGCTACCTAAATTCATAGCAATTTAACTATGAATAACCTAGCTGCTTTAACTAAATTACTAAAGCTAAATATATTTACATTAATGTCATCATTTCTTTCGTCTAATTCGGTTTCATCGTCTTCAACGCTCCGAGCAGAGTAAGTCAATTGGGTAACGCCAAATGCTTTTCAAAGAGTGAAAAGCCCCCATTGCGTGTTCATAAAAGTAACGTTGGTTATAGGCTATGGTATTTTGCCAACTATCCATGTTATTTAATCGCCATCATTTGGGTTAGCTATAGCTATTTCCACCAATTTAGCTAACGTATCGAAATCTAGCTACGTTAGCTTAGCTAACGATTGGTTACTGAACATAATTGTTTAATTCGACGAGTCTTGTAGTCCCTTTGTCAGATTTCCCTTTATCATGACTTAGTTCAATGTCTATAATTAACGTTAATATGAGGAAATCACAAATACCCATGTAGCAGCCTAGAGGCTACATGACCCCATCTCCTCAGATGCTAGCAGACCGTTGCAGTGCAACATTAGGCTAACGTTACTCACTGGGTAAGGCCGATGTTGTCTGGCCAGGTTTAATTTGTGAACCATCCATGTCGGCTGTCGGATCGTTATTATTGATCGAACTAGCCTAAAATTGTTCACGAAAATCAAAGAATGAAATCTGCAGTGTGAACACATGAGACAGCGAGGCCTGACCTTACAGTGACGCATGACCAGGTTAATTTCAAGCACTGGATAGATATAGCCAACTGTGATTCTCGTACTGGCATGACAATAATTTATGATAAACTTTCTAAATGAAGAATTGTATTTTCAACATGCAGCTGCAGCAATGGGGAACCCAGTTCTGCTGGCCCCTACCGAGGCAGAAAAACATGTGAAAGACTTCCTACAGTTGGTTCCAGGAAGAGCATAGCAAAGTGATTAGGCATATTATTATTACCAGTGTTGGTGTAGTTTAAATGATTATTATTAGCCTATTATTGATATAAATATTTATGTTAATTATATGAATCAGTATTATTACTACATGTAAGACGCGTTTAATAAATTTGTAATCAAAATTGATTTGATTACAAATATTATATGTCATTATCGGGTGGGAGGATCAGAGCAGTCAATCGGGGATTTTCTTGTGGATGTCTGTGCTGTATACACGTCTTGTGAAAAGCGGGTGTATATCGTACCTGATTCATAAACGTCACAAATAGAGCTGCTAGGTGTCTATCAACCATCTAATTCTGACGTCTGATGTATTGCAGAGGAGCAAATGCAACAACAACAAAAGGTATTCCATATGAATTGGCAGAGATCATATTGACGTCTCAGAGACGTATGCGCGCTTACAGGGGCGGCCTACTTGCATTCTGTCTGAATGTAATCACTCTATTCAACAGCCATTATCAAGCATTATCATTTATGTGTTTGCTATTTTATCTTGACATGCAGTTACCCATCACAACATATAAATGGTGTCATTGCGTACAAATCAGACGATAACTCCTAAGTGCGCTGTGCATTAGTGGAATCTAAATGGTTGTCTAAACATATAAGAGTGGGCTCCCTTGTATCAGATAACGACAGTCAAGTCGAGTGGAGGTTCTTCGTGTGCCTGCGTGTGAACCCCTCTGCCCCGACAATCTTAGCATTGTGAGATCAATTTCTCTATTTTGGCATTGCGTGACATTAGCACTAAGACATCTACAAAAAGATCTACGTAAAACAAAAAGTCACATTTAATTTAGAGTACCTCGCTGAAGACAATCTTTAGGTATCAATTGTGTAGCCATATTTTCTAAATCAGTAAAAGGCCAATATCATCTTGGGCATAAAAATAGTTTTTAAAATAAATATCCTCTTTTTAAAGAAGTAGCCCAGGCTGAAAGTGCGGTGCTATGCTAGCAGCACTGTCGCACGATCCCCCCCTCCAAATACATAAAAAATGGGACCCAAACAAATTGGATATGTGAGAACAGAGAGTAAGAGACAGGAAACACTTGAGATTCCACAGGGCTCTTGAATGTCTGGGATTCTCAAAGAGCGTGAATGATACCCACAATAATGGATAAAGAAATGATTGAGCATACAGCTGTAGCTGAAATTTATGTTGAGACTGATATTTAAAGCGTAACTTCTAATCCAGAAAAGGCTTCAGCTTAAATAGAAAAAAGGTAAGTGTTTTCTTCTTAGATATACAGTATACATGTGTATATATGATAAAAACACAATAATGATTTTTGTAAAATTAATTTAATTTTTGTATTGAACTATTAGAAATTATAAAACTTGCTTTGAATTGTAGGTTGTTTCTTTGCACACGAAAATGAATTACTTAATTATTTTGGGATCTTATTGTTAATATAATAACTTGGAGCTAGACATTTTTTTATTTGCTTTTGAAACGCTCCACTGTGAATTGAAAGCAACTGCTGCTTCACTCCAGAATCTCTTGTTCTTTTAGACATGTAAAAAATGACATTTATAGGAATAACAATCCCCAAAAATCAAACCTCTGGAACTGACACAGTCTATGCTCCAGGACATCCCATTGAAAATGGCATTTTTCATAACTTTGAGCCTTTGAAGTCCCCTAACAAAAGATGAATGACCTGAAATATGAAATGCTGGTGTGCACCAGGGCTTATTATAATGTAAAAACTATATGGGTCACTGAAAAAAACAAAACCCCAAAAACATGAAAAAGAGGTACCCCTTTTTGGGCTCCTGATTAGTTAAGTCAGTAAGGCGCCATGACAACAGGCTGTAGCCTGGAAATCGTTGGATGCAGCTGCAATAATTCCTCCCAATCACACGCTATGCGCTTACAGGCTGCCAGGTGTCACTGAGAGATGCACCTCCCTTATGATTTTGAACTAGCCCTCCTGTAGTATGCTGTGTGGACTATGTTGTGGAAAATTGTCACAGGTGGGAACATCTCTTTTTCGATCTCCCATGTCCTATGAGCATAGACTAGGCTCATGGTATGTGGGTGGGGTGTTCACAGGGTGTGGATCCAACTAAGTTCCATAACTTACATAATTATTGATCGTGGGGATAAGAGAGGGCCCTTTATTTATGTGGAAGTGGTTGGAGAGGGACAGTATTGTGGTGCAGGAAGCGTGGATGGGAAACGGCAAGTAAGCACCTTCCATTTTAATATATGCCATGTAGCAGACGCTTTTATCCAAAGCGACTTACAGTAGTGAATGCATCAATTTTTCAGTATATGTGGTCCCAATGGGAATCGAACCCACAACTTAAGCATTGTCAGCGCCATGCTCTGCCTACTGAGCCACGCAACCATATGACTCAATAACTGTTATGATACATTATACGATGCCATGCATATGAATGCATCTGAGTTATGGAAATACTGTGAAAGGGTGGGACCAACAAAAAAAAAAAAAGACGAAACCAAGCAACATTTTGACCAAGCACTGGCAACTGCTATCCAAGTTATTGTCTATTGCGATTAAATCACATTGTTTTTCAATTAGTTTAATTCCCGACATCGTTTGTTACAGAAATCAATGCATGCTCGCAGTGTGGAACTTTGGAATAATACCAAATAGGTCACAAATCGGCTTTCTTATCTTTTTAAAAATACAACCAACTGCTTATTATAACAGCTGCATGTGCGTCTGGCACAGTTGAACACGGGAGTTCTCTCTGTTCCCACATTGCAAGGGCAGTGCTGCTTGTGTGTTTGTATGGCCCATACATCCTGAAATATTTTGAAAAACCCCCATGGAGGCTGGCTTGGCTTATCTATATGCACCATTAGTCTTCCCTGACTGAACTAATGAATTCTATTGTCTAGCCTGGAGATGAGGAAGGGTGTAAATGGCCCATACCTTTCAGATAACCTGCTTTTTTTAATGCATGTAACTCTTGTATTTGTTTTACATTGGAAAGCAACCAACCTATTCAGCGGTAATTTATTTTGCGCTTTGCTAACATAAAGCATTTCCACATTTCTATAATTATTTATATGGTTGATAATTAAGTGGCACAAGCTATATTGAGAATGTATGGGTTCTTTTGAACAATACATTGTTTGGTATCATTCAATTGCATTTGCTAAAAGGCTGTAATACAAAAGACAAATGTCTTTTGCTGAGTTTTAAGTACATTGCACACATGAACGCATTGTTTTATTGGAGCAACATTACTTCATATAGCTATAGCAGGGGAATCACATAATTATTGAGCTCACGTGCTTACAAACATTTATTTCGCGAAAGATATGAAAACACCTTGCAAATGGCACATTTAGTCAGTCGTTGAATAGATGTGATGAGAGGTTGATGAGTGATTTTTGTCTCAGTTGACATTCTGACTCACTTGGACCACCTTTCACTTCATTTTCTATCTTTATAAATGGTAAAATCAATGAGAAGTCCTACAGATCACCGTTGAAGACAAATCATTTCTGCTGCATTTAGAAAGCAGAGAATTCAATCATGGCCTGTTCCAGTGCTGTTCGCAGTACAGTAACCGTTATTCCTATTCCCTTGTGCTCCTATGATACAACATGGGATAAGGATCTTGCAAAGACAATCATATTTACATTTGAGGTATGTATTCTGGCTGTAATCCCTCTAAGATGTACATTATTCCAGAGGTGGATAATGCGTGCAGTAGCTACACAAAGAGCGGGGATTTAAGCCGTCAATGGGAGACGCGGGGATGAATGAAATGGACTGGTTTCCGTGGTGAGGTACCTGGGAAACCATACCCCTTCAGCGGAGAGGAAGGCTTCGGCCTAGTCTTAAAATAAGTGCTGCTGCTGCTGCAGTCATGTGGTCACACAGCTCGGTATTTGCTTAGATGGGAGGGGGGGGCTGAGACAGAGAGCACTGTGGGAGGACTCAAGGAGGTGCCCAGGGAATGGCAGCTCGGTGCTCCCGAATGCACCATGAATCACAGAATTCACAAACTATGGTGTGATGGCAAGGGCCAAAAAGGTACAGCATATATGTACATTTCAGTTTTGCAGCTAAGGGCAAAACAGTAATTGAATTTGAGTTTTGGGGAGCATGAGCTAACTCCATTTTGTGTTATATTTCCACATTTTGACCAAACATTACTTGCATTATTCTCGATGGGTTGATACTATGTTTTGAGTTTTCACTTGCACACATTTTAAAGTTTTGTTTACTTTTGGATTGCATTCTGTTGACATTGATGTGGGGGCATGTCTGTATTTAATCGGTAATATACAAATTGGAAAAAAAAGAAACAAATCGATGGATAGAAGAAGCGTAATAATAGTAAACATAATAATAGTAAACATGGGTGGGAGGTGAATGCTGCATGTCTAAGTAACAATGTTTATTATTTGAGCTGCACCACATAAACTCAGTGGTATAAATGAAATGCTGATCTATATGATGGAACATGCCTAGACTGTATTTAAGAAGGAAAGGATTCCAATGCCTCTGATATAAACGGATCACCTTGTGAGAGAACAGTATGCATGGGATGCTGACTGATTCAGAACTGTCATTAGTGGCAGAGATGTACTGTATGTAGGGCTGTACCAACAATTGGAATGCCCTGTTCTGCCCTGCCCTGATGAATTTTACCCCACACGTCAAATCCTGAGGAATCACTCTCTGATCCTCTTTGTGAAATATTTAAGATACCCTGTCAGCTTGACTCTGATTGTGGTCCAATCAGAGTCTCTCTCTCTCTCTCTCTCTCTCTCTCTCTTTTCTCTCTCTCTCTCTCTCTCTCTGCTTTTCTATAACATCAAACAAGATAGGCGTGGATCGATTCAACCAACCAGAGCTGCTCTCTGCGTCTGGCTATGCGGTCTCTTTCTGTTTACACAAACTGCAGCCACTGAACAGACTTGTAAGGGCTGGCTCACTCCAAGAGACCCTTAAGAGTATATGTTTCTCCTTCGTGTGTCGGGCCTGTGTCACAAGTACCAATGATGACCAGTCTGCGCTGTTTTTGAACCAGAATAGATAAAAACGTAAAATGAGATTATTTCTCTGAAAACATCACATCACTGTTTGAGTGTTGTCTGAAACAGGCTGAACAATTTATATAAAAACAATATTAAAAAAACAATATTATTATTATTATTTTTTTAATTGTTTTGCTTAAACGAACTGTAGACATTTTTTTAATATACGTGGGACATAATAAATAACAAATAATAAAAGTAGCATCGTTGCAAGGTAGGAAAGTTAGGAAGGTGCCTCCCGATGCGCTCTATATTTCAGGGAGCTGTGATTACTGAAATAAAATGGTCGCTGTGGTTTATATGTGCTGGCGTGGGCCCGGCTCTGGCACGGAATGGAGGTGTTGCCAGAATAACCCACTCACTCAGCATCGCACAGACGTTCCTCCGCATTAAATCCTTGGGCTCTGTCCAGCACCGCTGACAGGCCCTTCACTGGTCGACTACAATAAAAGTCAATCACCTGAGTTTGAACAGGCATGAATGAGGTTTGAGTTCCGTTCCTAATAGATCGTCTACCTTTTTCTTCATCAGAATCCACAGCCATCAGAATCTTTCATCACAATTCCGTGGCATGTCTTAACGTAAACTCCTGAAATTCTCTCTGCGGATTTTGTGCTCGGGTGCATCGTGCGTACGGTATGTTTTGCACACCCAGAAAACGACACACAAAACCTCTCTGATATTTTACCTATTTATAAATCTATGCAGTACAGACCGCTTTAGCGGTCCCATATCCTAAACCGGGCCACAACAAAAATGCGAATGCTAATTGCTCATAATTAGAAAGCCCCCCGTGCCTCTTGCGTCAGTTGAAAAACGTTCCGTGGGTGACACACAGGAGTTTTGATCGGATAGGAGTATGACCAGCGGCAGTGGAATACCAGGCCTGGTTCATACTAGGCCACACGGCCTCCAGGGGAAGGGGGGAGGGGCTTGGGGTGGTGGCGGGAGGGGGGTTGATGCGGCTCCAGCTCAACGTGTTTGCGGAGCACCAGAGGGTGGCGCTCTTCCCTTTGCACCAGCCGGTCCTGTGCGGGGAGCTGTAGCAGGGTGCATTGTGCGAAGCCGCTGCCATCTTTTTCAGTGATTTATTCAAGCAAGGCGCTCTCTGTGCTGTGTAGGTACAGTATGTACAGCTGCATGCAGAAGCGAGCACATGTAAATGCAGCTCTGTTCCTCCCGGACCCTGACGGAGGGAAGGCTGTACGCTGCTGGCTTTCTGGCACTTTTTATGATGCAGGGATTTTGAGGACTCGAGGCGTTCGACCTCGCCGCTCACGAGTTTCACTCATATAATAAAATATGTACATTTCAACTGAATAAACAGAGTGTAGCGATCAGATGTGGGGAAAAAATGGGCAACGCGGTTCACAAAAACCGGAAAGGCGATACCTGCGGGTTACCTGTACATCCATACCTTGGATGGTTGTCCAGTGACCTCTGCTGTGTTCATGTTTTCAACCAGAAAGCTTTAGTAAAATTCTGCTTATCATTTTTTCAAGACGTGCAAATATTCGCTAGATGCTGTGCAAAATTGGTGTGACATTATTTCAGCCTTTTCCCCCCCAAACAGGAGCATTCCATCTCACAGTAGGCAAAATGTCTGAAAATGATATAAACGTAATATCAAAAATAATAGGTGCACAGTGAAGCTCTTTTCTGCAGGGACTGCTTGGACTGAGGAAAGGTTGTCTGGTGTTCACTCTATGTTGTAGGCAGGTGTATTTCCTTCTCCACTGTGGCCTTTCTGTTAGCTGTAGTCTGGTATGATGGAACTTGGGGCTGATTCTGTCCTTCACTGATGTATTATAACATTATAATTATCCAGTAAGAATGTTACACAGGTGCTGGTTGCTTAAGCTCAGTAAAGCAATATTGACATCATTTGGCAAACACTGATTACGAATTTCCTTTAAACTGCTGCTGATCAGTAAATGATTTGGATAGTAAATTCATACACAAAGTAAATCATAAAAAAGGGAATGGTAAATAGTTAAAAATTATGAACAGTCTAGGAAGCTGGTTGGAAATATAAGCGTTTGAGTAATAATATATTGCTAAATTATATTATATATATATATATTACGCATATATATATGATTTATATATATGACATATATTATATAATTTAGTAATTTTGTATAACTAATAACTCATTTTGTATCAGATTTATATTTTTTGTTGCTAGCGAAGTACAAAAATGATTTATTTTCAAGTGATAACGCCCAGTTAAATCTAAGTCTCCAGCCTGCTCAGTAGGTCAAATGGTGAAACTATTACTTGCTGAACTAAAGCCTCATTTTAACAGAATCCCTGTTGCTCAGAATTTGCCCACTTGCTGGTCAGTCTATGTTAAGCTTTTCATTACTGCAAAGGAAAGTCGATTTAAATGTGAACAAATTGAGACGAGTCTCTTTGGTGAAGCCCGGCGAATGGTGACACGGTTCTGAGAGCACGGATATGGCACGGTCGCGGGCAGAGGCGGCCTTTAGCGTTTGCGTCCAATCGGATCATTGCGCTGCCTACTGGCCCAGGTCGACCGGGCCGGGGCTGTTTCGCGGGGATATGGCTCTGCCATCGAGGCCCCCACAAAGACTGCGCGGGGATCCAGGCCTTGCGCTGGAATTCAGGGGAAATCTCAAATTCACAGCACAAAAGGTAAAGCAGATGGCCAGGCCAGGGTACCAGCGGAGGAGTGGCGAGTCGCAGGCCCCGGGAGTGGCGAGGAGAGGAGGGGGCGGAGGGGGGAGCGGACGGCAAGGTCAGCGCCGTCCGGCGGGCAGACGGAGGGACAGGGGGAGGCCAGGAGGGGCTCTCTGGCTGCGGCCGTGCGTGTGAAGGTGAACCGTGACAAGCTCTTCCCAGGCTGTGGAACTTCTGACAGCTCGGTTTAATATTATACACAGGCCTTACGTCACCATCCTGGAGCAGACGGAAACCAAGAGCCTCTTGGACAGTTTCGATCCTAACGCACGTAACATTATCTCTACGAGGATTTATATAGCAACAGAAGGAATATTCTCATGGCAACAATCACGGAAACAAGGAACCCGGCAACAGCAGTTACCCAAGATTATACCATTATAATAATTATTGTTATACTAATATTACATTTGTAAAGAGTCATGAAAATGAATGAGAGAAAGGGAATCAGGATTTTGAGGTCCCTGTCCTTAAGGATGGTCTGCTGGCTGAGTGAGGCAACCACTCCAGCAACAACAACAACTATCTAGGATTGAGATAATGAATCCTATTATACCAGTCTAATAATGATAATGATTATTATAGTAATATTACTCTAGCAAAGAGCCATGAAAATGAAAGAGAGGTAATCATGATTTTTAAAGTCCCTGTCCTTAAAGATGCTCTGATGGCAGAACGAGCGACAGTGTATCTGTAACAAAGGGACTCGCGTTAGGGAGAACTGCGCCGTCGTGACCCTCACCAGTTCTGACTGCGCGCTGCCCACTTCACTACCCCCAGCCATCTCTTATTCGCACATGACGAAGCGTGCGCCATGGCCCTGTCACATGAGGAATGACTCCCCGGCCTGCTCGCTCACCGGCGTGAGGGCCACCAAGTCACCGCTCGGCAGCCCATGGTTTGGTCGCCCTAATAACCAGCCAGAGCCCGGTCCTACCTGGTCACGTATCACCACGTCTCCCTCCCCCCACTCTACACCGCTCACACCACCTCTCAGAGACCTGTGGCAAACCTGGCAGAAAGTAAAGACTGACGGACACTAATGGAAAACAGTATTTTCTGTCTATTTTCTGCACCTTAGCGCATGCATAAAGACTGAAGAGCTTCCCTCCTTTCTTTACCAGCGGAGTCCAACTCTTCCATTAGTGGCTTGCTGCATTTTCCTAAGCCTCCCTATTCCTTTGGAGGACCGGGAATTTGTAAGACAATAGCATTCATGTATTTGAGACACCCCCACCCCGCCAGAAAAAAGATTAGTTCACCCAAGCCCCCAGAGGGTAAGACACTGGTGGATACACGCAAAGCAATGCATCCCCGCGTGACAGCGAGCAGACAAAGCGGGGGTTTGTGCGGACGTCTGGCCCCGTGGCCCGTCCCCCCCCCCGCTCGGCGGCCGATGCCAGCCCCCTCCTCTCCTGTCGCACGGGACTCTGGCAGCGGCCCCGGTGTCGGAGCGGCGGGGTCAGAGCGAGAGGGCAGGCTCCCCTGCGCCCCGCGTCGAAACGGCCGCTCGATGAGCGGGCCCCCGGTAATTGTGTAAAGGATTTTCTTTAAAGACGATGGCCCTCCACATGATCGGCCATGCTTGGGTAATTTGCACCGCCGACCCGAGCCAAGGCACTATCGATTTCTCCTCCTCTCTTTTTCTGTCTCTCTTTTCCGGAGAGGGGGCCGCTGCGGAACGAGCCGCGGGAGCGCCGTTTGAAACGAGGCGACAGGGTGCGCTTCCCCAGCAAGGTCACGCAGAGGACGGCGCAGAGCTGTATAAATAGAGTCGGGAGCCCCAGACGAAGCGGAGCGATGCCATGGGACAGACGGGGCGGGGTGGGGGAAACGGTATGCTGGAAATGCACTGAAATATCGCGGCTAAGATTTCGTTTCACAGGCGACGCCCTCCGCTGTAGGACAAAAAATCATGAATCCGGCAGGAAGGGAGCACTGGTACAGTATCTCCACTGCAGCCCACGTCGATACCCGCTACCCGCCCCGCGCGCCTAACAGGATGTGAAGTAAGCGGATTGGGCTCTCATCACGCCGGGCCATGGAGAGCATTTCGAGTGCTTGCGTGGGCGCCGTTGGTGATATCGAAATCAATGTGATATTAAAAGGATACTTTTTTTTTTTTTTTTATGTATTCACAAGACTGACTGGGAAAAAAACCCTTTACTTCCTTGACCAACACTAAATATTTTTATTTTAGATATCTTTTATGTCATGCCCTAAGCAGAGGACATCCAGACAACCACATAATCCTGTGGAATTGTATTGCTTCTGGCTAAATTACACTTTTTAGATCTTAGCAAATGAGTACTCTCCTCCATTTACCAGCAGGTATCACCTGTGTACTGCGTCTGGTGTGTGCAAATTCTGAATTGAGTTCATGTGGACTTCACCCTAAATACAGTTTTGGTACACTGATTTGGGATTAGAATCTTTGTAGACCGCATGAAGTTTGTGTAAAGTTGGCACAGAGTGTGATGATTTTGGGTGGAGTTTGTTTGAAATGAGCATAGAATCGTCTGTAACAGTGTGTGTGGTGTTTGTGTAAAGTTGGTACACAGTGTGACGATTTTGGGAGGTATTTGTTTGAAATGGGCAAAGAATCATTTGTGTACAGTGTGCGTGGAGTTTGTGTTGATTAAGCTTCCCGTGGCCAGGCTAATTTGTGGCTTGGCTTCAAGGGAAGTAGCAGCACTCTGACCCCCCAACTACACTGCCAGCAGCCAGGCCTGCCAGATTCTGTGGGGGGTCTGGAGAGCCACACTGGCACAAAGGCCAAGGCCAGGAGCCAAATGAACAAATACGCAAAGAGCTAACATTTACTCACAAAATAAAAAGCCTTGGTACTTTGGCATAGCTTGCTGAGGAATGCTTTGAAAGTGGTTGGCTTGCAGAAGTTCAGTAATATAAGGAAGTGTGTGAGGGCTGCATTCACTCCCAGTCAACAGACAATCCAGGGTACAGAGTGTGGATCATTTTCTTTGTGTGTGCTATGATTAACAGCCGTCATCTATCAGCTCTAACCACAATGCCACTGAACCAGAATAAAACCATAATGGTACCCAAAAGTGAATATTAATGTCAATGAATGATTTGTAAAAACTAGGTCATTGTTACTAGATAGGAACTACATCTTCAGAAATATGATTATGATAAGCCTTTATTTGATTTATTTTGACATATTTGCAGGACATTTTAAGGGGTTCTTCTTATTATTAGACTATTTAATTATTAATTGTTATTAAAAAATAATAACAATTATAATAATTATATACAGTTGTTGATATTGTGTAATAATTAACTCTATATAAAGTTGTTGAAATGTGTAATAATACATATTCCAAATATCAATGAACTAATCAGATAACCAGTCAAAAAGAACAGCAGAAAATGGTGTAATTCATGTCGTTCGGCTCAGTGCACACTTGTGCGTATGTGCATGCGCTTTTCTTCAGCACCTGCCA
The DNA here is from genome assembly GCA_029706075.1 of Aldrovandia affinis. Classification (NCBI taxonomy): domain Eukaryota; kingdom Metazoa; phylum Chordata; class Actinopteri; order Notacanthiformes; family Halosauridae; genus Aldrovandia; species Aldrovandia affinis. The sequence continues at coordinate 4,441,293 of JAINUG010000016.1, forward strand.
ATGGACAGCTCCAGGTAGTGAGCTCCTGCTGACTGCAGTGAAATGCCAACTGTTCTCAATGCACACGCACGCATGCACACTGTACACCCACCTACACTACACACACATGCATGCACACCCACACTATATGCACACACACACACACACACAAACTATACGCACGCACACACACACATACACACTATATGCACACATGCACAGACGTGCACACACACTAAACACACACTGCATGCATGCACACCCACATTACACACACCCACACTATATGCACACATGCACAGACGCACACACACCCACACCACACGCACACACACACACACATACATGCACACAACCACACTACATGCACCCACATACTACACATACTCTGCACTCACACACACACCGATGTTACGTGCACACACACCTACACTATGTGCACACACATGCATACATACACACACACATACAGACACATAAACATACTGTATATGTATGCATGCACACAAATAGGCAAGCATCCACACACACATATGGAAACACGCATGAATACGTTTACTTGTTCACATATACATACACACACACACACCCAAGCACGCATGCACACACACACACACACACACACACACACTTCCACTCAGTTCATTGTACTCCCTGCTGTCCATAGCACATACAGTCTCCACATCTGCACCATACAACAAAGGCTCAGGACAGAGTGAATCAAATGAGCAGATATTAATGTCACCATCTGTGGAATTCATTTTTCCCCCTCATAATAAACTATCCTCTGTATCTTTTGTAACAAAATAATTACAAAATGATCACTCAACTCCCACAAGGTCAAATATTAGCTCTAGACAATAACATGATGAATGGCTATCACTCCGAAACCAGATCTCCCTGCTGTATCTCTGCTTTTTGACAAATAACACTGAGTCGGTTTGATATCCGTTTGAAGCATAGCCTTTTTTCATATAAAGACTATAACATCATGCTGTTGACATAAATGATTTTTGTGTGTTTTTAATCACATAATGGAATCACAGTGGAATCTTATGTACGCTTACAACGCGTTCGCCTTTGAAAAGGTACGCAATAAAAGATACATTTAATTAGAACTACCGCAGCAACCGCAAACGTGTTGTGAATGACAAATACTAACAATTTAAGGCGACGGCCTAAATGAAGCTGAGAGCATCAGAGCTCCTCCACTTGTTCATTATAGTCCCCTCATATGCATTAGACTCTTTGCACAAAGTATTTAGAGTACATTACAAGTCATAAAGAGCACAATCGCTGTGCTTTCATAATGGAAAATGCATCTTGCGGGATATATAATCGTGGGAGATTGTTTTAAACTAAAGACATTTGAATGAAGAATATTGGTAAATATATATTAACTTTTGAAATATGTGTGAGAGATGGTGTATAGCGTTTAGGAAAAAATGTGGTTTTGAGGTATTGTATGTAAGGATGTAAACACAATTGAGTTTTGCAAATACTGAGCACATTATCATCTGTACATATAATTTTGGAGAAAAAAATGTTTTCCTAAAGAAGTGATTTAGGAAATGTAATAAATGTGACAAATGTCCTGTATCAGATTTTTAGATGATTCATAATCCATATCCAGAATGATTATATTTCACAGAGAGACAGATACATAGGAGGAATGCGCAGGGCTGTTCACACAGGCATAGTGGAGCTGAAATCTGTACTCCAGCGATTTTCTCTCTGCTTTTATCAACACATCATGCAGCCATCAGCCCCATTTGGACATCTGCCTCCCCAGCTGTTGTGGCTGTTTTACTGTACTTGTTCATTAAGGTTTAAGAGCATCATCAGAACTGTTTCAGCATACATCTGCCATTGGGATCTCTAACTAGTCATGTTGTGACACGCTTTTCTTTTCTTTTTTTAAGAGGCCGTGTCCTCTTCTTTTCCAGTGTAAACTTGGGTGACACACTCGTGACAAACCTTTACATTTTAACATGATCAGGAAAAAAAAACCTTTATGAAAATGAAAGATGGAAAAAAAATATACTTATACTTACGAAAATGAAGATCTTTTTACACGGCCCTAATTATACCCTGAGGTCACAACCGTGCGATGACTGTTGGAGAGGCAGCCCTTTCGAGTGGAATGTAATCACGGATATTTATCATGCGAGCACATGAAGGTTTTATGGTGATAAACATGCTGTGACGCGGCCAGATTGGTTGATTGATGTGTGCTAAGAACAACATAGACTAGGGCGCACACAGAAATGTATACAATTCATTGAAAACGATTCATATTAAACATGTAGATTCTGAAAATCAATCAATCAAAATGCATTTGTTACAGAAGTGTTTTTTCTCCCTCCATGGCAACTCTATCGTACCATTGGAACTAATGTTTACCAATTCAAATCCCTCCTTCAACAAAAAACACTTGCAAGGGAGCAAGCAAACCAAAGTCTCATGTTATGCCTAGTCTAAACATGTACAGTACCAGAAATGACCTGATTTGTGGAATATGACATTCATGTGGAATAACATCACTCCTAAAATGCCTGGGTTCCCCACTGATCATTGAAATTCAAGCTGCACCATCGGACCTCTATGTTTCCAATACTCTCCGTTACCAAGCAATATAAACCCTTTACGATCTCTAAAGCGCTGGGAACAATCTTGGACTCCAGACAACACGTAATTTGCGATGCGATATTTCAACAAGGGCAACGGAATATGACAGCAGTTTTGCCCTTCACTCTTGGATATTCATTCTGGGTCCCACAGTCAGACCCCCCAGGAAGCTGGGCAAAGAGGAAATCAAATGAAGTGCATAAGACCATGTTTTTCCTCCACAGGTAGGAATTTGCCGGACTGGCTACAATAGCCTGGGGAGGATGATATCTGAATAAATCTGACCTGCTTACACTGTGTCTGAGGCCCAGCATTAGAATCCTGGAATCATCCTCATCCAAAACAGCAGGGGGTGGAAAGCAGGCTCTGATTTGTGTAAATTCACCATTTTTAGAAACACTTAGGGGATCCTTCGGGGGTCCCGTGGGGCCGACCCTACTGGTACCAGCGCTTCTCTGCTGGGTGCAGTTCAAAAAGGCTGGCCGAAGTGCACCGCAATTAAAGGGACGTTCATTTGCATCGCAAACCCTCCATTTTAACAATGGGCCGTAACAATAGAATTGAGGAAGTGATCAGAATTGCAATGGAAAGCCCTAAATGCCTTTGATGCCGAGTGAGACTGCTGCTTTACAAGAGTAAATGAATGTAGTGAATGTAGACAACAGCTGGGAAGTTAGGATTCTTTGATATGGAGAGCACACAAGTGACAGCATAAAATACATTCTGAAATGATAATGGGAGGATGAAAGGAAGTATACAGGTACAGTAGATGCAGACAGACTTTGCAATTGGGAGTTTTGTGTGTGAAATATATACAATGATATCCTTGACCCCAAGGAAAACACCCCAAGTGACAAGTAAATGTGTCCTTAGATACATCATCAATGTCCGAATGAGCTGACTGACATATTAATGTCAGCTACAGAAATTGGCACTTGCGGATTATTGAAAAGACCAAGGAGCACAAACCTGTACCGTTGAGGTATTTCTGATCGCCATGCAGTTATGATGTGTTCAATAACACGGCAGTCATCAGGGGGTCGGTCCAGTACATTTGATTAGTTTGGGCCGATCTGTTTGGAGTAGATCCGGTGTCTTTTTCACTCGTTTCCAGTCACAGGCACGCCAGAGTTTGTGGAACACGTGACAGCCACAGACGAGTGATAATAAGGCAGTCCTGGATCAGTGGTGGGGAAAATATGCACCTCGAAGAGAAACTGAATTACCATATGGAGAGAAATCAAGAGAGTGCGGATGATAGTCTGTCTAAATATGTCAAATATGTTTCAACTGCATCAGTAATGATCTTTTTTATTATTTATTTAACAACAATGGCATCAGAATTAAGTGTTGGCTTAGATTATGCCCAAAACAGCAACATCAAACAGTGTTGTGAGCTTTTTCCTAACTTTTTCACCCCCCATCTGAATCCTCACTGCTTCGGTCTTTTAAAGAGAACAGCTCCTAAACGCGAAGGCTGTGGTAACTTTGCTTTGTGCTCTGGTGTGCAGCAACGGCCTATAGGAATGGTACAGTTTGACTTTCATAAATATTAAAATAAACAAAATGTACAAAACGCAATGAACCCACACTTTTGAGCACCCTGAAACTTTACAGCAAAATAAGTCAATTAAAAAATGTGCCTTAAGCTTCCCAGAGCAAATACACGTCCGTCTTGCATAACATTAAATGGCCTGTTATCCAACATGAACGTGTAGCTGATTTCAATCAACTTTGTTAGTTGTAGGGTTGGTGTGGAATTTCTCAATTCATTTTCCCATGACAATCTAAAATCATCAAGCTGTCAAAACTCAATTCAGACTCAGTATCGGAAGCATCACCAAGCACAATTCTTTTCTATCAGTGGCCAATAATTCAAGTCTGCTAGAAGGTATAACAACATAATGAATCAAAACCAATAGACTGGTGTGTTTCCATGGAAACACATATAATCATGATAATTAGGCTAACGTGCCAACCGTTCACATCCTGTTTCCCCAAATTAGGTAAACATACATTTTTGGCAAGATAAAATAAACACAGTGGTGTGCTCTTGCATTTTCCAAAGCAGACAAGGTCTTCTGCCCCTCAGCAGTAATGGAATTTAATTTCAGTAAATGATACTTCCTCAAATATGAATGATGTAGGTGACAAACATGCACTGCATAACAACCGGTATCTATTTTTTTTCTCTGGGTAATAAATATTCATTAGGACTTTGTAATTACTCTATCACACACCTTGAGTCTGAATGATAATTATTTATTATCTGTCTTTGATTATGAATTCAAGCTCAGATACCAGTACTCTTCACTTTAGGTTAAGCAAAATTATCTAGTGTTCCACGGTGCCTATGTAAAATCACCATGCGTCAAACAGGTCATACACGATGTGATGTAAATTCAATTTTGGTTATAAATAAATTTTAAAAAGATGTGTAGTTAATCATCAACATCTGAGGTTTGCGTATATGTTTAGAAAATAATTCAGTATATGAAGTTTATGGATAATTACGGTAAATAAAAAGGTGAAAAACCAACTATTTCTGATTTTATTAGCAAATATTTAATCTAAATGTTGAAGCACTTTCTATGGAACGTTACACAATTAGTTAGATATGTTAATAATGTAATATAATATGTACACATTATATAGTTTACATTTAATATAAATACACAATCATGTAAAAATACTTACACAGTACAATTTGATCATAAGACTTCAAAATCTGAATAGTCAATACTGAAAAACCTGTTCCTGATCCAAGTCTATCCCTGTATTTATGACAAATGAATAAACCAAATTTCACCATTTTGACAATATATGCCAGTCATATCATCCCGAGAGGTCATTTGAGATTCAGTGTGGGCCATTCTCCATTCCTCTTTTAAATTCATGAGGCTTCCTGGTTCCAGTTGTCAGCGGCCATTTAAGATGGCTGAGGTCAAGAGTCTGGAGCGGAGAGTGGCATTGACTGTAAATTTCCTCAGCCACCCCTGCCTCTGGGTCAGGAATATAAACCATCTGCTCAGTGGAGCTTCTATCACATGACCACTCGCCCTGGGTCCAGAGACCCCCAGTCTCAGGAAGATGATGTCACAAGATGATGTCACAAGACGATGTTCCCCTGTTCTAATGTTGCCGCAGTCCAGTTTCTTCCACTCAAAAACACATTGCTGACAGGGCCCTCGGATAGCGTAAAGGTCTAAGCATTCGCTTGTGAATGCAAGTTGCATATAACACCTGCGGTTCGAAACCTGACTGCCAGCCTGGTCGAAAGCACCGATTGGCTGTCTGCCCCAGGGAGAGGGGGAAGGGTGAGCCGGCACAAGCTTGCCGAAAAACTTGAAGGGTGTCTCTAGAAAGTAGGTGGGCGAGTTCCGTCTCGGAGGAGGTGGATCATCACTGGCCTCTGGGAAATAGCTTGACCCGGAGGATGGGCGGCGAAAATCGACAGAAATAGAGGGTATAATTCCCAACTAAAATTGGGAAGAAGAAAAATACATTGCTGAAAAAAACGAGGCCCAGTGCTAATGTGTTAGCTTGAGTTTAGTGGTGGAAGCTGATGGGCTTTATCAGAGGTGGTCAGACAGAAACTCACTGGCAGAGTGAGGAAGACACGAAGAATAACAAGATCTTCCTACATCAACCTTTCCAACATACTGCTCCTATTGCGCCTGTGCATTACTGCATTTTACACATTTTCAATCTGAAAATACACATTGCCAACTGAAAACAAGTAAATGACAATGTGGGATAAATAGGTATTATTCTCTCACAAAATAGGCTATTAAATTCAACAGTATTGCACATATATTTATTTTTATTGCAGTGGCTTATTCATTTATGTTATCTAGTGGCACTGTTTTGTGAATTTACTGCCATGCTTGACAGGAGTAGCCATGGGAACAATCCAGACACAAAAATCCTTCTGCTTGATGGTACATATGAGAATGGCAAGGCAGATAAAGGCACCGATTTCAACTGTTTCAACAACCACCACAAACTAGGCCTGTATGTCAAGTGGGAAAACACAGAGTGTACCTCAAAAAGCAAAAAAAACCCTGAAGACTGTCCTTTGAAAGAAGTGAGAATGACCGTGACAGGACACAAGCTGGAGGAGAGTAGCCACCCTAGAAAGGGGAATTAGAAAGAACATTCCCAGAGATGGAAGGCCCAAACGCATCATGAAAAAAGCTGTGGCGGACCTTGCATGCGGTCATGATGTGCAGCGGCATAGCTCTTGATAAGATAGGGCTGACAGCGTATCTCATCTCGTGTCCAAGGTTATTTCATGCCATCTACAGAGGAGGTGAGTGAAAATACCTGCTGCAAATAATATTGATTCTCCAATCTATTGTGTGACGATGGAAAGGCTTGAAAATCATACCCGTTCAGTCAACAAGATCGAGGTTAAAATATCAGGTGGCAGATGTGGAGTTATTGATTAGAGAGTGCGTGGCCCACACGCTAGTTTTGTGATGAATATTCAGATTTAATCTAATTCTGATGCTGAGCACCCAAATATATGTGCTGGAACTTCTTGTCATTGATGGAGGGAACTTTTGCGTTATGAAATAGAAATCACAAACTCCATGAAGTTTGAAGGTGAAAACATTTGTCATCTCCATGCACGGGTATTCCAATCAACAACATGTGAACATTGTAAAGGAAAAAAGAAAGTAAAAGCTATTAGTTTTGCCTTCAGGGGGGCTATGCAGTGTATGAGCGTGCTGGCCAACAGACTGTCAGCCAGGGTTTTATTGTTCAGTGTTTTTCCCTGTAGTTGTGGTGAGAACACCATGGGAAAAGTAAACACACTGCACAATTAAACGTGTAGTCTTCAGCTGTTACTCCAGGGCAAAAGTGTGTTTTATGAATCCTAAAAGAAAAACATTTCATAAAAGAGAAAAAAGAAAAGAAAATAGTCATTCCTAAACAGAACAGTAAAGTTAAATATGACATAAAAATGTATTGATTTCTTTTGGTTTATATTTCCATTTCTCCTTCAAAAGGGATATACTTTTGAAAGATCAATCAAATCAATTTTGTCATGTAGCACTTTAAAAGATAATGAGGTAAATAACCAGACCTCAATAAAATACTTCTCCAGCCAATTTTGCAAACAATTATCAGCCTTTTCACTAAGTGCACTTCAATAACAATGAGAACTGATTAAAAAGATGTATTTACATATAAACATTTTGGTTTCAGTTTGTCGATATTACACAGAGTAGTGCCATTTGAAATAAATTATAAGCTCACACAAAATCCTTCAAAACAATAATTGAAAACATTTTATTCCCCTAACATTTTATTGGCATTTTTTTAAATCACTTATCACCATGCATTACCTTTATATTTTAAAAAGACCCGCAACAAAGGAATATTTTCTATCCTTGATAGGCAAGTGTTCTTAAAAAGGTTTTTAGTACTTCTGAAAATGCATTTAAATGTATTATTTTCATTGTGTAATATTGAGTACCATCAGAGACAGCATTAAATGTATTGCTTTCAGAAAAATGAACAAATATATAATTGAAATAAATAGCCATGGTAACACAAGCTACCAGCAAGCACTTCAATCAACAATCCCAAAAACATGTTTTAAGTGAGAAGTTTTTTTAATCAAAAGCCAGCATTATATGTGGTTTTACAGACTACTAGCACAGCTAATTCTAGCTTGCTGTCTGTCTGTACCCTTCACCATAGTAGTTGTTGGTTGCAATGACAACAGTGTTCTGGCTTTGTTTTTTTTCATTTTGAATGTTGGATGTGGGTGCCACATTGTCAAAATGCGAACATTTTGTAGCTCACCATTCAAAGTCAATTGTCTACCGGCTAAACCCTAATAATCCAAACTAATAAATTATCATAGGAGTGATAGATGTGTGTGGATTAAATTTATCAGAAAACACACTTAAACAATTTTATTAAATTGAGGGTTACACCACATAAATTAAGACTCATAGTCATCATCTGGTAAAAATTAGGAATTCTTATTTTCGTTATGATATGATACTTATTTTCTATCATTGTATTATTGGTCTTGTTTTCACCTTCCATTTCATGTTGATCTTTTATGATTTCACATGGCTTTAATTTAATGTGATATGTATTTGGGCCACCATGTGGGCCAGGAGGTAAATGCTCTGGCTATGCAAGTGGGCAGGGCTCTATAGCTGAGACATTGCTAGTTTGAGCCCCAGCTAGTTATTAGCCAACAAGTACCTTGCAGTCTGCAATAGCCGGACACATTTGGCTTTGTTCAGCTAGCGATAGGTTGGGTTTTAAGTCATCCAGGAATCCTTGTGTTCCCGTGACCTCCCAACAATGCACCGTGATCATGACGAGGCTCTTCTGTGTTTAAAGTGGATCTTTCCTGGAAAAGCCTGTATGAGAACATGGAATGTGTAAGTGAGGGGGGATGCTGGGAAATGAAGTCCAGTTCTGTCCAACCATGGCACCTGCTCTTTGTCTGTGTGACATTATTACTCATACTGTCTGAAGTATAAGCAATGAAAATGCTCATGAAGCTGAATATTTATGGATGGAATTATTGAAAGTATTTAGACAAGCATTGAGTGTATCGCGTGGAGTTTATGAGCTGAAAAAGACCTGAAATTATGCATGATGTGTTGTAAAAAGCGCCACAGTGTGCATTGCATATAGCAGGATATCACCAAAGGGAGAGAGAGTGAGAGACATGCACACGCAGAGTCATATGCATGTGCAGAGTATATGTTAAACCAGATTAACAGCAAACAGCAATTGCCTGGCTGGATACAATAGCTGTGTAACTGGGTTGCATCTGCATCTGCACTAAAGCCAGAGGAGAAAGGAGCATGCTGCCATCACCAATCCCAGGGGGAAAAACTACAGCGGTAGAGTGAAGCAATATAGTGTAGCCCTGGGGAAGAATCAGCCTTGGGCTGCAGGTGAAGTCTGGACAGTCAACAATCATTTCAATCTGGGCAGATGCCAGCATTCAGTGAGACGTCATGTGATACAGTGATTATTGCGGGTAATGGAAAAGCAATCATGCTGTACGGGGGTAAGCCAGTTTTGGCTCCAGTCTATGCCAGCCAGGAGGTAGAGAGAGAGAGAAAGGGCGATGGAGAAATCAATATGCAATAGAGAGGATGGAAAGGTAATTGGCTTATTTGTCAATTAGCTAAGAGTTTAAGAGTCACCCATGTGCTGCATTCTACAATATCAAAGTGAATGATATATACTGACTAGCTAATTAACTGGCATAATCCAATTGACACTTTGGTAGATCATTGATGTAGTACAGCCCAAAAAAGAAATGCATTCATCTCATTGACATTGAAGAAGACATTGGTGTTGTAGTTAATGTGACTTGATATTGTTTTATAAAGGTACGAGGTTAGCTAGCTACCTAGTTGCTATTTTGTTCTTACACAAGTCTTTGGGTCAAAGAAAGTCTAAATAGAAAATGCTGGGGTTTTTTGTGAGCAGTCAGTGGGTGGCTCTTAAAAGAGCCTTTGTGTCAGACTGACAAACAAACAAACACAAAAACAAATAGATAGATAGATATATAGATGAAATATCACATGGCCATAAGTATTCAGACCCTTTGCTGTGACACTTGTATATTTAACTCAGGTGCTGTCCAATTCTTCTGATCATCCTTGAGATGGGCCTACACCTTCATTGGAGTCCAGCTGTGCTTAATTATATTGATTGGACTTTATATGGAAAGGCACACACCTGTCTATGTAAGGTCCCACAGTTGACAGTGCATGTCAGAGTAAAAACCAAGCCATGAAGTCCTAGGAACTCTCCATAGACCTCCGAGATAGAATTGTGTTGAGGCATAGATCTGGGGAAGGGTATAAAAACATTGCTAAAGCATTGAAAGCACCCAGGAGAACAGTGGGCTCCATCATTGTGAAATGGAATAAGTTTGAAACCACCACAACTCTTCTTAGAGCTGGCCGTCTGGCCAAACTAAGTAACCGGGCAAGAAGGGACATGGTCAGGGAGGTGACCAAGAACCCAATGGCCACTCTAAGAGAGCTTCAGAGTTCCTCTGCAGCGATGGGAGAACCTGGTAGAAGGACAAACATCTCTGCAGCACTCCCATCAATCAGACCTTTATGGTAGTGGCTAGACGGAAGCTACTTCTGAGTGAAAGGCATATGACAGCCCACCTGGAATTTGCCAAATGGTACTTAAAGGACTCTAAGAGCATCAGGAAAAAGATTATCCGGTCTGATGAGACACAAATTGAAATTTTTGGCCTGAATGCCAAGTGCTGCCATAAAGGTCTGATGTTTTTATACCCTTCCCCAGATCTATGCCTCAACACAATTCTATCTCGGAGGTCTATGGAGAGTTCCTAGGACTTCATGCCTTGGTTTTTACTCTGACATGCACTGTCAACTGTGGGACCTTACATAGACAGGTGTGTGCCTTTCCAAATCAAGTCCAATCAATATAATTAAGCACAGCTGGACTCCAATGAAGGTGTAGGCCCATCTCAAGGATGATCAGAAGAATTTGACAGCACCTGAGTTAAATATACAAGTGTCACAGCAAAGGGTCTGAATACTTATGGCCATGTGATATTTCAGTGTTTATTTTGTAATAAATCTGCAAAAATTTCTACAAGTCTGTGTTTTTCTGACAATATTGGGTGCTGTGTGTGCATGAACGAGGAAAAAAAATGAAATTAATTGATTTTAGCAAATGGCTGCAATATGACAAAGAGTGAAAAATTTAAGGGGGTCTGAATACTTTCCGAACCCACTGTATGTAGATAGATAGATGGATAGACAGATGGAGAGTGGCTCGTAAAAGAGCCTTTGGATCTACTAATGTAGAAATCGAAGGAGATTGAAGAGTTTAGGAATAAGAGTTGCAAGGTGAGGGAAAATAGAAAGTCTATAAAAACACTCATTCTACATTTCTCTCTGTTCATTACACATATTAAATGAACAAAAGTAGGATGACAGAGCACTTAGCCCACTAACAAATTGATGATACATGCATGGCAGCTAGCTAAAAGAAATAGCCAATGTTAGCTAGCTAGCTACTAAATTTGAGAAACACATTGACAATCATACTATATTCACAATCATAACTAGTTCGCTTTCACTAATTGAGCTTATTTAGCAGCGTAGCCAGCAATATGGTCAGACAGTATGACCTCAATCTTAGCTGGTCCAGTTCGCTAATGTTAACAAGCTAGCTATCCATATGCAGTCGCTTGGTTAACATTAGCTATCCATGTCTAATTCACTAACATTAACTAATGTTAATTAATTTAATCAATTAGAATCCATGATGATCCATGTTACATTATATAGCTTAACCATGTTAATTTAGTTACCAAAGTAATTTGCTAGCTAGGAGCTAATTACGTTTGCTATGAGCATTTCTGTTTTAAATAAATTGTAGAAGAAAACATGTACATTTCATTAGTAGTGAGAGCAAAGTGTGAATCTGACACACTTTCCCATAATAGCCAGGATACCAGGTTGCCCTCGTTCCAGTTCTACAGAGGAGGAGGGGTATATCTGTACACTGACTGGGCCCTTGTCAAAGTTATACTTTGTGATCATACCATAGCATGCATTTGAAGTCATATACTGTAAATTGTTGGTTGCCATGTATGTATTTTGAAATATTGGAATATTTTCCACTTTCCTGAATTTTTGATAATAGTTTTCACCACAAACCTGGCTATTTATGGCAACGTACAAACCAGTATTTCCAGGAATCTATTTAAGGTTGCTTAACCATTATCAAATGTGAAAAGAAAAATGTTTGTGTGTAAGGGTGCATCTGTATGTGATGTAATAGATAGCTGCATGAGAGTTGTCTATTTATTCAACAAAAAAAAGAAAATTGCTTGTGACAACAGCACATCCATTTTTAAATGGCATGTTTTGGCTTCAGTTAGCAACTTGAATTACTCATTCAGTGTACTGCAGTATTAAGTGGTGGTGAGAAAATAGAGGAAAATAGATATGGGGATCTGTGTTTAATTGTAACTTATTATCATAATGCACTCTACACTGCGTATTGTTCATATTTAAATGTGTTAGCTGAAAGGAGCTCTTGAATTCTGTTGACACAGCTCACTGAATAAAATGCAAATGGAGTCATACAAACTAGAGTTTGTTTGCTGGTTCAGATCAGAAGGCTCAATCCTGATGAGAAGACTTATAATACAGGTCGGTATAAGCCATAATGGCCCATGAAATAAATACATTGTTTATCTCAGTATTTTATATCTTTATCTTTATTGCTAATTTGAAATATTATAAAATTAAAGGGGCTGAATGATATGCATGCCATTAGCTACTACATACATAGCTTACAAGCGTGAAAAAGTTATAATGCAATTCGTAATTCGTAATATCATTCGTAAATCTCTGTGCAGTGCAATGCTGCTGTCAATATTGAAATAAGGAAATATTTAACTTTACAATAAGACATTCCATCAAGTAAGTAATGGATTCTGAAGCATTGAGGTGATGGTTTTATAATTCTCAGACTCAGGCCTTGGGGGACTTTGTGTTTGTGTGTGTGCGTGCATTCGTGCATGTGTACGTGTAAGGGTTTTCTGATTAATAAATTATACCATGTACATTGATATACACTGTATATATATATATATATATATAAACAGTATCTGTATTTTGTCCCTATGAATTGGATGAGCTGTATTGTGTGGAAATAGCATGCTTGTCAGGTTTCCTGCACTGTGCCAAGCATGGATTTAAGAGACACAAAGTACCATGTCTGCCACTGGACCCTCCCAAACCCATAATAGACCCGTCTCACAGCTCAGTAGATAGAGTAACATGTTCCGCTCTTTCAGATCAACTGTTTGCCCCAAACTCATTTGTCATATAGATTGTCCTCCATTCCTTAGGAGGCAGCGAGCTCCTTATAATCACTGTCCCCTTCTACACGTAATACACCCTGCAACACTCTAAATTATTTTATTTTCTCCCAGAAAAACCTCAATTTTTTTGGTTTTGAATAGTCAAACCCAACTTCCACGCCCATACGAGAAGCCCACAGGTCAGGAGATGCATAAACATGTGTTTGTTTAGCCTGTCATGTTTGAAATATGTGCTGGCATGATTAAACTATAATGACCAGAAAAGTAATTAAGATTTCCATTTCTTTAGGCAATAGAGGGAGGAGGCTGTGCAGACTCGCCATAAATCACATAATTGTATCATTTTTATTAAATGCTTAATGCACTATTTTATCATAAATTTGTCAGGGATAATCACAACAAGGGATTTGACCTCACAGTGTGAAGGAGAGAATGTAATCATCAAAAAGTGTCCCGTTTGTTTAATTAATGTGCATCAAAGCTATTTAATTACGGGGTATGCCAAGAACTTGCTGCCACATTTCTAAATGCAAATGGCCATGATTTTAGGTTCCTGTTTTTAGGACAGGAAATTATTTGATTTGGAAAAATACTTTATACCTTGTATACGTTTTGTAATGGAGTAATTCTGCAAAATTCTGTAAATGATGTAAATATGATATCCTTTCAGGCTTCCCTCAGGGTTTAGCCATTTGGCAGTGTGACACTGTATATGAGGGTCAAGTATTCCATTTCCATTACATTAGAGTACATTTATTGGTGTCAAATGTAAGTATTAAAGTGCTTGGAGGAAGCACAAATCATCTTAGGAAACAATCAACAGCTGAATTAATTTCCAGATTCTCAGTAATGTTTAATGTTCCAAAAATGTTTTTACAAATCCATTTTAGGATGAATAACATAATAACATAAAATGATTATTTGCACAGTACCAGCTCAGCTGAATGTAGTTCTTTTGAATATATGGGAATGTTATCAACTAAAATTGTAGTTACAGAATTATGCTACTTTAGTAACTGTCAGCAATGTTTTGAGAGATTTCTCATTTATTTTAATCAATAACTTATAATGAACTTACTAGTTTCTTACTCATATTATATTTCTAACTCAAATTATTGCAAATAATGATAAATAACTATGATTGTTGTTAAACAAAGTATAATGATACACCAGCTGGCAAAGATTTATTTCATACTGTACCATAAAGATTTCAAATTCAAATATGTGAACCATAAAATAAACAATACATGACCCTAAATGTAATTGCATTCAAATTCAATTTCAACTCATATTTCAATTAATATTATATAAATCCTATCAGTAATAGCTTCTCATACTAAAGCATATCCATTCGTGTGTATAGCTAATACTAAAATCATTCTACTTTATGACAATATCTTTGTTTTATTTGTATTTCATTTTGAAATAAGCATGCAGCTGAAGCTAACTAGCTAACCAAATGATCTAGCAGATACATTGCTGTGAAATTAACAAATGTGTATAATACTGTATATGATAATGTAGCTAACATAAAAATGTGTGTTCACTGTGTGGCTGTCCGGAGCGAAGACATAACATACTCGCTTGTGCGCTGGCTGATTCTATTGTATTAGTCTGCATTAGCTATGACCAAGCTAGTGTTCATAATACAGGACACTTCATTTAAAAAGAATGCATAGATTGTGCTAAGGTAATCTTTACTTATGGAGAATGTAGCTGGTGATTCTATCCACATCACTGTGTGTTGTAGTTGTATCCTCTATAACGTTAATTCAGATAAACATGCAGTTTTGAAGTAGGGTTGCCAACTTTCTATCATCCAGATACGGGACAAAAGGCGGGGCACACAGGGCGAAGTGTGTATGGATGTAAATCAACACATACTGTATACAGTATTGTAACGGTGACTGCTGAAGGAAGACTGAGGAAAGTTTGCTTTTCCGTGATTGCGCTACCAGCTTTACTACAACAAAGCTTATAGACGGCAGGGCAGAACCAAGAACACGAGAAACTCACGGGGGTCACTTCTTAGATGTACAAACACAGTCACGGTTACAAGACTAATCCACTCAATGTCACAAGGGGTGATGGGGAACTGGCACACAAGGAATCATGGGAGACTGAACACATAACAATGGCAGCCCCCAAGCTTACTTAGCATACGATTTGGCTAAGCTAACATTCATTACTACTGAATTTATTTACACTGTTACAATATGATGGGATTCTATTTTGATGTCTTACTGGTATTTTGTTATATGGGACAAGGAACATCCCATATGGGACGAGCCAAATTTGGCTCAAAAACAGGACATACTGTATTATCCCGCTAATACGGGACAGTTGGCAACCCTATTTTGAATTGAGCTTTGTTCCTTTAAACTGTAGAAGTGAGAAGCCATCCTTCACACTTAAGTCAACTACACGTAATTTAGCAATGCATGTCATGAGCTAGCCAAGGTCCACTTCAGGTAGCCAGCCATCTGATGTGGCTTTCTAGCTGGCTACACCTATGTTTTATTGGTTTAAGAGTAGAAATTCAGTCCAGAGATTTAGGGCCTACCTTGTAGTTACCGTAGCTATCTGAGCCACAAAACCATATGAGGGTTTACATGTAAAATCATAAGAAATACATTATGTAAATGTATTTTTGTGGGCTGTAGAATTTATGCATCTCTAAAATCAGTACTATTCCTTTTTAAGCTACTTACCACAGAAAAGCAATTTCAAGTTTTTTAGCATGTTCTATTGGCTGAAATAGCATCACATGTGTACATCCTTGTACTGTATGTATAAATAATGATCTCACATGCTGCATGCCCTGAAATTAGCTACTATGGGGAGATGATGTTATTAGTTTAAAGATATCTGAACAAGTGATATTTTAGGTTGAAGTAGATATTGGCTGATGGGGAGAATTAAATGCGGGGATGGAGCATTTCTGATGATGTAATCAGCAGGAAAATGAAGGAGAAGCAGAAGATGAAGAAGAAGAAAAGGAAGAAACACTTGGGGCTTTGTTGTGTGGCTGTGTGAAGTTGCATCTGAATTCTGTGTATTTACATGAGGTCAAAGGGTACAGAAGTTACGTTTTTTGAGTCTGAGGCCATTGTAGTTATTTCTCTGGGAGGCCCTGAAAAGTGCCAAACTCTCTGTGCTGTATAGGTATAGGGGTACTTATATGAAGTCCTGGATATATTTCCTGTTTTTGAGACATAATAAAAAAAATGTGGGGAAAGATGTTGATTATATATGAATCTAAAATAAAGCACCAAAAGTACATCTATAGTGTAAATTGATAACATTTGAACATGAACATGCTGCTTAGCTAAGTATTTTCCTTCTATGTTTTGCAGGATGAACACGCGCACTTCCCCCTTGGACTCGAGGTAAACCGGCTGTCGTATCTGGGATTAGCCAGCTCATTGTTCACCCTCTGACTAACGCCAGGTATGGCCGTTCTACGGTGGGCCAATGGAAACGTGGCCCCAGACAGTCCACAGAGCTGAGTCATACATATTCAGTTATGGGCTAAGCGTTATAGGTTGGTTCGGGCATAAATAAAAGCAGTCATGGCACCTTTAAAATCACGTGACCACATTCAAAACTCCCAGCAGTTCAGGTCTTAATCTGCAAGCTCTGCTTGTTTCAGTGAGCCGCAGTGCAGTGTCTCCTGGCTCTGCTGGCAGTTCGGCAGCCTTGCCTCCAATATCCCAACCACCCCCCATCCCAGCCCCCCGAATCAGAGTGCTTCCCCCCCACACTCATTGCCAGCATAAACGATCAAACTGTTCTTACAGAGGGGAAAAAGAAGAAGCCTGAAGGGGCTTACGACGTAATGATGCACAATCATGCTCTATCCATCTGTGTTCAAACATTGTCACTCAGCAGTCTGTTTTGTGATGCTGACTTTAGTGATTTCCTGTTTAGATTTTATTTTTGTCTTTTTCCCCTTGCAGTGGGCCGTATGTACGCCAAACGATATCCACCATTTTGGCTCTTTCTCTTAACCCATTTCATCTACAACGCACAGCAGAGCCCCCAAACCTCACCCCAGCTTGTCCAATGTTTCCCCTCACGGCTGAATGCCATTATAAAGATCTGGATGTACAGTATGAATCCATTTACCTGTCCACAGCACATGGACAGTGCCCCCGGGGGAGAAAAGCAGAACCGTATCTCTGCAGGGTACACATTCGATGGTATCAGAAACCGAAGTAATCAAGAAACTGCTGAGTGAATTCAGCCATGAACACGCAGAAAGTGGGACATCAAAAAGAGGCGAGCAGGTAGAAGAGAACCATCAAATACAAATCACTGTCCACTGGCAAATGGACAGGAACGAAAATGGATGCTAACCGTAGAGGTGATATCTGGATTGGTTTGCTGAAGTGCACCACTGCTTATCCATCAGCTGTGGCGTCGCAGGGCTGATGTTTTACAGATTATGAGGCCTCGCTGAACGAGACATGTGAGCGAGAAACAGCGGGAGGGACGAGCAGGCTTCAGACATGACGCGCTCTTCCACTGAGCAGCCTCCACACGCCGCCTCGCCATTCGCTGGGAGCGAAGCGGCTGCCTTGCCATTTCCCAGGCTCTGCCATCTTAGCAGGCTCGTGCTACACTGCACGCGACACCGTAGAGTTGCGCCTCGACGCAAAGCCCACTGTGAGATAAAAGAGACGAACAACAAAACACAGAACAGACACATTTTCCTTTGATAGAATTTAGCTTTCCAGAAAATGGAAAAGTGGAAACCATTATGAAAATGAAAAAAAATGGAATATTGCTCGCCTGTGATTAATCACATCACAATTGCATTGTCTTTATTTTCTAACACATATCTCCATGGCTTTCCTCCCTAATGCACATCTGCAGCCGTGACAAAAAAAGTGGAGCGATAACACTATACGGCGACTCTTATAGATTCTAAATATATCTGGCTGATCTCATTCCTCATTATGGTTTTAATGGGCTCCCTGCTCCAGTCAAATCGGGTTGGGAAATCTCTCCTCGCCTCCTAGCTCTTTTTTTTCCTCTCTCTTCCTCTCTTTTTGCCTTCCACCGCTCTGCCTCGGGGCACACGCTGCCCTGCCTAAAGAAATCAGGAATGCATCAGCAGAGATGTGCTGCTGTGGACGAAAAAGCTGCCTCGTTTGCCTCATCATTTCCTCTCGTAGGTGAAGATTTGCGTGAGGTGCGGTGACTGGCGGGCACCTGGGGGGAGGGGAGGTGGTATGGCAGCGTTAGAGTGTCACATCAGACTCAAGCGCTCGCTCAACTGCGTTTGCGGCTTTTAGTATTTCCACTAAAGCTAGCTGATGTCAATTTTCGCTGCTTGACGTAAACAAAGCAAACTGCCTGAGTGGGACCCTTTGGAAGGTGGACACAAAATGCTGGGCGATTTACGTTTGATTTGATGGAGGCCCACAGAAAAACGTCGGGACCAAATGCGTTTCATGTCTCAGTGATCTTTCGTCAAAACTGTATATTTTTTTATGGCTGGGTACACATGTCAATGCTTCGCAGTGTCCTTTGGGCTTCCCCTCGACGTTGTTTCGCATATACAGTAGGGGCGCCCCGGCCTGCTGTGTCATAACCAGGCCATTAGTGCACCTTTTCGCATCTTAGACACAAAGATCTGACTATCTGAGGCCATAGTTGTGTCGCAGTGATTGAGGGTTGTGGGTGGCGTGATAGACACTGGTGACAGCGTGTTGTTTACAGGCAATATCAAACCCATCACAAAGATTCAGCTGGTGGCAATGGATAAATGGCCAATCCATATTCTATTTACTTAAAACCAACTGCAACTGAATTGAGAGGTGATTGGGCCTCGGTAAATAATTGATGAATTAATGGATTAATTGCAGTTATTATTAAATGCTTTTTTATAGAAAATAAAAATAAAATTAGTGCATTTTAAAAATACAAGTTGCTATTTTGGTCAGTGCAGTTGGGGTGTGCTAAAATGGGATACAGGAGTATGTTAATGGTCTCAATTATCTGCAAGGTAAAAGGTGGTAATAGAGGCAAATGCATGTTTATTGCCAAAAAACGAAACACCTGATAAGATGTGATCATGGAAAAATATATGTTGGGAGGCATCCACACACAGATACAACTATAACTACATTTAAATGCAATCAAAGAAAAAGAAATAATGATATTTCATTTGTTCTTGTTTTTTTTTTTACTGTGGATAAAGTGACAGCATGTAAAGATTAATACTCAAACAGATGTTGTGTCATCACAACAAGACACTTTCCATCACTCAGATATCAATCATTAAATTGCACCAAAGTAGTCCCACAATTGCCATACTCAAGGTATGGGCACATCACTACAGTGTTACTGTCTCACAGAGAGTGGGTTGCAACCCACAACCACGCAGAGATATCAGTTCCAGTTCAAATGATGCATGTATGGTTTCCACAGTAAGTATTGTCATATCTAAACATAACACTCTGGCTCCAGGAACAGGCTCCACCACCCACATGGAGTTGTTTTTTTTATGAGATTCGTGTGGCAGATCTCGAAGCCCCCATTCAATATGTCTCCTCTTCGTACATGTGGCTGTGAGGGAAATGGTGGTTGCATCAGACAATAGTGCTTTTTATGGGAAACTTAAGGTGGTCCTTATATATTCATGTTCATGTGGTTGGCAATTCAACATGCCACATAAGACACGTGTTTGGAAATTACCCTAGGGTTGCCAACTAAGTCCTCATCCTGGTCAACCTCTTTACAGCCTTTCAGAGGGATGACCATCTGATTGGGCGAATGCTTAAAGACAGTAGCCACCCATTAACCCTTTAATAGTCTCACCTGGAAAAAAGCATTGGCAAAAGTCACGATGTGCTCCACCAAATGGTTGAGCCGACCATTGAAGGGTTAAAGATGTTTCAGATGATGCAATGCGCTGTAATGCTTTTCCTACCGCTCCAAAATTGCAAGCTTTCATTACTGACGGCTAGCTTTCACCAGCTGTCAGTGGTGGGCTGTGTTACTGAGCAAATGCTTTAAATGCTTGAAAAACGCTTCAGGTGTTTGGATCAGTTGGGTGGTACGCTACAAGAAGGCACACGCTGCAGGTGCTGGTGGCAGGGAACAATTGAGTTCATACTGAACAGTCACACATAAGAGGCAGAGGACAGGCACTTCACCAACAACATGGGGTAATAACCATACACCTTAACTTATTTAAAGAAGGAATGTGGATGTGGAAAGCAGCCTGATTCACCAGTGCAGTCACTAGGCCTGTAGCCAGAAATTAGTTTTAGGGGTCTATTTGGGTATTTGGTGGGGGGGACTAGAACATTGCAGAAAGCTTGAATGGAAAAAGTGTTAAAAATACTGGCACTTCCTCTTTCTCCCCTCCATAAACTCATTACTCATTTGAGTTCACTTCACTCTTGAAAGTTTTCAAATCAAATTATACTCTCAAAAAGTTTGAATTTGAGTTAAAATCACTCTGTATTACAAATTGATTACATTGATATGTTTGAATCTTAACTGAATCTTATGAATATTTTGCCTCACCTTAGCTGACTGTGTAGTCAACAGATTTATGTGGTTTAGTAAGAATACTTGTGGTGAGAAGGACATCCTCTCAAAAATATGTCCCCATTACCATAGGTGGGTGGATCCAGACAACTGTCAACTAATTCCAGGCATCGCAAGCCTGTTTTATTCATGTTTTGCCAGTTAAATACTGTATATATATTTTTTTTTGCCAGTTATATCAAAATAATTATTTATGTAAAAAATTTACCCGGCCATAGCCATGTCTGAAATTGAAGTGATTTTTTAAAAATCAATTAGACCTACTTTCCATTTTTAAAACTGATTCATGATTATGAATTATTCCTGTATCCAATCAACACTTGTGCCTTACTATGGATATCAAATCAAAGTAAGAATTCAATTATTCACCTTAGTGCAAGAATGCCTTTTTTCTTCTTCACAAAAACAGTTAACTGAGCTCAGTGATCCCAATTAATGGGGGGAAGAAATTGTTTTGAAAATAAAAAACACTTGTAATTATTTTAACCCAAAGTTTATTGCATGTATTTATTGAATCCAAGGGTCGGTCTGCGTGTCTGAAAGAAAATATTACGTTACCTTGGTAACAAAGAACTCCGACAACGCGGGGCCTTTAAGAGTCTCACACAGAAGCTATTTAAATACCTCCTCCTTGTTTTTAGTTCCATGAGGGGTCACTTAATGTGTTTGGCTCATGTGTGGACTCAGCAGATGTGTTAACAACCCACACTGAGGGCACCTGGCACCTTCCCGAACCGCAGAGCGAGCGAGCGAGCGAGAGAGAGAGAGAGAGAGAGAGAGAGAGAGAGAGAGAGAGAGAGAGAGAGAGAGAGAGAGAGAGAGAGAGAGAGAGAGAGAGAGAGAGAGAGAGAGAGAGAGAGAGAGAGAGGGGGAGGGGGAGGGGAGGGGGAGAGGAAGGTGGTGGGCAGGCAGAGAGGAGGATTCCATACGGGTCACGGGTGAGAGGCAGCTGTAGGGGCGCGCTGCGCGTATGCCGCCCACGTTATGCATATTGATTATGACTTCAGTTATCGTGCCCATCGCTGCATCCATTTTGTGCCTTTTTATGAAATAAAGCAACTGCATGCTTTGCCACACGCAAACGCTCACGCAACACATTTATATCGATAAATGTGTATGCGAGCATGCATCTGCGCGAACACAATTATGTAAAGGTCTTAAAATATTCTCAGAAATATATATTTTTATATATATCATGTCTGTTGATGTAGATTAATTGGTATGATCAAAAGGCTATCCTGGTTTTTAAATCCAGTCCTGGCTGACCTCTGGTACTCTCTGGTTTCACACCATGGAGGAGGCACCAGCCCCCTGCCACTGACTGGGGCTCCATGGAGATCACGCTTCCAGTCCTCGTGACTCAAGGCACAACATGTGCTTCCAGACGCCGTAAGATATGCTGAATCATCCGCAGGCATCGTTCTGTCAAGAATCCGCTGTCCCATCTACTCTATACCTTTTCTTCACAAAAGTGATTTCCTTGGGGTAATAATTGTACTGTAATGAAAATGTTGTAGGAGGTTTTCCCTTCCTTGATTTTAATTCTTGAGAATTATATTCAGGGAAGGTGGAATATACAGTATTTTATTATTGTTTTATATAAAGTATCTTTTTGCCCTAAAGTGACCTCTTGCAATGGCAGATATACCTTGTTAAGGTAACTTTTAAGCATTATATCTTTATTTATATAATTAGATCTAATACGTAAGATCTAAACCATGACATGCCGTGTATATACAAGAATATATGGCACGACAGGGTGGGGGCCAATAACCACCTCTGAAGTGGCATATATTCTTGTACACGCACTGGCACAGAGTGGTTTATATCTCTTATGCCACGGCTACAATTAAAATGCATGCACATTTTTACTAATAAAATATAATTTTAACAAACATTTTCAAAACATCAAGTACAAAACTAAAATGACAATGTACACATCTGCCACATGATGATAGTTTCTGTATCTATTGGCTATTACGTGTATGTAACTGACTGAAAAATGCCCTGCTCTGCTTGTACTTCTGCAATATGTTTGAATTGTTCAGCACCCTGGGACACCTGGTGTGAAGAACGCTATATAAAAATGTAATTGACTGATTGATTGAGTATCTATCTAGCTGCCGCTAACCTTTGGATCCTACCTAGTGCTGGCAACATTTAGGTTGCAAGCAAAGACATTGGGTGTGAGACATAGCAAGCTTGCTAGCTAATGTTCGCTACACAAGTCCTCATTGCTGGAGAGACAAAATATATAAAGCAAGATATTGCACCCTGAACTTGACGTTGTGTACTAACTGTTTCTATACAGTATATGCATCTTTGTAATTCTATCTACTGCATGTCTTGAGGTCACGTCATTGATGTCTAGATATTTTGTATGCACTGCGGTAATTGTGATTATGGATGTGTTGCCATTTGCCGCACAAGAAGTTCCCTCATGGGGGGGAAAAAGTAGTTATTTGAATTTAATTGAATATTTTTTTCAATCTCCTATACTCTCAGGTGGTTTGATGAAAATGTTTGCAGATTAATATTAGTGTGGATATTTCTTTGTTATTTGACCATAATTTGCCCCCTCCCCCCACCTGGGCATGGGCTGCGGTGGCAACAGGGGCCAGCGGCAGCTGAAAATAAGGGGCTTTGCTTCGCAGGGAAGAGTGTTACGGGTGGGTAGGCTGGAGAG
This sequence comes from Aldrovandia affinis, assembly GCA_029706075.1. Taxonomy (NCBI): domain Eukaryota; kingdom Metazoa; phylum Chordata; class Actinopteri; order Notacanthiformes; family Halosauridae; genus Aldrovandia; species Aldrovandia affinis. Next base: position 4,465,034 of record JAINUG010000016.1, read on the forward strand.
AGGGCTCTGGATTCCTCTCCGCAGCAAATATGGTGCTACGCCTTCCTGGATGTACTCATTGATTTGAGCCTCTCTCTAAATGCGAGAACCTGTGTGCAGGTAATCACAGGGCCCATTAAAACAGGGAGCAGTGCTCACAGCCCTCCGGAGGATGCGGGAAGGGATGAATTATTAAGTTGACTGTGAGGTGGTGGGACAGTCTCGCATTGACTGTAGCGCATGCTATACCGCTCAGCGAACAGATACACAGACGAGGGCCGGCTTGACAAAAATCGACAGTGACTTGAACATCTCTGGTCAGAACCGGTTTTATCCTGATTGCGGAAGCTGCAGCTGGCAAGTTTTTAGGCCACAGCCAGCACAACCCCCCAACCACTATCAATAACATAGACTGGATGAGAAGTTGTTAATTAATTTAAATAGAGTTTAGTCTTTGTCCATTGCTGATTGGACATGCAGATGTGTTGGACTGGAGAGAAGGTTGCTAACCTATTAACCACTAATTTTATATATAAATATTATTCGATATATATAACTTTAAACATGAATATTTGTGGATATCATGGAAGGATGGCAGGACACATTGCACTTGTCAAATATAAATAAAATTAAGAAATGTAATACAGGTATTAGAGGTAGAAAACAAATGTATGCAGCGTGGAGCTAGAGAAGACAAGCGACAGGATTTCCGTGGTGGGAAAATGATGGGAAGTAAAAGTTTGTCAGTCTGTAGATGATTATCTGAAAGGAAGAGCGGGAGTCTGTGAGGGAAAAGCCGGCTGAGGTGGTGGTGAGGAACGAGGTGGTGGGGAGTAAGAACAAGGGTTTGGGGGAAACAGCTGCAGCAACAGGGACCACAGAGTGGAAAGACAGAAGGTGTAATAGGGAAGGAAATTTGAGAGAACGGGGGCCTGGAATCAATCAGCGTTCGCTGCCTCTGACTAACAAACAATCAGATCATTATGGCGATCGCTAAACTCGCCAAACTGTGTTTTTGGGGAAAAAATAAATAATAATGCTCACGTTTAAAACGAGAGTCAAAATTAAGGACAAACGTTGATTGAATCCAGGCCAGAATTCAACTCGCATCTCCACAAATGAGGATGTCATGTAGGGTAGAATGGGGAAGGCCAAAAAAAGAGTGTAACCAGGCAATAGAGGAGAGAAATGTCCAGGGGCCTAGACATGGAGCAGCGTGGGAGAGGTTTGCAGGCGAAAAAACGGAGCATTTGAATTTGGCATATGACGCATCAAGAGGTGTCAAAGGACAGACACAGCCTGTACGGAGAATGTCACGAATAACCCTATAGAGTGAGTCAGGGATGGGCAATAAACTACAGTAGATGATGGTAACCAGATGAGGAATAAAGGATTATAAAGGTCACGCTTAAGATGATGTAATGTGTCCAGGCAGCGATCATCAAAGAAAGAATGCAAACTAAAAAGCTGAGAATCACTAATAACTAACATTTGTACACCCACTGAACAGAGGCTATAGGAGAAACTATTGGACACAATGAAAGGACACAGAACAGCTGTGAAAAGAAGGCGTCAGTAGACCCAAATAACCAGGCTAGATGTGATACAATCTTTTAAATACATGAAATGTTCCAGTACAGTATATTTTAATGGCTGGAGTTACTGTATATGGGTTTGGATATCTATTATATAGCAAAATATAGTGCTAAAATAGGATTAAATATGATAAAGAGGCACTCATTCAAATAATCCTAATTTGATGTGTTTATCTTTGCCTTTTGGCTATTTACAAGTAGTTACAGTAGATACGCTGTGTACTTATTATCATGTCAATAATAGGTTCCTTATCGGGTAGTCCCAAACCATTGCTCCTCCACAAACTGTCAACAAAATGGCCAGTGTTTAAAGAACTTCTGATAATATGGGAACCTCAGGGCAGAACAGAGTCTTGGCCAGCACGGTATAACAGTCCCACAAAAACCCTGACATAAAGTTGACTGTCAAAGTAATGCGTCAGAGTTGCAACTTTACACATTAATTTGTAATCCCAACCATTTAAGAATGTATCCTGATAGATGGTTCCCTTCGCCCTCTCTCACAGTAGCCTTAGGCAGCGGTTTCTGTGGGCAGACATAAGAACCCCGCTCAGCAGATTAAGTTATCTGCGCTCCAGATGACTGATGGGCGTCCATTGAGATATGGTCACAACCCACAGTCTGGAATCGAATGGTAACTGTGCCAGCGCCAGCGCCAGCGCCAGCTGTGTCTGGGAGCCCTGCGGATCCATACATAACAGGCCATAGTGTTGGGATGGTGGGCAGGGTGTCTGGTTCTGCGCGGCTCAGTAGGTATTGACAACTCTTAGGTTGTGGGTTCGATTCCCATACCACATATACAGAAAAATGTATGCATTCACTACCATAAGTCCTTTGGATAAAAGCATCTGCTAAATGGCGCATATATATAATGGCATATATATGTAATTCCCACCGCATTGTGCAATAGTGATTATGTGTGTTGATCAGGTGCCTGAAGTCTGTCTGCACCAGCTGCATAGCATGTACAGTCCTCCCTGGCTGTACGCTCAGCTGGTGGACCGGTGACTGCCTGCGTGTGTTTCAGAGGACAAGAGTGCTACAGTTTGTATCGTCCCAAATTGATGGAGAATGTTGCAACTGTGGGGATTAGCTTACAATTGTGACGGGCTATTCCAAATTGGGAAATAAAGAATAAATGTAAATGTCCTTATAAATATGATCACATGAAGATCACATATAAGGACACAAGCATACCCATTGTTTGTCAAAACACATCTAGCTTGAAGTACGTAGCTAGCTGTTGGTCTTCATCTAGCGAGGTAGCTCTGCTTGTAAACTAGACATCGAACATTAGCCATTTAAGATAAGCTAAATAGCTATACATTTTTATAAACGTGTTAATTTAGTCGCCTCTTACCTGGTTAGCCATGTTAAAAACATTCATATTTGGATATTGTATATTGTTGTGTGTGTGTAAAATTACACATTATACTAGGCAATTGTCCCAATCCAACTCTGTCCGACACCCATTTAGGATCTTTCCCACTTAGCGTTACCACCACAGAGACCCAGCACGACAGATTTTAGAAAAAATACATATACAGGTGGACTGGCTGCACATTGGACCCCCTGCCCCCACACGTCCAGGACCCCCCCACCCGGCTATGAATTAAGGGTAGGGACTCACATTCCGTATACAAAGGGCTAATTTCCCACCTTGTGCCCAAACCAGAGACCAGGCAATCTGCCATTCCTCCTCATCTTCCTTACCTTCCATCAGGTCAAAATAGTTGTCAGCACAGGATCCTCCTTCCAAGTGTGCCCAGAGGATGGTCACGGATTGGGCAGGAACTTCATTGTTGTAACGCCGCATAAGGCGGGCATCTCCAGCGTACCCATTTGCACTCTGCACCTGGGCGACTCGTTGGCAATTGGTGAAGGCCACTCTTTGCGGGGCCGGGCTCCCTGGAGAAAGCATAAACTGGAGAACCTGGGCTGGAGGCCTTGGGACACCTCTTTCCAGCAATGCATAATAGCATTCATCCCCAGCACTCCATTGGTAGAATCAAGACAGTTATCCTGGACAATGATTACCCCTTTAGCTGGTATTCTTACCTCTTCGACAACAAAACCCATGAGCACAGAACAGTGCAGAATACCGACAAACAAAAAAAACTGGCGCTCCCAGTAGTGGCTGCAAAGAACACCTCCCTCTGCCATCTCTGTTGTCTACCCCAAGAATATCCTATTTGTACCGTTTTCCCCCAATCAGGTTCACCAATTAACACCAGGAAAACACGGCATGACAATCATCAACAATCAACTTGTCCGCTTCCTCCTGCCCATATTTGGGTTGTATATGTCTCAGCAGTTAGTTAACCTGAAAGGAAAAAAACTGTGTGACAATAATAAATGATTAGCTTTGTCAGCCCATGACACAAACAACACCGGAGTCCATTTGAAAAAGCTTCACCATCTAAGTGTGTGTGTCACTAACTCACTTTTAAAGGCTCAGCCGGTGATTTATAACACTACCAGTTAACAACCTTTCCCGTCTGCGACAACACAAAAATGTCCAAAGAAAAGAAAAAAATGTGAACACTATCTCAATGACACTGGACATTTTGGTACATTTCCAATTGTGCCTTTGAGTATTATTTTTTTTTATCCTTGTCAGACCATTGACTAATTTATATAGATCCTATTTGTCTGTGATAAACTTTTTATCTATTTATTTCTTTTGTAACTATGTAACTTAATTCAAATGACACAGGAGAATGAGCTCCTTATTGTGGTCACATTCTTCTTCATAATACGTGAGCTAGGCTATATCAGTGCTCAGCAAAATACTGCCTGCTTTCAGATTTCTTAACAATCTTCACGCAAAGTGGAGAGTTGCAATTAAGGCATGCTTTAGTAAATCAGAGGGAATACCTAATCGGCCTAATTGACTGAATCTGCACCCTGTTTTAGTGCGTCCACCCCAGGTGTAGATATGCAGGAACAGATTGAACTATGCATCTAAAGGAAAGTCACAGAAGGACATAACCCCCCACAAATAATATCCTAATAGGAGGGGCTGGCGGATGGCGCAACGGTCTAACGCACCACACTCCGGAGTGGTGTGCGCTGCCCGCAGGGACGCGGATCGAAACCCACGTCTCTACCAGACCGGCCATGGTCGTCAGTCCGATTGGAGACGGCATTTGGCTGTCCGCCTCCGGGGGAAGGGGGAGGGAGAGCCGGCACGAGTCCGTCGAGGAGAAGGTTAAGGCGTCCGTGGAAGACTTCCCGTCTCGGAAGAGGCGGGAACACTCAACCAGAAATGTGTGTCTCGTTCCCGGAGGACGGGCGACGGACTCGTGGGGGTGGGGAATTGAAATAAATAGAGGGTTTAATTGGCAACCAAATTGGGAGAAAAACAGGAAAAAATTTGAAATAAATTTATAAGAAGAATAATATCCTAATAGCGATTTGACTCACTGCGACTGTTTAGTCAATCTGATGTAGATATAGCAACTTTGAAGTGATCCTACATCCAATAAGGACTGGGGTCGGTCAAAAGCCTGCACTCACTCCGGCCCTTCTGGGATAAAATTGGACATCCCTGGTCTAGCGCATTAGCCGGGAGGCCCCATATATACAGAAAATTCACCATGAAGTAAGTTGCAAATAGAATGGGGTGAATTTTTTTGTGTCAAATATTTTTTGAAAAAGCTATTTTCAATTAGCTCAGGAATAGCCAAAATAAATGTTTAAGAAAATGGCAAAACTCTGATCTTTTTTTTTTCTTTTCTTTTTTTATTGTTCACTGGTGAATATTTGATTACACAAATTTATATTTATATACACCCGAAATAATAAATGAGAAAATAAATGAATAGCTCTTTAAAAAAAAATCATGATCCTGTAGGTGTTAAACAAGAGACAACAAATGCCGCCACATCACGCTGAAAGTACCTGTTTGTTTGTTTTGTCCTGGGATGAGGTGGGCAATCATGGCCAATATTGCTGGATCCTATTAAGCAAGCTTGCAGCTCCCTTATTCTGTTGAGTATCACAGCTCATTACGATGCATTATTTTGTGGGCCTAGAGGAGTGCTAGATCGATAGCTGGTGCTGATAAAATTCAGAATGCCAATCACTCCTGGGGAGGAAGTGGAGAGCGTGGTTCTAATCCTCGCTCAGGGAATAGCACTCACCACGCACCTGATAACCACATTCAAGTTCATTTCAACCTTTAATGTCTCATTTAGACCACTGTCTTTATTTACCTTGTATTATGATGAGAATTGGGTCATCAATTGGTGCGGGGAAATACAATGAGTACAAGTGTACAAGATGAAAGTATTCTGCATTTTTTTTCATTAGAAATTCATGACAAGAACTGCTGGAAATGGTGTTTAAAAATCCAACCGTGCATTATTTCATGGTCTCATTGGAAACCATCAAAAAAGAAAACATCTTAATTTCTCTGTTTATAAATGCTGGATACGTATTTGATGATAATAACTGATATTTTATTGGAAGGCTCCATTCAGCTGCTGCATTTATGAATGTTTGGCAGTGCCAGGCAATGTGCACTAAATGTTAGAGCGACATTTTGGTTTGGATATTTTTCTCTTGAGCCTCACCACTTTGCGTTTGAGAACCTCCGTGCATTTCTTTACAAGCGTTCTTGTAAAAAGTCCCAGATTACAAGATGACCTCAGTAACACAGCAGAAATAATTTATTTTTATTTAATAACTATACCCGTGACCATGAGCCAAGAAAGCTGAGTGAGCTATAACATTCGGTTGGCAGGGTATTTTTTTAATTTTGTTTCAGTTCTGTGACAATATATATTGCAGTCATGGCTGGCAGCAAAATGTGTTATGTTGGGTATGAGTGATGTCATGTGGCAGGTGTCATGCACATGCACACACACACATGCATACAGACAATAAATAGGATGGAATAGAATTTTATAATAAAATATACAGTAACACTTGACATAGCACCATACTATTATTTTATGTTAAATTGTGAGGGAATTTATATTAAAATATTGGCAAAAAATGTAAATGCACAATTAGGTGTGTACAAATTTTCATACTGAGTTTATGCATTTCAAATGCACCCTTTCACAACATAATGAGTGCTACAACCTATTTTCATTAAGCACAGAGAAATGTGGATACTGAAAAAGGAACAATGCGCTTTTTAATTAAATTGAAATTCTTCAGGGAAATAGAGAAATGTTGTGTTAACAACCTTATGCCCATGCTAATCACTCTGGGTTATGCATGCGACTAATTACAAACTTGTATTAAAAGCTTGATTCTCACCACGCAAGAAGGCAGAACAAGACGACTTCAGTTCCTTCTGATGTCTTTATACGACTTAATGATAAAAATGCAACCTTCTTTGAACTAAACAAGATTACTCATTTCGATAATGACAAAATGAAATAAATACAAAACATAAAGTGAAATTTCGATGTATATATATAATGAATATAAAGCGATGGAAACATACTTTAGAAGTGAGGCACAATGCAGTGTATTAATGTACAGAACCCATCACTGAGGGACAATGCACTGTTTAGCATATGGTGAAGTGTTCAAGCATTAGACTGGTGAACCCGGATAATTATCTATCCAGCTAACGAACCATCACCAGATGCCTGGCCCAAAGCTAGCCCAATCATTCTTTTCTTTTCTATTTCTTTTTTTTTTTCAAATAATTTTCATGGTTGGTTTGTGAAACTCTTTGTCTTTTAATGCATTACAGATTAACAGTATCATTGTGTTGCCCAGGAGAGGAAAAAAACTGTAACTAGAGCTATGATGCTGCGCTTGTTCCTCTTTCAGTGTCTAATTTTCATTCTAATAATGCCTTTGACCCTGACACACTATTTTCAACAATAATGGGGGATTCTACAGTAAGTAATTAAGTCTGCAGAAACAGAGCCGCTTGCTTTCCATTGCAGTAGATAATCAAAATGCAGTTGTTGAAGTGTAAAATGCACAATTTAATGATCCTCTATAATGCAGATTAGAGCTTCCATTTTAAGAGCTGGCAATGCAGGAGAACAAAGGTTTCGATCGCAGTGCAATGCTTTGCGTTCAGCAGCTCCGAGGGTGCCTGTGTTCTTCACGTTCAAAAGTTAAGTAAGTCGCTCCGTTATTCACACGAGCACAGTAATGTACAGGCACACGTGCATGTAAACATTTGCACACACATGTAAACATGTACACACGAGCAGGTGTTGTGGTCTCTTTCCTCCCTCTCTCACATTCAAAGCAACAATAACAACAGACTGGCCACTGGGAAATTCAGCACTGTCAGCGGTTTCCACATTTTTATCTGCTTCTGTGGCAACAGTCCGCTGTCCAGGGCCAAAATCCTGAGTTTCTCTATCACATGGTAATACAGTGTGACAGGAAAGGTATTCTTCATTCCAGCTGTTATTATCTTATCTTAAGGAATTATTGGTAAAATAATACTCTTTAACTATGTCTTTAACATAATATAATGTACAAATTCAGAATATAACACAGACATAATTAGTAACAATCATAACATTTTCTTTTGTCTGAGAATGGTCAATTATCAAACGAGACAATGTAACGCTGTTTGCGGGAGCGCTGGTATCACGAATCACGAAATTGTAGAATCCTGAAAAACGCCAACGGAAATAAACCCTTTAAAGGCAAAAAAAAACCTGAAAAAGACTTCAAAAAAATGTGAATATTCCCATCCCCCATGGGCAAGCCCAAATCAAAGGTTACAATAACACCAATGAAGGAGGGCATCTCCAATGAGAGGGACGGAATGCTAATCTTCAACGTGATTGGCTGATTGTGACCCGCTCCCACCCACTGAGCTCTCCTGGGCGCCCACTTCCCCATCAGTTTGGGAGGACACTTCAACCGGTAATGGGCAGACAAAACGGATTTCAACAGCAAAGCCAGCCCCCGTTCTCCCTCCCTCTCCCCAGCACTTCACACCTAGTGTGTTCACATGGTACAGACAGTGTCTCTGGGTGAGCCCAGACACATATAAATTAGCATTAAACCCTATTGGAATTACAAAGAGAGAGAGAGGGGGAGATTATGAGAAATTGTAGGCACAGCAATGTGGGTCAAATGAGCGTTTACAGTGGGAATGTATACGCAGGGACCCTACAGCGCGGCGCTGTAATTCAGCAGGGTCGATTTCCCCCACATTTTCATTAATTGCTCTTTTACCAAACTCGGCGAGTACATTTTTCATTCTATTAGGGACATCAAATCTTTATGGGCAGTGCTAATTAGATGCAAATGGGCTGCGTGGAGATATAGACGAGAGAGGGGGGGGAGTATCAGGGCCATTATCAAGTGTAGGGGAGAGAGTGGGCCTACTCCCTGGCACCATCCCTCTTTCTCCACCACCATCCCTCCGAACCTTTTCCTTCCCAGTGTTACAGGTATGGTATGCAGCTGCCTACAACGATGTCTATCGCTGTATTACTGCACTGATCTCTTGCGCAAACTATGATTGTTCCTACCATGTATTAATGCACATCTTGTAAGTCGCTCTGGATAAGAGCGTCTGCTAAATGCTTAAAATGTCAAATGTATCGGACTCTCCCACTTTAAACCGTGCGGCTCCTGCCTTCCTCAGGAAGAGCTGCAGATAGTATCTACGCTACACTGCATTGGGCAAAATATCTCCAGCAGAAAGTAACAGGGATGACGGGACTAGCCAGGGGATATCTTTGCCTTGGCAACTGTTGTTAGTAAAGGGGATTTGACAAAACAATAATTTCTCGTGATTGTCTCATGAGTTTGCTCATGAGATTGCGGGCGGTGTGGATAAATAAGAAGTATGTATAAGAAGCGTATCTTGAGGAATTGCTGAAGAATGACTTGGTGTTGGGTCCTCCAAACACACAGAGTTCTGTTTGATATAATTCTCCAAATTCTTAGTGCAATGACTAGTGTGTCATCCTATTCTGAAACAGACATTTTTGTAGTGGCGAATTTAGTGTTTAAAGAAATGCGGTTAAACTCGTTTCTCCTTTTGAAAAACTGATTTAAAGAATTATACCCACTTTGGGCCTGTTGCCAAGCAGGGAAAAAAGGAGAAGAACACACTTAATTATCCATTAAAGGATCCATTAAACCAGTACCAAAATGCTCTCACTTATAACACCATTATCATGCAATTACAAATGCAAACTGTTTATTTGCGTGTGTGTGTGTGTGTATCATTTCAGCCTCGGAACAGAGAAGGGTTTCCTTGACGCTTCCTGCGCAAGTGTTTCAGCTTTAAAACTATTCCTCTAGCGTCCGCGGCTCTGTGGGGCTAACGTGTTTTGTGGCTTGTGGGTGTCAAAGATAATGCCCGGAATGTTTACAAATTGGCAAGAGAACTAATGGGGGGACTTGGCGAGTGGATTGCCTCTTTGTCTGGTGTGTTGGAAAGCGGGGCGCGCGCGTGTGTTTGCTTCACTTTCAGGCACTTGTCCCAGTAATGGGCCCGCCGCCTGACAGAGCCATTCTTGTGCTCTCCTCCTGGCCACTCTTAGCGGAGCTGTTTGCCGTGTGTCGCCTTTCAATGGGACGAGGGCCGGGCTGGAGGGCATGCCTATTTGGACGCGCCGCCTCTCGGCATTCGGCCTGCGCTTTTCACCACAATCGCGAGCGAAAGTATTCGGGCCGGCCTTTGAGCGCCTTTCGCGAGAGGACGGACAGCCCGTTGCACGGAGGAGCTGAGGAGGGCCCTGTGGATTCAGATAAGCATGCGTGAGCCCTCGTTCCCCCCGCTCTCTCTCTCTCTTCCCCCCTAACAAGGTTTTCTGCATGAGAAACATGCCTGGCCTGTGACCATCTGATTTGAATGACAAGAGCCCCGTCACAGTTAAATGCGTGGCACAGTCTATTTTTAGTGATTTGAGTCACAGTCAGTTGCAGATGCCTGAGTCACAGTTCATTCTCTTTGTCCGAATCTAAACTGCAGGGTGAACTGAGCAAACGTTACAGGCGCCACGCTGAGCCAACAATAGATTACTTTGCATTATAGATACCGTCTCATAGCCCTATTAAATAATAACTATTCATACTGGATGTTTTAAGGTTGTATTTCTTCACAGGCCATTTTCTAATCTCTCCCACTTAAATATTTTTTTTTGTCAGAATGTGAGAGCAGTGGAAGCAATTTCCAAGGTCTTTAATCAATTTTTTATCCATTCTTGCATCTATTATCTTTTTCTGCCTTTACCTCACTGGTGTTTGAGAGCAGAAATATTACACAAAAGAATTCAAACTCTTCAACATTAATATTCGCCAAAAAAAAATCCTTATATGTTTTGGATGTGTTTAATACTGGAGTGTTGTTAAAAGAGGGACAGCACTGCGGTGTAGTGATAGGGCTAACAGAACTGGTATAAATCAGAGGTTGCTGGTTCAAATCCGAGGTGAAGCATTGTTGTTCTACCATTGAGCAGGTTACCTGACTATAATATATATATATATATAAATGTAATTAGTTGCTTAAGGAGTAGAATACCCAATGATTGGTTTTGATTTTATTCATTGAACAAAACACCTTAAAAGCTTTGTTGTGTCCGGCATGTCTTCAACGTGTGCACCAGAGCCGTCACTCAGCTGAACAGACCCGCCTGTCTCCCCTTCGACTCTCCTGTCATTGAACCTGATTGCATCATCAAGAGAAATATCTCCCAACAATTGGCCGAATTAACCGTGTGTCAAGCCAATGTCCTGCCCACCAGTAACGGCCTCTCTCCGTGTGCAGGGGACGACCTTCTGCAGTGAAAGTCAGGCCCCCCGCTGGAGTAGGAGACTCATTATGGATGTGCTGCCCTTGGATTGGGGATGGTCTCAAGCCAAACCTCCTCTGAGGTGAATCTGCACAGAGCACTACAAAGGATAGATATATATATATATATTATGGGGGGCAATAAAAATATAGATCCTCAATATATAAAAGTTCATCCTAAATATATAAATGTGAAATATGAATATATAAATGTAACTTTATGCTCAGGCATATCAAAAGACAGCTGCTTTAGTCTTTGCAATTTATATTGATCGAACAATTCCTTCTTTTGTATAAAGCAGACACATTTTAATTAATTGTCATTATTATTTATTAGATAAAGTCATACATTCGAAAATACATAATTGTATATTTTAACATTAATTTTGAATCGCAATAGTTTGGACTGCATACAGGGGTCCTTATTTTCTGGGTCCTTCCCATCTGCTGGTTTACTGTGCCAGTTTATGATAGCTAGGGTATTTGTAAGTGATAGTACACAAACAAGGCAGCCTATTAGTAAAAAACATTTGATACATTTATTTGCTCAACATAGCAGATTTGCATGGCCAATTGTTCCATCAAAATAATAACAATTGTATAAATTATTATAAATAAATTGTAGAGTTCAAAGCAGCTATCTTTTGATATGCCTGAGCATAAAGTTACATTTATATATTAAGGATTTACTTTGATATATTCAGGATTTCTATTTGTATTGCCCGCTTGGCCCAAGGCCGAAATCACCATATATATTGGGGGGGACACATCCCCCCCAATATTCAGATATGCTCAAAATGTCCCCCCCAATATATAGCCTAGCTGATATAAAAAATATAAATAAATTGATTTGGTCCCCCCCAATGTTGACTCCATGGTTACGGCCTTGGCTTGGCCCCTCATAATATATATATATATATATATAAAATATATGCAATGAATAGAATGTATTCAATCAAGCTCCATGTCAAATAGTCATGTCAGTTATACCAAGTTTATATGATACTCCATGCTGAGTGAATATAATAATAATAATAATAATAATAATAATAATCATTATTATTATTATTATACAAGAAATCAGGTTATCAGTTATGCTAAATTATGCAAATTTTACAAACGTAAGCTCTCTCCGAAAATACATTTATCTCACTCATGAACTCTTCTACCACTCCCCTAGCACCTGCAATTATTTGAGGGCCATTTTGAAATTATAATCTGAATGCTAATGCTCCTGAGCAATAGCTCCATTTTGACTGCATTGTTTGTTAAGGTTCTGACTCTTTGCGTGCGTTTTATAATGGTATTGGGTACCCTACCTCATGTAACCAATTGCTAAAACCATGATACATCCCTAGCTATTGCACTCTGGCTTAGGCAAGTAGTGTCCAGTTTCAATCTGAAACCAGTCAGGACTAATGCATAATATTGACTGAGTGATGATACTGTTAGATTGTCAGTACTTCACAGGCTTCATTCTGGCCTGTAGCCAATCAGGAAATCAGTATGCAAAACCTACTTCTATATAAATGAGGAGGTCAGCAGAGACCCCTCCCACAAGGTGTGGTCCAAAGCAGCCATTTCGCTCACTTATGCTGAGAGTCAGGTATGGATGGCTCAGTCTACTGGAGTACTGACTAATCTTGCCATCTATTGATAAGAAGTCCCACAACTCTTATAATCACACTTCTTATTTGAGCCAGATTCAACCCATTACATTTTTAATTGTGCCTCCAATAATGCCATATCGTATTTCAGCAACTTTTCTTTTACTGTAAAGTTGTAAAAGCAAGATTTACAACTGGTTTAGTACCGACAGTGTTTATTTTACCCACAGATCCACTAATGGGACTTTCACTAGTTGATTGGCTGTTCAGCCGAAGAGGGAAGTGCCTGTTCTAGCTAGCTACATGTAACATGGCACTTTAAAGGAGAACGAATTACATGCAGTATGCAGAAGATGAGTGTTTTCTACAAGAGAATCATTTTATAAGGCCTTGATTATTCATCAGCATGATTAAAATATGTTGTGGTTTCAGGCCTCCTGGGTGGTCTAGTGGTTCAACACTGGCCACTGCGACCGGGGTTCGATTCCACCAGCCACGCCAGAGTCAGGGGGCGGAAATTGTCTGTCCACCCCAGGGAGGGGGGAGGGAAGCCGACGTGAGTTCGCTGCGTATAGGAGTGGCTCAGGAGTACCGGAGTTACGGTTGACGGCTTGGCGAGTGCTGTCTCGGAGGAGACGATACTTCACCTTTGTCACTGCCGGTCACAGGGCTACGGCAGCGAACTCACAATATGAGGGATTGACATGAAAAAGAGAGGGTGTAATTGGCTACTAAATTGAGAGAAAAATTTGATAAAATCAGAAACAAATTCTTAAAAGTATATATATATATATATATATACGGTATGTTGTGGTTTCAAGACAGTGACTGCTGCTGATTCAAGAATCCGTTTTTTAAAATAGCATTTATTGTCCTCGTGCTCTCCCTGTCAAAAACTACCTGCCAATGTACTATCAGCTGTTTCTTGTATAGCTTTACAATACATAGTTATTTATGGGGTTATTGCTGTTGTGTTGAATAATTGCTGCTACACCCCATTATGGAGCACAATGTAACATGTGAATGTGAATTTTCCATGGAAACTGTCTGTATTTACATAATTGCTCAATTCCAGGTTGCTTCGGTAAAAACTTAACGTGATGAATAGCATTTCTGCAGGTCTCTGACATTTCCTCTCCACAGTTCATAATGTCAACTGTGCATCTCAGTTTACTTGTAAATACTGTACATTGACTTATGTTATTCATCACAAACAAAATTGATGGGTGTATTAAATAGTGGCCCTTATGACAAACAGGACATGGTGTAGTACACTAATTTTCCAAAGGGGGAGCTCTACCAAACTGAAGTCTTTCTTCATTCTTCAGCCTCTCCCGACTGCCCTGTTTTATAACAGTCACACGCTGACAGATTGCACTGTTTATCCTTTTGTCTTTTGTGTCAGCGATCATTGCACAGCCAAAGCCTCAGCGCACACTACACGCTATACATAACATATATATCAGACACATGCAGAACTCTACACCCTTGAATCATTCTCGGTGATTGGAGTGCTAGGTGTCGATGACGAGTTTGCAGTGAGGGTGGATTTGCAGTGATTACAGTCCAGAGTTGGATCTCTGCAGGTTAAGAGGAATAGAGCTCTCGCTAATCTCCTCTCCCAGAATCCTCTCTGTGTCTGGTGCAAAGCCCTCCCATCTTACAGTGTGCATATAGATGTCTTCCTCTCATTCTCGCGGAATATATTCAGTAGCCGTACGCTAAGGGCACTTATGTTCGCCGCGCAATTCTTATGTTCAAATGCATACACAATGCAGGCAATTCTAGCGCGGTGTACGAGACCGAATTATGCCGTTTCTGTTTCCAGAGCATGCTGTAACTTTAGAGCTATATTTAACACCACCGCTGCGTTCTTCAAACATCAATGGGTGATGTGCGGGGAGCTGTACGGTGCTCAGATATTCTGGTGGGTGCGCTGAAAACAGCACAAAAGACACCCCTGCTGCATGAGACATTGAGAAGGGAGCCACCATCGCTAACTGAAAGAAGGTGTGAAAATCAATAATGTACTTTAATGTCACTGCGTCAACGCTGTTAACTCATTCCTATAACGCTGTTAACTCATTCCTATAACGCTGTTAACTCATTCCTATAACGCCGTTAACTCATTCCTATAACGCTGTTAACTCATTCCTATGGTCACAATTGTATGATAGAATATACGAATTAATTCATTGAATTAGATGTAATCCGTGAAAGCAGACACTGATACAGAGCTGATGTCGATGCATTGAACAACCAATGAGAAAAGGTGCAATGACCAACACTCCCAATACCAAAGAAAGAATAATCATGAACTGGTACCATATTTATTTATGTATTCACTGATATCTGCATTGCTGATCGGGTCTCTGAATAACCGAGGGTATTAATCATCATGAAAGTCTGTCTTATGAAAAAGGACTGTGTCTCTACAAAATATGTGTATATACATAAATATATCAAACAAAACCTGCACAAATGGATTGGGTCTATGCTCCAAAAATATGTTTTCCTCTGATTGATGTGTAATGCTACGGAAAAACCCCAGAAACACGCACAGAAAATGAAACGCTGTGGCTAGGGTTGAGAATGTGAGCAGATCCAGCATTAAGATTCCATTCATCAAGGGCCTATTAGATCTTTACACAAGTGGAATAAGCAGGGAGAGAGAAGGCAGATTTCTACAGCGACTTTGTTTAATAATTCAGCAGCATGCAGAATCATCCCACAATTACCCTTAGTGTCCCTGCAATCCCACAGCAGCACTGCTGAACTGATGCCACACACACACACACACACACACACACACACGCTGTCTCACACAGAGATACATACATAGTCTCACACACATGCACATGAACATGCACATGCGACACACACTGTCTCACAGAGATGCATACATACACAAACACTCTCTCACTCACATGCACACGCGCACACACACACACACACACACACACACGTCTCACATAGATACATACATACACATGCACACACACACACACACACATACACGCACTGTCTTACAGAGATACATGCATACACACTCTCACACACATGCTCATACACACAACATACTGTACATAGACAAGCACACACACACACACACAAACAAATGCACACACATCCGCACACAAATATACATTGCAAAGAGAATATGATATACACACATTCAAATACTTAAACACGTGAGCATACACATACACCCAGCACATACACATGCACGGACATACAACGTGTGTATGTTTTTTTTTTATATGAGCACATATATTCTGTAATCTTCACAGGTTTATGCTATAACCTTACCAGAAAATACAGCACATGAATATTAAACTATGCTGAAATGGCATGGCTGCTGCTTATACTGGGTTACCTGAACTAAGAGCTTTCTCTTTCTCTCCTGGTACGATCAAGGAATCAGAGATTGTTTTTACATGCATTTCTGTCACATGACATAATGTTGTATTACCTTTTACTGTAAACAAACTGATAATGTTAGTATGTTTACAGATAACACAAAAATACTCTGAACACAATCAAACGAATCATCAGTTCTTATTTTAATTTTGAAATGCATAATACATACACAATGTTGCCAAACAGTTTCATGACTTTATAAAATGAGTTTGTTTCCCATTTAAATTAATGATCAAAACTTGTCATGTACATAGTGCATATGTAAAATACTGAATATCATTGAATAGCATATATTAACAAATAATTCACCACATTGATTATTTAATCTTCCATATGTATTCATCAAAAAACATCTGAATTTGCCTCAAACTGAAATATTCACAATTTATAATAAATAAAATGGGTTTACTTATTTATTATGTGATACAGTATATAATGTGATACTTCATTGAAGTTCAACTGCTGATTAAAATGAGTATTTTAATATAATGTACACCATTGTAGTAGAAGCATTTTGACCTTTTGAGGAGACAACACATATACACCCAAAATTTCTGACATTTATTAAAAACATTAATGAATATATTCATATGGTCACAGGAATCCTTCCTGAAAAACTATACAGTTTATTTAGGATTAATTATAAATATGGCAGGTTTGTTGACAGATGCTGATAGAACATAAGTAGAGGCTTATATTATGTTCTCTCTCTCTCTCTCTCTCTTTCTCTCTCACACACACACACACACACACAAACAACCCACATCGAGTGTGTGCATGTGTAAACACTTTTGTGAATGTAACCCCACTCAAGCTCTCTTATCATCTGATTTTAAATGGACCCTCTTCTTCATCTGTTGTTCCTTAAAATATTTGCTTTGTGATCGCTCCCCAGAGTTAATCAAAGTTGTGTGTGGGAAGAGCATCTTTGGGGGAATACACCTCACGGTAATTACGCTGTAATGTACGAAGCATCCAGATTTTACCCTGTGAAGCACAGATAAAACCGTGTGAGTGTTTTTGACAAAATTGCATGCTGGGCAGTATGCTAATTGTAAAGTGTGCTATGAAGCACTTGGATGAATATTCATTCCGTCATGAATATGCAGATCATGATACATTTTTACTGTACATCCTGTTCTTACAGGGCAGGATCGCATTTGTAAATATTCTTAGAAGCTGTGCTTTTCATAACCAGTTGGATTCCCTTGATTGGCAGGAGCTCGATGCGGTTTATTATATAATATCTTTTTATTTAGTGCCCTACATTTGTTGCCCCTTCAATTCTGTGTATCATTCTTGATACCCGTAAGGTATCTTTTCAATTGTAGAATTTAAAAGAAAGGGTTCCCTTCTGTGTCGAAAGGGAGACACTGTGCCCGTTTCTATGCTCTGTGTGAACGTCTCTTTTACTCAAAAATTGGTGGTATTCCAACTCAGACTGTGTGGGAGCTCTTCTGTTTATTTTTGAATGTATTCTCTCTCAGCAAATTTCAGTCCAAATGAATACTTTTAAAAACTAAAAAGGATCAAACTAAAATTAGGAATTCAATATTGTCGTGAATGAATTTGAATACAGCGATGAATCCCTTGAAAAATAAGGCTCTGATTACAATTCCTTTCAAGCAATCATCCCCTGCATACCCACTATTCTCTTTTAAGTACTACCATAAAATAAGAGTTGTTCTCATTTATAACATTGTAATTAATTTAGATATGGGATGAGAGCTTGCTATAAACTGCACGTGTTCTCCCAGAACTTTATTTCTCTAACAGAAGATCATGAAATATTATGCACGCTCATTAAAGCCTGATTCTGCCACTAGGGAAACTGTATAGAACTAATGGATGCATGGGACTGTGGAAGGGAAATACTGCACCTTTTGTGATGCATATGTGTGTGTGTGTGTGTGTGTGTGTGTGTGTGTGTGTGCATGTTTGTATTGCATCTGTCTGTGTGTGTGTGTATGCATGTTTGTATTTGCATCTGTCAAGTGTGTGTGTGTGTGTGTGTGTTTTGTTTGCACTTGCATGCATGCGTGTGTGTGTGTGTATGCATATCTATTTGCATCTGTCAGTGTGTGTGTGTGTGTGTGTGTGTGTGTGTGTGTGTGTGTGTGTGTGTGTTTTGTTTACACTTGCATGCATGTGTGTGTGTGTATGCATGTCCGTATTTGCATCTGTCAAGTGTGTGTGTTTTGTGTGTGCATGCGTGTGTGTGTGTGTATGCGCATGCGTGTGGGTATGTGTGCATGTGTGTGCCTGTGTGTGTTTGTATTTGAGTCTGAAGTGTGTGTGTGTGTGTGTGTGTGTGTGTGTGTGTGTGTGTGTATGCATGTTTGTATTTGCATCTGTCAAGTGTGTGTGTGTGTGTGTATGCATGTTTGTATCTGTCAAGTCTATGCATGTGTGTGTGTGTCTGTGCATGTGTGTGTGTGTGTACGTACGCGTAATCACACAAACCCGTAAGTGTCTGCGCATTGAGAGGCAAGTAGGTAGAGTTTTTAGCGAGTCTCTGTCTGTCACAGTAGTGATGGGGAGCACATATGGCCCGTCTCCACGCGGTCTGTCCTGGGTAGTAACAGCGTACCGCCTGCCACAGCCTGCAGTGTGTATAAAAATGTTTATCCTAATCACTCCCTAATGACAGCGTCTTATGTCCTTAGCACAGTTGATTTGTTTCCTGGGTTTTAAAAGTAGATTATTTCCATGGTACAGACTTAGCGTAAGCTGTTCAGAAACCACAAGCACTGCACTTCAGGCCCGGTTTGGGATTTTAGCCAAGGCTAATCTGATTAAAACAGCATTTTTTTTAATTTTAAAAAAAAACAACATGGCACACTGCTTTCAAAGTTCTGCATGGGCAGATAGCAGTGGGCCAAAAACAAATTGCTTTTAGTCAAGGCTGACAAGTTGGTCGCGGGGAAAATAAAAGGTTGTTTGGAGCAGATTAATTCTTCTTCACAGAAAATGCTTCCAAATCAACACATTGAGTCAAACCGCATTATTTTTCTCTGTTCGGGAGAATGCATATGCTTTGGGCCGTTCTGGAAACGGGCTGTTTGGTCCTCGGTGCTGCAGGCTCTCCTGGTCGCCCCAAAGACAGCTGGGAAAAAAATGAGAGAGAGAAAAAGAGTATCAGAATAGTAGGCTAATAATAAGTGTATGGCTATATTTTTTTGAACACATGGTCTTTTTTTCAAACAATATAATTACAGTCACATACTATGAATGAAACTGAATATAGACAAAAATGTAATTGCCATTTTTTACCCCCTCTTCAAGTTATATACAATAAGGTGACATATTTTGCATGTTAATAAAAGTGAGCACTTTTAGGTCGGGCTCAAACCTTTGAGAGCCATTCTTTACTGAGAGCGCAAGCTTCGGCAAAGTTATGACTCGAACGTGTGAAGTTGGCTTTGTGGGCATGACCTGGATCCTTCAGCATGAATTAAGTGAACAATAGTGACGCTCGGAGAATGACGGATCCACTCGCCTTTGTGTCTCTGTGTTACGAAAGCGCATCTGAAAGGCTGGCCTGCCACACTCTGAGTAAGTCAATCACATTTACTTAGGCCCCGGGGCTTTCCAAAGCTGGATTTAAAAATAATAATGAAAAATACAATCCTTTTTGCATTAGAAATAAAATAAAATAAAGGAGGGGGCTGAAGTGTTCGTGGGCTTGCTGGGGTCAGTTAGCGCCCATGCTCCATGCTGTAGACTTCATCAGTGGCGATCGCTGATTCGTGACGCAGGATGTTTATGGCCAGAGATGGGAGTCTGTGTGATAGCCATGTGCACCACTGCAATGGCTCATGTTCAGTTGTCTTTCTTCAGCTGATTGTACACTTTTCATCGGAAACAAATCCAGGTCCTCTTTGAAAGGAATAAGACCCAGCACAAGTCATTTCGCCGGTGTACAGCGGGGATCCATCACAAGGCTTGTGAAATTAATGTGAAATTAGTATTGATTCCATAACCTCAGGATGGAGTATTTCACCCAATTAATACACAATAAATTCTGTGTGTATGTAGAATGATATGAATGTCAGAATCTTGTCAAAGCTGAAAATGTCTAGAAAAGCAGATGCAATAAAACAAAATTATAATTGGCTTCAAAAATGTAACATATTTCTTCTAACATTGTCGTTTGCAACACATCGATACGATTGATAATAAACGAAAGGTGCTCAAAAAAAAACTTGACAACAAGCGGCCATTTGAATGTCAGACACAACTGCTTTCCCATTCTGAGGAGGACCATGGAGGCTCTTGTTCATGTTTTTGTTGAGGAACGGGGCACCTGTCAAAGCCCACAACTTTGTAAGATGGCGGCCTAAATGGGAGGGCCTGCGGTGTCACATCCACAAGGCTCACTCGGCATTATGTGGTGGCAGCAAAGCTCTTACCATTGACAGTACGGAGTCGTCCTTGTACCTTCAAGGCACACTTTTTTTTTTGCCCTGACAATCCATTTCTCGGGCAAATGGTAAACACGGCCATTAAAGGCAAGCGGAGAATTGCGGAGCTTGTTATGTGCGGGGGCCGCGTTACCGCGGGGACGGGTCCTGCGTGAGCCCCCAGTCAGGGGCTGTTATCCTCTCCGCCATTGTGCCGAGCTCCGGGCCACCATGTCCTTTCAGACGGCGCTAAAGCAGGCGAGGGTTGTGCTTTTCTGTGCGCGGTCAGAAAGCCTGAATCACAGCCTTCAGAGTAAATAAGACGAGAGTGGCAGAGCTCGCCGATGCGGCTCCGCCCCCTTTCGCTGGGCGCACACAAACACGGGGCTAATCCTGTGGAAAATGGAGGGGGGAGCTGGACCGTGCAGACGTACAGTAGCTGACTTCGACTTCAATGTACATTTTGGGGCGGCTTTTTGCTCCCTTCCTTCAGCGGGATGTGTTCAATCTGCTGTGCTGTCCGTGCAATGCAGAGACGGATGACTGAATGGTACACGGCACATATGTAATTACACCCGTATCGTAAACACACACATGCACACATATACACATGCACAGACAGACACACACACATGGATGCGCATGCACGCACACATACACGTGCACGCACGCATGCAAACACATAAATGTACATTCACACATAAATACTCGCATGCACGCACCTACACATGAACAGACAGACATACACGCACACATACACGTGCACGCACGCATGCACACACAAAAACATACATTCACACATAAATACACACATGGACGCATGCACACACACACACACACGCGCGCACACACAGGATAAGAAGTTCTGTAGGATATGGTCAGTCAGGGTACCATTCCTTTGAGGGATTTTGAATACCAAATGCTTGACCCCCGTAAGAAGTGAGCCATTAAAGGGGAGGGCTCAGAGTTATCTACCATGGCTCCAGGCTCTCCACAACGTGGCAGCCCTGCAGGTCTGCTGCCTCGCTCCCCACAGGGCCTTCTCATTACACTGTGTGTTCCCTTATCCAGGGGTCACTTACAACACTTCCACACCTCCTTTTTAAACACCTGTACAACCAATTAATAAAGCTGAATGTTTCCTGAAGAAATTCACATTGAAATGGGACTGGAACCTGCAGCCCTCTGAAGGCACAGCCAGGCCAGGCCAGGCCGGCAGCTGGTCTGGTGGAGACATTGTGGAAAATCTCAATCATTTGCATAGGTCAGCATGAAGGTCCAGCTGGTCAATCTGCAGATATATTGACTTATTTGAAATCCATCCTATTACACGGCCATGTGGTCGTTATTTTAAAGTCTTTATTTAAAATGCCTGGCTTAGGGACTTAGGGGCTTTTGAACGCTGTCGAAAAACAGAAACTGTTTAAGTTGCGAAAATGTGCGTTACAAGATTCTCAGGCCCATATAGCTCACTTTCATTATTGGGCAGAATTTCAAACATGTTTCTCATAGAAATTGTTTTGAATAAAAATAATTTTTTTAAGGTTTGCAAAAAAAGGAGACCAATAACATTTAGCAGAAAATATTAACTTCACTAAATTTGCAGTAAGCTGACCCGAGCACATATTTTTAATGAATGAAAAAAATATATATCAAAAGCACAAAACTACACAAAATATGTAATAAAAAAAAATTAAGACTAGCTTTGAAGCTTTTTTTATGTTAAAATGACTAAACATGAATATTTGGCAGGAATTCAATGAAAAAGAACAGATGTAAAATTGTTTAGGCATGAGGGAGTGAGCACAGCTACTGTAGATCGTTGGAGCATTGAAAGAGGCATAATTATTGAAATTCCAGAAATATGCCGTTCCAGAAAATGTCCATTGAAGCAGTGCAGAAGTGGCCTCCACTCAGGCCTAACGCAGGGGCGTGGGGCAGAACTGACTTTGTCACAACCCCTGCTCTGTGCCAACATCTAAGGGCAGCGATGCTGGGTAATTGAGGAACAGCCCTGTCACTGGTGACCTACGGCAGCGCGCCGCTGAAATGTATTCCGTTTCCCCGTCTTTTGTGGTGGGATTGGAGACCTGTGGAGCCTGCAGGTCTGACAGGTCTAACGAAAACCTGTCACTCGGATACCCCCACTTCCACAGCCTCCGCGCTCCACTGAGACATAACCTCACCCCTATATGCACAACTTATCATACACCTCACACACCACACATACACCTCGACATCATACACCTGGGCACGCACACTCACACACGCACGCACCCCCTCTCACACACACACACGCACACACTCCCTCTCTCACACACACACACGCACTCCCTCTCTTTCTCACATACACACACACAAACACATACTCTCTCACACACATACGCAAACATGCATAAACACACACTCCCTCTCTCACACACACACACACATACACACGCGCACACACTCCCTCTCTCACACGCACACTCACACGCACTCTCTCACACACACGCACGCACTCCCTCTCTTTCTCACATACAGACACACACACACACACACAAACACATACTCTCTCTCACACACATACGCACACATGCATAAACACACACTTACACAAACATACTACAAACACACACACACGCACGTTCTGTTATAGTTTTCATGTGTAACACCAGAGCACCCACAGATTCAGACATTGACTGTGTGGAATTGACACAGAGACACAATAAGCCCCATTTCACAAGGGTTAAGGTTAAGAGGGCCAACCTGTCCACAGCGATGCCACAGATAACGCTGGGATAGTGAGGTCTGTTTGCCTAACTACAGTCATCACAGCTGTACATTTGCATTGTGAAATTAATCTAATTTCATACAGTATATTCAGTGTATATTCACACACACACACGTGTGATGATAAGTCGTGTGATTCAGTCCCATGACCCGGACATACCAACAAGAGAAGAACCCACCAGGCTATTCCAGACGGTCCGGTCCGCTTACTATGTTCACGTTCTGAAAACCTGAACATGGAGCAAAACAGTTTCATCTCCTGTCATGCGACTGAGAATATATCGATTATAAGTCTGCATGCAGTCTTCAGCCCAGCTATCTCACAGTTTGCCCACATAATAGGTCAACATTATGGGCGATCGGGGACCTTTTACCAACAGTAAGTCTGTCCGAACATCCTCAAACAGTGGGCCGCGGTCTCAGTTCAGCTACTCTAGTTGCACAGCTGAACACTGATTGAATGGAGCACGAAAGGCCTGCACGATGGCAGCGCCACTCTAATGCCATCGATGAAGGGAACAAAACTGCGGTCACTTTCGCGTGATTCAATTTGAAATTCAGCCTCCCGTACGTCGCACTTGAAACGCTCCTTCAGACATTTGCAGGATTTAAATTTGGAGACATGCGTTGACAATTAATGATCTCGTCGTAGACTAAAAGTCAGCGCCCTCTTCTCTCAGTAACACAGGACACTGCCACGGAAATATGAAATATGGTAAAAATTCATTTTAGTGCCCCCCCGAGTACAATGATATACCTGTGAGAAAATTTGCCTTGTACCAGCACCACTTACAAATCCACTCCTTGACAAAAATGTAATAATGTCTCTATAAATTAATATATTTAAAGCTCTCTGCTGGTGCCCTTTGTGTCATCCCACTGATTTGTTTTAATGTGAAAATCTAATCCCTGCTAGAAAAGCTGATTATACATGTATTAAATTCTTTAAAATTGGAATATTTTAATACCACATTTGCACTGGAAACGCAATGCCATCAGATTAATAAAAATACGACCAAATATTGGGAATGGGAAAAGGAAACAAACTGCATGTCTGACTGAACTGAAACGCATGGATGTTTCCGGATTTAGCAAAAAAAAAAAAAAAAAG
This sequence comes from Aldrovandia affinis, assembly GCA_029706075.1. NCBI lineage: Eukaryota > Metazoa > Chordata > Actinopteri > Notacanthiformes > Halosauridae > Aldrovandia > Aldrovandia affinis. The sequence continues at coordinate 4,489,669 of JAINUG010000016.1, forward strand.
TGAAGGGATGTTCCTGTATCCGTCTCACCTACACAAACGCTAACGCTAACGTTTTCGTTTCTCACACTGTGCGATGGAATAGTTCAGTTGTGTCCAATGGACAAACATTGTTTCTTGAGTTCGCTGCTTTGAACTGAACACTGCTTCCATTCTAAATATTCCCGCAACAGTATAAGGGCTCCAAATGTAATCAAGGGCAAACGCTATCTTCAAACGACTGGTCTGTAACGCACTGCATGTGTCAGCAGTAGTCCCCAAAACCACATTAACCTGCTCGCTTGCTTGTGAGACGCAGTTGTGATCAACATGAGGCACATTGTCAGATAAAGCAAAGGACACCGTCTCCTCCAACACACAACAAAATAACTGATCACCCGTTATATTAGCTGTTTAATTTTTATAGGCTACAAAGTCGTGTCTCACCCAGGGTGTGAATGTGGTAAAGCACGCTCTTGGGTGCATGATCTCTGAGCCTCTCTCTGTCCTCAGAGGACTGGTGCTGGCTCTGCTGGTCATCCTCTTGGCCACACATCTTCAGATACCTAATCCGTTCACAAGCCATCATTTCCTCACGCTTTGACCTGTCAACATAAACACATTTTTGAAAAACAAAGGTGGAAAGCAAGGTGACTCCCCCGGCTCCTAAAGCGTGGGATTCCCTGCCCCCTCCATGACAAACCGGCACATTACAGATGAATTTGAAAGGAATCATCCCTGAATCGTAATCACATTTCTCAAGTGCTTTACGCTTTTTTGTCCGGAAACCACCCCCACCCCCAACATTTATAGCTTGTCTGCTTTGTAAACAAACATTCAAAATTAATATTAATCTAAATAAAATCCCAAATATTTCTACTGTAAATTGAAATGTTGGATTGTTGCTATTTCCCCTGTTTGTGGTGATTCAGGACAGAGCAAATGACTATTCTATAATCCTATGAGCAAAGCATCAATAAATTAGGGAGTACAGGAACAGTACCTGGTGCATGCAGTTAATATTCACTTAATATCTCATTTCTGTTCTGCCCGCGGGCTCCCCTTGTCTTTGGACTATATTAACCTGTGTGCCCATCACTCGGGTGAGTTTAATGGGAATTTCGCAGGTTTATAAGTGTGTTTTATGAAATAAAAACTGTGGCTGATAAACAGCTCCTGAAACGATGCAGAGAAGAGTTGAACCCAATCCTTGAAGACACCGATGGAAAATCGCTCCACAAATACAATCCTCAGGTTATTTCCATTAAACAAGTGTTCAAGTTCTCTCATTTTAGTAAGCTCGATTTCATATTTTTATTTTGTGGAATGGATGCAGAATATTTGGGCCAGAATGTGATGGACTAAAGTCCAGAACCCCCTCAGAGTTGGATCAGGGCTGGACACTAAATGTGTCCATCAGTTATGTGTAGCATGAGAGACAGACAAGTGAAATCCCTGTTACTGACACTAATACTCATAGGCTTGGCTAAAAATCAAACGCTGATGATATGGGCATTTGCTCAGTTATTACTATACTATAATTATTTTTAATAGTAATTACTATAATAGTCATCATCATTGTCATCAGCGCAACCTTTTGCATCCATATTGTGAGCTATAATCATAATCACAATATGGATGCAATTTCTCTACATTAATTGCACTTACTTTTTTTTTTGTGCTACAAACATTTGAAAATGTCTTTCTCTTTTGTTTGATGTTAACACGCAATGTAACCTTGCTTAGTAACTCACCCCATATGTTGGTGCAAGCCACATAAAAACGAATATAATGCTATGCCTTACCTACTATACACACCTATAATGAGTTTCCACTGGTCTACCAGGATGGGATACCTTGGTTCGTACGTTCTGCTTCTTCTGTTGAAAATGTCGAAATGTTTTTTGCTGTTATCATTTATCATTCAACACTCTGACCCAATCTGCCCCTTTCAGGAAGTAAAACGCCAGGGTTTTAGAAGAGCAGGATTTATGTTCTCATTTTATTAGGTGATTTGCCGCTCTCTGATCAATATCTTGCATGATTCCTTTAAATTATTCTGGCTCTTTGTCTCCTGAACTCCTTTGTGTTAAGGTATTGTTGGCTATTCATTTGTTGTATATTAATTATATCTGTATTACGATGAATCAAAATTCAATACAAATTTCATTGTGCAGGTGTGATTATTCTCGGTTTATAAATTTCCCCTGTGAAAACGGTAAGAATGCAGAGAAATCTCTGATTCACAATATGTGAAATGACTTGCTTTCTCATATCATAATGCAATTTAATGTAAGCTGTGTGTGTGCGTGTGTGTGCATGCATGTCTGTTTACGTATGTGTTTGTGTGTATGTGTACGTGTGTGTGTGTGTGTGTGTGCATGTTTGTCTGCATAAATGTGTGTGTGTACGTCAATGTGTTTATTTTGTGTGTGTGTAGGTGTGGATGTGTGTGTGGGTGTGCATGTATGTATGTATGTGTGTGTGTGTGTGTAGGTGTGCATGTATGTATGTGTATGTGTGTGTGTGCTTGTGTGTGTGCATGTGTCTGTGTATTTTGTGCGTGTGTGTGTGTGTGTGTGTGCGTGTGTGCGTGTGTATGTCAGTGTATGTCTGTGTGTGTGTGTGTGTGTGTGGGTGCGTGTGTGTGTGTGTGTGTGTGTGTGTGTGTGTGTGTGTGTGTGTGTGTGTGTGTGTGCCTGCTTGCCTCCATTAATGTGTTTTTCAATGGTGCTTATAGAGTATGCACACCTGACCCTCTGGATAATGTGGTCTGGCCCTTCGCATGTTGCCCCTCTCTCCGATAATGAACCAGGGAACCCCCACCTGCTTTTCAGGCCATGGAGGCAGTTTGGGGCGCAGACCAGGCCTGACCTTTGACCCCGGGGATTCAGCCTCCGACACGTGCCACTGAGCAGGGTGATGGGGGGCAGTGACACCAAGCGCACCCCCGTTCACACCTCCAGCCGGCTCGGGGTGGGAGATCAGCTCATTGAGGGTACTAGTGAATATTAACTATGTTACTCTCAACCCCAATCTGAGCATTCATTTTTATAGCCTTATTTCTACTGCTGTGTGTCATGCATACAAGAATTCCAGATAAATCCCAGACAAAAAATGTCTTTATTGTTAAAAACTTAATGTGTTTTGGTTGTAAGCCTTCATCAGGGTAATGGAAATTCAAATAAAGGCATTTGGCCATGTGCACCACATGCCAAAACATAATCTCACATGACTTGATAATCAGACAAAATATGGAAAAATATACCTGTGCCTTTACAGTTATCCCTACCTCCCTAACACATTTGTGTTATGTGCTGAAATACTATAAAACATATAGTTCCATCCTGACAGTTACAATTTCTACTGTAACTGGGGACATGAAGCTTGACGTGAGGGCTTGGGTTCGACATCTAAAATGTATGAAACGGGAACCTATTTACATTCAGTTGTACCACAAGCCTGGGTGCATTTTACATTTTTAATTTCCCAAATCACAGTTTGCCTTAAATTATAGTGATTATTTTTAAAGATCTCCATGGTTTTCACACTGTGTTCCTGCTCCAGAATTGAGCAGTTTTTGCAATTTTAGGGCTGGGTCAAGCGCTTGTTTGCAAGCCTGCTTAATGGATTTATATCCTGGTTGGGTAGAGAATATCACACACACACAAAAAACTGAAAGTTGGGTGGATTGTGCAGAAAGGTACATTTCAAATGGCAGCGTAGAGGACACCACTGACTACATTATAGAATGTGATTTTTTTTTTAAAGCATGGGAAAATTGCACATTGCTGTGGGAGGCGTGTCAAAAGAAACGAAAGACACCTTGAGCCCTGTTATCTCCAATTATAACAGAGCTGCTCTAATCGCCCTTGTAAACGTCTTGTCTCAGCACAGCAGCTTGAAGAAAGCGCACTTCAATCAGGGAGAACCTGTCGCCAGCGCGACCTTCCCCCGTCCGGGGACAGCGTTATGTGGCGCGTGGCACACCGGCACGGAGAAGGGTCTGAACCCGCACAGAAAGAGTAATCCCAGATTATACTCCATTTGGCTAAAACACGCTAATGCACGGCTTTGTGTTCACCTACATCCCCACAGCAGACCACTCGCAATTTGGACACGGCACAATGAGAAAAGCAAATGATCGCAATAAGGGCATCACAAAATATTGATTCAAATCAGGACTGGGAGACAATAAAAACACACAAATTTAAAAAAATGGAGAAAACTTTTTCTTTGTAACAATTTTTGAGGTTTGAGGGTTTGCTGTTCCTCTTACATGAAGATTAAATAAATAAGTGACGCAGCTCAAACGATTTCACAAAGACAATCTTATCTTTGTGTTATCTGAGCGGTACAAAAGAATCAGACAATTGTGCTGGATGTCTGCGTTTCTTTGAAGTGCTCTCCCATAAATAGTTATGGGAAAATCTCATTTTCTTTCCACAGAGTTTCATTTAAAAGACATGGGAGTAATTATTTTAATATCAGGATGAAAAATCAGTTCAGCGTGGCTATATGCATTTACAAGGTGAATATGTCTAATTATTTCCAATCTCTTATATAATAGTTAAAACATAAACAATTGTTATTAAAATATGATTATTTATCTGTTTTTTTTCTAGTAATAAACGTTACACATTTTCATTCATTACTTGTATTAACTCATGTTTTTGTAATATATATATATTTTCATTAAAGGTAAAACATTTTGAGGCTGCTGTTTGTGCATAAATACACAAGTGCACATTTTAAGGTGTATACCTCTTTAAGAGGCAGACCCGTTCATTTTCCTAAAGGAGCTAGAACTTCTAGGGGGCGGGGCCTGCAGTTCCCATGGGGGCAGAGCTTGAGCTGCTTAGCAGAAGCAGCCAGGTGCTCTTAATTACTAACTGACTGCCAAGAGATAGCAATTGACAATCAGTTGCTTGAGCCCTTTCTATGAGCACAGAGGTCTGTTTGGTATTATATAGATTTATTTCACAGTGTTTGAAGAAGGTGGGGGCATTGAATTATTTGACAAGTGACCCAAGAAACAGGTGTGGTGATAATGAGGCTTCATGAACCTCCAGAAGTGAACCGCAATAAGTGAAGCTATCAAATGTTTGTGACTCACTGAATAGAGCATTGTATCTGTGGAGGGTGAATAATTTTGATTGGTTCAGGCAGTGATTGACAGCATGTGCCATCTCCATTATGAGGTTCACAGGCCCTCACTTTGCCATCACTAGAAATATACTTTGGTTATAAGCATGTCTGTTGAGTGTGGAAATTAACTTTTTGTCCGTTAGTGGTTTATTCGTTAGTCAAGGAGGTAATAATGTTGGTTGCGCTTAAAGGGTTTATTTTCTATAAAGAACCATGCTTTAAGGTCTGCAGACACAACATAACATAAGCCATTTACCAGATGCTTTTATCCAAAGCGACTTACAACAGTGATTGCATACACGTGAATACATGCAGACAGCCTTGTTGTTCCATTGCATCTCCCTTCAAAATGCAAAAAAATCTAACGTACCATCAAAGGCACATGGCCTTTTGTGCATGACTGCAGGTCACGCCCTGGTAAAGTAACGATGTGATGTATGGCGCTGACAGAACGCAGGCCCAGTGAATGACTGCATTTCCTGCGAAGGGCCCCTGATGCATGGGCACATGAAGCCACACTGTTTGTTAAAATATTAAAAACGCCGCTCATTATAATTCATATATCACGCGGTGATGTGTCGGTTAGGGCTACGGAGTCAACATGGGTTGCGTTGCCTGAAGAATAATTAAATTGAAATATTAATGATGAAACGTTCTCGCCAGCCCACAGCCTGCGATCAATCTGTGGCTAATGAGTCATTCCTCTCCCGCGCGCGCTGAAATCTTCCCCCGGCTCTAACCTGCTCCGGGGGTATGTTCTGCTAGAGGTCATTCGCAAAGCGTCAGCAAATCTGCTCCTAAACAAAAGCAATTCATTTCTAATAGCATTTTGTCATTGGTAAGCAAGATATGGTATACAAGATGCAAATAGTGCAGAGATAATGTGTGAGTGGTAATAGTGGGAGTAAAGAGAGTAAAGGAGGGTGGGGTGGGGTGCAGGTGGGTGGGTGGGGGGGGGGGTTATTTCATCGTAAAAATGTGATAACGGCGAAATCCAATCACTGGAATCAAAGCGATGCTTTTGATATCAAGCACCCGTACATGAACTCTCTCTGTTGCAATCAATTGCAGAGATATCTTTTTTGTTGTTGTTGCAAAGCGTGTCTCAAACATCTTTTGAAGTCTCCACATTTTACGAAAGGGCAAAATTAATACGTTTATAAATGTGAGCCCAGATTCACATTAAAAACTTGAAACAGGCTTGTTTGCATTCAGATATTCCGAACAACGGTTAGTTTATATGACATTTTGCCCCGATTTCTTTTTTCAGTTCTCATCTCGTTCATGCATGCTTGTTTGTTCCATCCATGTGTGGAATTCTAAAGCGGTATCATGCTGTTTGTGAGACTGGCAGGTTGCTGCTGAGATTGCAGGGTTGTGTGCAGCAATGATGGCTTGTCATCACTTGTTTGCCCTTCATCGTGATGGGCAATGTGAACAAGGCCCTTTTTAGATGGTTTGTATTTAAATAATATATGATTCCGATAAATAAGTACATTTCCAGTCCATGAGCTTACAGGGCGTTGGAATCACCTCACAGCTTTATTTAACCCAAGAGAGCTGTTAAAGGGGAACGCTCCCAGATTTCTAGAATTCGATATGTTTGATGTGGTTTGATTTCTGCTGTGGTTTCATAGCTGCTCCAGGAGCCAGAGCTATATGAAATTACTATAGATGTTTTTGAAATGGTGTTTATTACAGACAACTGTTGGAAGCACAGGAAGTTTCTGAGTAGAAACGGAGTGATAGTCATTACTCACAACTTTCTTAATCCCCTTTGAGAAAACAGGTATCTAAAACAAACAGGATTTCTGCAACATCTATAGTATTTTCATGGACAATATTTATATAGTCTATTTTAATATTTACATATATGAACATATGTACATTCACGTACATGTACTGATTCACAACCGAGTGAACCACCAAGGTGTCAATTTAGTTAGTTAGTCAATTAGATCGCATAGCAACAATTCTCAGGGAAGTGAGAATGGCCCATACATTCTCAGGGAGAAGGCAGGACTTCCTGCTCTGAAGTACGTAAGGACAGCTTGGCAGTACACCGCAGTTCTGGCTACTGGAGAAACTATGAGACCACTGCACAAAATCAAACCACATTTTTTTTGAGGTGAGGAAAAACATATCAAATTGTAGAAATCTTGGAGCGTTTCCCTTGAAGGGTTTTCTCTCCATGCTTGAAAATTGTATTTACCAGTAGAACCTCCCCAGTGATCGATATGTTATAAACTACCAACAGGGCATTGTTGTGTTCTTCTGTACCATGTTTCTGAAATCCATCAGCACTATATAAATGTTGATTCAGAACTGGACATTTTGGACTGCATGACTGAGCAGTGTCACAGAAAATCCAGTAAGTTGTTTCTCACTGTACGTTTACAGTAGTGGCTATATGTAGTGAACTCATCTTACTTTTATTTAACTAAGAAGACAAGCTAATTTAATATTCCTTGGTGGGTTTAAAAAAAATCTAACTTCAGGCTATCTAGCCCCTCACACAGTATGAAACCCAGAATCAATTGTTTTATTTATTTGGAAAAATGACATTTACAAGTTGCATCATCGTCCATTATTCTTTAAAAAATAATCTGGTTTATGTGTAAGTGTGTGCAAGTTTCAAGTATGGTCATTTTGGCGGATTGCTATGTTCATACTAGCAGGTGGACAGGATACTACTGGCCTCACAGGGTATTCTGGGGACCAGAGGAAGACTGGAGCAAGGTGGGAAGAGTGACACTGTTTCAACAAAAGAAATATCAACATTTCAATGAGCTTAAATGGCTCATTTGGTTCAGGATAGCTTCCCATGCATGTGTTAAAGGCTCAGATGGAGGTAAACAGTACCCCATGCTGATGTCACAGCATGACATTGCTGCATAAGGATATGTAGATATCTACATGGTGACACCAGTTCCTAGCTCTATACTATACATACCTAAATGATTTTTAAAAAGCTGAACAATAAATGAATGGCCATCAGATTTAGGAATTTCAGGTCATATTAATCATTTCTAATAGTGATACGAATGAAAGGAATTTACACTAGCAACTCTTGCTATAATTTACATTATCTTAAAAAAAATACTACACTTAAAAATTTAAAAATTAACTTTATTGAAACCAGCGTTTCGGTCCAAAATACCAATCGTCAGGGTTTTCAGTGATAAGAAAGAACATAAATGTCCAAGAAGCTAGCCATTCTGACTCAGCTACGTTACCAAAGAGTGCTAATGTGCATCTGCAAATGCAAACCATGCTTTAATTGGTTCTCTGTGTTGAAGGCGGTGCTCCCAGGTCAGTGCTCCCCCATTGGCAGATCAGGAGTTGATCTCCGTGCTGATTGGCCACGGCTTGTGGCGTGACCCTCCTTTGCCTTTGGCAGCAGCCTCATTTGGAGCTGGCACGCTTTTCTGAGGCTTATTGGCTTTGACTTGTGCAAAGCAGGCCGCTACATCCTATCAGTCAAATCTATAAGTCGAAATCTGTACCTCTGCCCGGCTCCATAATAGGATTTCTGTGTAGTTGTGACTTAGCATTTAAGTCCTTAGTAGGTCAGCTTTGTGGTGTTAGGGCACTGAGCTTCAAACAAGGATGGATACAAATATAAAGCCAAGAGGCATTTATTTAAAATACACCTCACTGCATGTCTTTGAATAACTGGATATTCACCGTTGATTGTGGCCTTGCTCCTTTGCTCAAGCACAAGAGGCATTGTTTTTTTAAAAGCCTAAAAAGCAAAACATGACTTCAAAGAAGGAAATGGGTCACACGGTCTTTCTTCAAGTTTTCTGCTTTCTTTGGTTTTGTTTGAATATGCATTACCTCCCATGGGACAAACAAATGAATGAATATTCACACTTAACTTATAGCCCAAGGCACTAATGCATTATTCTCTGACTTGCCAGCATTTTCCATTGAAGACATATCAACTTTGTCACCAAAAAATAATTTAAACTGAAAATCAATTAATTGAATGGGTTTCACCATTTGGATTGCTTCTCGTTGGGGAGATTCCATTTAAATGAATAGAAAAATAAATGTTAGAAAGCTTGTTTTCACAGAGTTCTGGTTTTGACCACTATAAAATTGTTATGTTCCTCATTGAAATACATTGTGTAATACATCATTCTCTCCTTTTTAAAAAATCAAAACAATTATTACAACAAACTTGGGCTTTAACAGGAAGTTTCCAAAGTTTAAAATAAAATATCACATCACGAATTGCGCATTGTTTTTTGACCAACTGCGCATCATGCTATCTAATGTCAAAACGAGAGACTGCCCAGTGAATATTTACATGTACACACTCCATGTTCCATGTTTGTTGTACTGCTGGTTAAAAATCTCCCGTGGTTTGTTTTGACGTAGACGGGTGTCTTTGGACAATTTAGAGTAAAAGAGTAAGGTAAATGATTAATGTAAATGTGCATTAAAGGCGCGTAATCAACTCAAAATGAAGCATCATGACCTTCTGGATAAATGGTGCGTTAAAAACTCAACCTACATGTAACATTTCAAATCAGTGAGTCCATATGATAAATATTAATAAATTACCATAATATTCTTTCACACATCCCCAGCTGCCACCTTGATTAAATTAGCAAAGCAACAGACTATATTATCAATAATGTAGCAAAGCTGCACATGGCTGAATGGGTGACGTCACCTGCGCATGCACTCATCTCACCTGATTGCTCACACCTGGGGCTGTTTGCGAGACTCAGCTCTGGACTCTGGAAAGAGCTGATAAATCACAGAGGCGGCAGCTCTGGCAGGGGTGCGGGGGAACAGAATCTTTGTGTCCCTGTTTTTTTTCGTCGCACTCACTTGTATTTTTTCTGGGGGGTGTCGTTAGCGGCTGTGTAGGGCCGCCGGCGACGAAGATAGATAGCGAGCCGGGGGTGGAAATGGGGGACTGTGGGCAGACATGGAGGGGTTGTTAGGAGTGCTTGCCTCCCTTCCGCAATTGTCGGTACTGACGTGCTCGCTTCTCGCCTGATGCGCTCTGCCTAACTGGTGCTCATGGGTTTTTTGGGGTATTTCTGTATATTCGCTATATGCTCCGGCTGTTTCGTAAGACACTGTAAGATGTAGATCTCCGTCCAAGCCCTGCCCTGCCCTGCTATCCCTACGGTGAAGAGCACACTCGCGAACCCCAAGGGAGGGTCTCGTCGGCAGGATTAATGGAAGTGTGATTTTAAATTCCGATTTATAATGGTTAGATGTGGATCGTTCACGTCTTGCTCTAGTCTTATGTTATGTGTTGAAGGTTTTTTTATATAGTCTACATTATAGCCGGAGAACAACTTAGGAGATGGGAGTTTAAAGTCCCAGGGTGTGGTCCTAACCACGTGTGAAGCATAGTCCAATAGCGTGTCCTGACGTAGAGCCTATGCTTAAGGTAGCCTCTTAGGTCTCATGAGTGTTTTTTTGTTCTGATGCATGTATTACGTGTGATTTGCAGTGGTTTTGGTTTAGTAGCTTACACATCGTTTTTTTCCCAATGTGAGCTGTGCATTAAATTCACCACGTATGTGATTTTTCTCTTCGCCTTGGAGCGATTTTCAGACCCTCTTGTAGGCCCTCCCTGTGGTCTCTATCGGTTGCCATGAAGTATTGTGACTAATAAAGTATATCTTTCTTATGTCGTGGTTGTGATGTGGCTGTCCTCAGGCCTCTGATGCCTGATGGACAAGGTGGTGGCAGTGCTACGCTACCCTGCTTAATCCAGTACCCACTTATGGCCAGGGTTTACAATAATAATAGTAGTAGTAGTAATAGTAGTAGCAGTAGTAGTAATAGTAGCCGTAGCATCAGTAGTAATAGTTATAGCAGTAGCAGTAGCAGTAGTACAAGTAGTAGTAGTGCAAATAATTTTTGGTGCTTTTTTTGTTTGTTTTACTGATCTTTTGAACAAAATATTTTAGCCTGGGCACCGATATGTCTGAGGAAAAATATGAATGTTAACTTTTTGTAAAGAAGTTGCTAAAAGCTTTTGCTCAGTGAGCTGACACTTTAAAAGGTCTATTCTCTTCAAGGACATGTGGATACATACTTTTATGTGAAAATGTTCATTTGATAAGTATAAAGTATAAAAGCATTTTTAATGCCGCATAGTTTACAGGTGAGAGTGAAACCAAGGTGTATTATAGTCTATTATATTAAGATAGGGAACAAAAGCTAAATAGTTACTTATGAATGTCAATCTTAGGGAAGGCAATTTAAATCAATACACCACTTATTATTTTCTTCATCAGTCAATGGCACTAAATCACAGATACAACCTATTACCTTGTATGCTGGTAATGTATGTAGCTTGTATGTAGGCAGGCAGGTAGGCAGGATTGTAAAGAAATGTCAACTGTAAGTCGCTCTGGATAAGAGCGTCTGCTAAATGCCTGTAATGTAATGTAATATGCTACACGGGGCATGTCCAGATATAAGCAAAAAGAAAATGTGATTTCAAAAATAAGAATACGTTTGCTCAAGGATACTACAGGTTGTCACCTACTTTCTGTTATAGTTGTTTGCAGTTTTGCAAGTTGCAATATGTCAAATATCGTGGCAAATGACTAAGTCTGGGTTTTTTTAACGTGTTGTCCAACTGTACAGGGGCCGATCCATATTAGATGAATCAAGTAAGGTCTAAAAGAGCTAAGTCTTCACCTGGCGCTGAAGAAAATAAAAATGTACTGATGAAATCCAAATTGAAGATGAAGAGGTTTAGATTAAAAGGTTTATAGTGATTTTGAATAAAACATTTATTTGCATTTACGTTCTATCTTAACTGTTATTCTGTATTTCAGGTGTGGACATCTCTGGTCCTGGAGGGTCGGTGTGTATGCAGGTTTTTGTTGCCTTGGCTCAGTTAACTAATTCGCTATATACACCAGCATTGGTTCATTCGTACATTAGACCACAGTAAAACGTTTCATATAGACACACAAGAACAGTCTTCAGCAAAAATTTCATAGCACATAAATGGTTGGACTAAGCAGAGATTGGCATGAAATCCATAAACAGATATGGCCCTCCATTTCCACCCCTACTGTATACAATTGTTTAACTTTTTTGTTTACTACATGATATGGATTATAGTGTATATATATAATATATTCAAAGCTGATATTTAATTTGATTGTGAACTCCCTCTACATCTCAGACTATGAAATATAGTTTTGAAATATGTGGATTTTGATGGGGTTTTTTCCCCCCAAATGTTCCTATGATTGATTATTCCACTGCTCATCTGACATTTTAAATATTAGTTTTGAGATGCAAACACATTGCTGTATACAAGAGGAGCTCAGTCAACATTCAGAAGTTGAGAAACATGACACTCCATTTATCTGAAAGCCAAGAAGCACATTTCAATCCCTGATCAGGTACTGCATAAGTAAGAGATTAGATGCGATTTGATTCGAGGATTCTCGGATGAACAAATTCACAACTGAACTTTTTTGAAACAAGTCAGCTTCAAAAGGAGACACGTTGAAAGGCAAAGATATCAGAAATCATATGCAAATTGTATGAATTGCAATATTCTGTGGCCAAAATGAATATTCAGGGCCTCGGCCTTTATTGTGGAAAATAACGAGAGGCACATTTGCATTTGTTTATTTGTCTTCATGAGCACATTTTAATGAGAGTGTATTATTCATCCTCTGGTTCCTTGGGAGGATAACTCAGCTATTTAACATGCCTTTACATTAATGTAAGACGTACTTTAATCTTGACAAGCTCAGAAAAGTATTGAATTGTATGTGTATTTCTGTAAACACTGATGCAAAAAACAAACAATAAACAACATCATACTATTGGAGGAAACTTTTGTTGACTCTGATGACTGCATATATTATCTACGGAGATAGCACTTGCTCCATTTTGATTTCATAAATAAGTTGACATTTTGGCAGATGTGAACGCACAACTTGGCCTTCTCAATTCTTTGTAATTAAAGGTCAATACACGTCTCAGATTAACATCAAATCGTTTAATTTCAAGGAATTTCCCCTCAACTTTGTGTGAAGATAAAGCCACACTTGAACTTCAGCACTCGTATTTGTGTGCTTTAACAGGGATGGTCTCTGCCTGCATTGAAGACGCGGTTTCAAGGTTTCCACCACATTTTTTCTCACTTCCCACCATTGTTTAAAGGGACAGCTGTCCCCGTCGAGGGCCATAACCCTCAATTTAGCTGCGTTTCATGTAATTGCCTTTTGAAATGTTATGGATTTTTTTGATATAGATGTTTGATGACTCAGCACTATTGCCTTCCGCAGTAGAATGCGATAGAAACAGCTGGGAGGATTTGGAGCACTAAATATAATTTTTTATTTTGGGTTTTCATATTTTCTTCTTGATGTGGGGGATGGGGGCAGGGGCAAGATATTAAATGTTTGCATAGAACCTATGAAACCTCAAATGCAGTTTATGACAAACATCCACAGGCCGACCATAAAAAAAGCACTGATAATGAAACCTATTGAGATGGCCACGAAACCTAATTTTACCGTGACCATAACATTGGTACTTCAGATTGGGCTTGTGATACATCAGTGCATTTAAAATCTCCACAGAACGCGGGACATACGGTGGCCTTGGCACGGCCCTCGTCAAAATGACACCTGCTATCGTTAAACCTCATCATCTCAAACAGGACAAGGCAGTGCATTTCATTTCCCGGCGATGTGTACAGTTTATTGTGAATTACCGGTGATCTGACCCCTCGGCACGTTCCCGTGCACAGTCTAACCAAGTGGACTCGCTCACCCCTTTTGGCGAGTTCATAATAATTCAATAATGTATAACAGGAAGCAATGTATTTAGACCTATGCACATAAAGGGACTCTCTCATACATTTTTGATGAAAAGCACTTCACAGGATCCATGGGAGGCATTAGTCGATGAACTGCTCATGAAAACCATTACAATGCTGAATGCTGGCTGTTTATTTATTTACTGTCGTTCTGCTCCTTTTCAGAATCCCCCCATATATATATATATATATATATATATATATATATATATATATATATATATACACACACACTGTATATTGTATTTAGTACACTACAGAGAAACTAAACATGTCAACCCCCCAAAATAAACTGTATAATTGGGCACATGGGGTTTTAAAGGCAGTGCAAAATGAAAACAGAGGCATAAAAACTCACATTTATTATGACTGGTATACAGTAGGTTATAAATGTCCATAATATTATATATATATATATATATATATGCATATTTACTTGTATGGCCAGTAAATGGACAAATGTTCATTCATTTAAGCATAATAAAATAATAATAAAAAGTTAGTCTGAAAATTACATATATTATGCATAACTACTTGTATTTATGTTTATCTTTTCATTGCTTAAAATAAATGCTACCAAACTAATTAAATAATCACTTCTTGTACATCATGCATCATAGATCCATTTTGTGGCGATGCACTGCAAAACAGAAGCCTTAAATAACATAACATCATATGAAACAGAAGGTAGAATGATGAAAAACAGATGAAAAATTTCAATTTCCAAGGCCGAATTTGTTTTCAAAACACCCTATTACGCTGACAACATAGACCACACCTATTACTGGCAGAAGATGAAACTGAAATTTTCAACCCACAAAAAAAAAATCACGAATTTCATGCCGCCTTATTGTTGCTTGTACTCCACTGCCCCACATCAGGACTGTAATTTGTCCATTTTGATTAGGGGGTGTTTCTAAATTCTGATTTAATCCTGGAACAAATATCACTTTCACTCGCATGCTCTGAATTCTGATTTATTTCACATTGAATTATGGGAGAACCTCATTGTCCTCTAAAAACATTAAAAAATATATGAAAATGACAGCGCAAACTGAGGATAAGAGTCAGACACTTAATTTTACAAGCTGTGAACACATTTATGTCAGCTCTCAGCTTTATTGTCAATATCATCCCTCAGAGGAAGTAAAAAGTACATATCAATGCCATTCCCCTTTAAGGTCAGCATGATTAAAAAAAGTTTACTTTTCTCATATACAGTTGCCTATATCGTTATTGTGAGACAGAGAGGACATAAATCCCTTCACTAGCCTGCTTGCTCAACTGTACTGTATTGTGTCGTATAATGCTCTGCAATATATTGAACCTTTGAATTATGTGACTGTGCTCCTTCACCCTCTTGCGGTTGTTGGGATCGATAATTAGGCTTATAATGGTTCGTAATGGACGCACAAGCTCACATGCAGGACTGCATTATTATGCATTATGCGATATTCACAGACACCGATGCAGTCTGAGAATGTCTGCCATGTGCCGACAGCGAGCAAGGTTTGAAAAGCTGAAAAAGGTTTGACTGTGTGTACCTCCAGTGATTTTTCTTGTCAGTCAAAGAGCTGTTGCTGCTTGTGCTTTCAGGACAAACTATGTCGTTAGTTTTATTCATGGAATTTGTCCAAGGCATAGCATGATTCAATAAACTTATTTTTTCTTTAATTGTGAATGCAAGCTCAGTTTTTTTCTTCTCCAAAAACAAAGAGTTTGGCAAATACATTTTTGGGATCAATTGTTTTGTGATTTAAAGAACACGGACACTTGCGTTTAATCATGGATCAAAGTTAAGGAAAGTGTTGAGCGAAACGAAGTCTGTCTTTGCAGAGTCACGTAGTGAGGTGTGCTCTGGATAGACAAATATAAATAAGACGTATATCAGTCTAGCCACTTGAATCTTGAATATTGCTCATGAATATATCCGCAGAATATTCTATTTGTCAGTGCGAGTTTATATTCGCCGTTTTAATGGAGGCCCACCACACACAGAGACGATGGGCTCATGTAAAAGTGGTTCCTTTCTTTTCTCCTATGATCAAGTTGAAAAAATCAAGTTGAGTTGAGATGCTTATTATTAAGCTTACTAGTAAGCCACTGCAACTAGTCCAGAACGCTGCCCCTCGCCTGGTGTTCAACCAGCCGAAGTTCACCCACATCACCCCTCTACTCTCCTCTCTGCACTGGCTCCCCATCGCAGCACGCATCAGATTCAAGTCACTGGTGCTTGCTTTTCAAGCGGCCAGAGGTACTGCTCCCCCATACCTCCAGTCACTCATCACTCCCTACACCCCGCCCAGACCCCTCCGCTCCGCCTCCTCTGGCAAACTGACTGCCCCATCCCTCCGGGCGCCTGGCAGCCGCTCCTCGCGGTCTCGCCTCTTCTCTGTTCTGGTCCCTCGCTGGTGGAACGACCTCCCGCAATCGGCCAGGACTGCGGAATCACTTCCAATCTTCCGCAAGAGACTCAAAACCCACCTCTTCAGACTCCACTACCACTGAACACTGTCCATCTAGTCAATCTGTCATCACCACTGCTTACTTGTTCTACACTATATAAAAATAAAAATAAACACTAACCTTTTCTTTCCCAGTGTTACAGGTATGATACGCAGACGCCTGCAATGATGTCTATTGCTGTATTACTGCACTGATCTTGTGCGCTAACTATGATTGTTCTTACCTTGTATTAATGCACATCTTGTAAGTCGCTCTGGATAAGAGCGTCTGCTAAATGCTTAAAATGTAAAATGTAAAAATGTTATAATTTTTTTCACCCCTAAAATTTTAAGCAGCACATCTCCCACCGTCCTGTGTTAGGTTAGCAGGTTAGAAGGGAAATGGACAGTGGGATGAACTACTGAAGCTGAAAACTGCATGAGGGCAAATTTGGTACGCGGGGCCAAGTCACTTGAACGAATATAGGAAGATATGGGAAGTATTACTTTGGAACAGTGCTTGTTTATTTTCCCTGAAATGCATTTATGAAAGTTTAGTTATAACTTTAGTTATAAGTTGGTATGCATAATTTACGAATTTACAATTTATTTATTGCAGATGTACAGAGAATATATGCTTTGTATATTTGTTTTTATTTTTGAAAATGTTTTCGAGCATTTTCTGTGATTAAATGTTGAAATATTGAAGTTTGACAATGGTGGCTCTTTTGGTGGCATGCTTGGAGACCACGATCTGCCTAAAAATAATATCAGTGATTTGGTGAGCACTGGCTGATAGAATAATTACTGATAACGACAACCGATAACATTTCTGATGTAAACAAATATGCTACAGTCGTGGTACATAGGACATTTCAACCAGCCCCATGTTACAGTAAAACAAACTTAAGAGGACAGCTATCACTCCTTAATTGACTTCTTTTGTTTTGCTTTTTGTTTCTTTTCTAATGCTGTAGGTATGTACATTATACAGGTAACTGCCAAAATAAAGGAAACACCAACTTAAAGTGTCTTAATAGAGTGTTGGGCCACCATGAGCCTGCCAGAACAGCTCCGATGCACCTTGGCACAGATTCTGGTAATGTCTGGTACTATATTGGAGGGATGCAACACCATTCTTCCATGAGAAATTCCATCATTTGCTGTTTTGTTGCTGATGGTGGAAAACCTGTCTCAGGCGCCACTCCAGAATCTCCCATAAGTGCTCTATTGGGTTGGTATCTGGTGACTGAGATGACTATGGCATATGGTTTACATCATTTTCATGCTGATCAAAGCATTCAGTGACCACTCGTGCCCTGTGGATGGGGCATTGTCATCCTGGAAGAGACCACTCCCACCAGGATAGAAATGCTTCACCATAGGATGAAGGTGATCACTCAGAATGGCTTTGGATTTTTTGGTGTTTACCTGGCCTTCTAAGGGATTGAGTGAACCTAAACCATGCCATGACAATGCACCCCACACCAGCCGGCAGAACCCTACATTGTGGAAAACAAGCACTCAGGCCTGTAGGTTTCTTTTGGCATGTACCACACATGCACTCGTCTGCTTGTTGAGAATAGGGTAAACTTTTTTCCACTGCTCAATAGACTACTGCCTGTGTTCTTTGCACCACTTTACTCATAAGCGTGCATTTTTAGCTGTAAAAAGGGGTTTATGCACTGCAAACTGACCATAGTATCTCTCTCTGTGAAGTTCTCAATGGACTGTTCTTGATGGAACTGTCTGCTCATGCCCTATATTGATATTTGCAGTCAACTGATTCAGAGTTGCTCATCTGTTTTTCCTTGCATCTCGAACCAAACAACAGACTTCACGGTCGAGGAGTATCTGCTTTCGACCACAGTTGCCCCTAGTTGATGATGTCTTTCCTTTAGACATCCATGCCAATATCACCCTAACCACTGTTCCTTGTGAAAATCAGCAAGTTGAGCAGTCTTTGTCACTGCCAAACATGCGGCAACAATCACCCCTCTTTCAAAGTCACTCAGGTCTCTTCTTCTAGCCATTGTAGCCAAAATAATGGGCAACTGGGCCTATCCAGCATTTGTATACATGACCTTAAGCATGATGGGATGTTATTTATTTAAATAACTCCAGAACCACACCTGTGTGGAAGCACCTTTTATACTTTGTATCCCTGATTCACTCAAGTGTTTCCTTTACTTTGGAAGTTACCTATGTTTCACTATATTTACCTAAATATTTATATATGTAATATTAAATTGCTGCAACGACTGCATAAATATAATCCTACAAAATTGGGAATCCTGTGACAAGACCCAACTGGGCTTTTTATGGTACATCCCTGTACTTTTATAGACTTTGTAAATGTCTTAGTTGTAACTTGCTTTATGTAACTAAAATAAACACAATAAAAACAATAAGAGGGCAGCGATAATTTTTTCCTCAACTGAACACTATACGGTACATGCATTACAATGATATGGAAAACCAAGGACATCGCCATGGTGTTGTCAGAATTGAAATTATGCAAATGCAAAGGCCTCAGGTGTGTGTTTCCAGATACAAATGTATATGTAAGTTTAAGAGAGGTGCGTTGTAAATAAATATTGCAACAGCTCCAAACAAACTCAGAACACCCAGATCCAGTAGTTAACCTAATCAGTGATTCACAGTCGAAACATGTGTTGTTTTACCTTGGGATGGTCACACTGGTTATTCACAGGTCAGGTTGGGGGTTCTGATCAGATGGGACATCTGAAAACAACCACTACGAGCGAGCCAGCCTGATATTTACGATGACAACTGTCACATGCGAAATAATATTTTAGTGAGGAGCAAAGACAAAGACCCTCCAAAATTATTCACACCCTTGATAAAGATGAGCAAAGGTTGTATATAATAAACAATATGGGTAAATGAGCTATATTGTATGCTCCAAAAAAAATTCAAATTATATTATTTTATGCTAATACAATTGCTCAGAGGAAAAGATTTTGTTCAAGTTATATATTTTTCCCCAAAAATGATATGTCACAATTATTCACACCACTGGTTTCAGTACTTTGTGGACCTTTCCTTTGCATTGACAACACTACATCTTCTATAGTGTTTTGTGAGATTAGTGAACATATTTGAGCGTATTGTCATAGCGGTGGCGTCTGATAGTGGCCCCAAGAATCAACCAAGTTTTGTAGATCTCCAACTGTGACGCTTGGATTTTCTTTGCCTCCCAAACCATCTGCCTCACTGTGTGTGAGGGCAAGATGCACTTGCGTCCTCTATCAGGCAGATTTACTACTGTTCCAGTGTTTTTAATTACTGACCTAATTATTGAAACTTGTATCTTTAGGTTTTTTAATTATTATTATTTGTAACCATCTCCTGACTTGTGAAGACCAACAACCCTTTGTCTTGTTTCTTCTTTGAGTTCTTTGTCTTTCCCCATGGTGATGGATGACAAATGGATTTTACATGTACGATACCTCATTTTTATACCCCAGTGAAACAGGAAGCCATGGGAGGCCACAATGCAGTTCCAATTTTAGAATTATTAGGGGTGTGAATAATTGTGACACATACGTATCTCTTTGGGGGGAAAAAATATTACTTGTTAAACAAAATATGTTTCTCTGAGCAATTGTGTTTGTATAAAATAATATCATTTTTGAGCATACAATATAGCTTTTTAACTGTACTGTTTAATTTGTACAGCCTTCTTTGCTCAATTTGATCAAAGGCGTGAATAATTGTGGTGGTACTGTATCCAGGGAGAGCTGTACTGAGCCACACATGAGCACACAAAGAAAATTCATGCATGTGTGCAGGCACACTGGTATACAGGCATGAGTAGACATCCACGCTGACAGCAGAATTTCACTCATATCCACTTTTTAAAAACACCACATTTTAAAGGTATGGATCATTATATTCTCATGCAACCATATTCCTAATTCTATTGGTTCTTAAATTAATTAATAAAAATGTGATGTAATACAAGGTAATAGATGACATTTGCAAGCTATACCCAAGTTAAGTAACCATATTCTTGAGGATGATATTATTTAAATGTCTTACTTTGTTTCTTAAAGGATGCTACACTGTTATGTTATACTATATTTCCTATTCAGAGACAGAATAACAAGGCATGGTACAGTCACAGAGTGTCTCTTTAAGACCCCAGCATAATTAATATTAAACTAATTCTTAATAGTCAAATCCTGCTTGCTCCTGAACATAAATTGTCTAATGCTTTTCTTGGGTTGTTTTCCAATTTACATAAATTAAGCGGCAAGCGCATCTCGATGGGCCGTAGTGGGGGATTGGTGGATCCACGGCATTGTCTGGAACAGCGTGTTTCTGGGGAAATGGTGAACCACAGCGATAAAACATTAAAGGCTTCTGGGACGTCTTAAGGCTTTCCAAATATGTGCACTGTTCATTTCAATAATGAACATGGGCTTGGATATTGTGCAGAAACATTACCAATTTAGAGTAATGCCATTTGGTTTGCATTCAATATAATTTCCAAATCACGTTGGAAAAAAAAGCTAATTAAAAAAATATAAATATCCATCTGATATGTCAACACATAAATTGCACAAATACAATGTTTCCTCTTCGGAACAATAGAAACAAACTCCCCTTGGTAACTTGCCCTATTTTTGGATTTCAGAAATAGCAACCTCAATACCTCAAAACCTCAAGTTTTTTTACCTAAAATGTACAAATTAATGAAATAAATTCACCAAAGTCATTCATTTAGAATGATTTGTGACAGGAACAATACTGACCCAGTTCCCAATAACGGTTAAATGTGCAAAGCCTAGCAATAACGCACCAAAATAGAAAGGGAGGACAAAACAAATGATATCTGCCCGTTAAAATCACGTTTTATTGATGCAGATTCCCTCAAACACTCTCCATCCAGCTTAACCGGGGCCCTATGGAAAGGGAATGTTGCTTTAATAAATAGGTCAGAGAGCTTTGTTTTCCCTTTAAATGTGTTCAGGCCCAGCTAAGCAAATTGAACATAATTAAAGCCCAAGGCAAAGGTTGCACTTTCCTTGAAATAGCAGCCAGGACAGAGCGAGTGGCAGAATAGAGGAATGCTTCAACATTTCTGTGCTGGTTTGGCTCGCTGTGGCGGAGGGAGGGGCAAAGGCGTCTGTTACTTTTGGCCAATGTGATTGTTGGTTCAGTGTTTTGAGAATTGCAGCTTATCCTCCCTGCTCTTTTGTGTTTTAGGACGCACTTGAGCACAAAGCTCGTGTTCTGGCTCTGGCTTTGCTGACTAAGAGACCAGGGAAGATATGGGGAGTGTAGGGGCTGAGCGCGCGTGTGTGAGTGTGTGTGAGTGTGTGTTTGTGTGTGTGTGTTTGTGTGTGTGTGTGTGTTTGTGTGTGAGTGTGCGTGTAGTATGTGTAAGTGTGTGTGTGTATGTGTGTGAGTGTCTATGTGTGTGTGTGTGTGTGTGTGTGTGTGTGTGTGTGTGTGTGTGTGTGTGTGTGTGCGTATATGGCCATGCAGGACAAGATCAGCCATATTTTTGCTGCTGAAGCATCCCAGCTAACCAGCCGGGAGATGGGCTCCACAAACCACACGGCTCCTGTCCAATGAACACCTCTTTCCCACCTCAGTGCAGTAGAGCCGCTTCCACAAACACAATTTAGACAGATCTGCTGGGCACTGTTTGGACATTCTTATCACAGAACATAAAAGCATTTTTGTTCACTGATTTTGGATACACCGACCAAAAATATAGCATTGCATTCAAATCATTTTTCAAATAATTTATTTTTTTATTTTAATTTTTAAAAATACATTTTTCATGTATTTTTCTTCATGTGAGATATTCTTGCTGTAAACATCACTTAGCAATCTACAAACGTGTTATACGAAATATATAGGAGATATAGACAGAAATAATTCTCACTTTACAACACAAAGAATGCTAAGAGACTACTGTTATGAAGGAATAAAGAGGCTTCCAGTATCCACTGGAAAAACCAATGTTCCTATAATGCAGACTTATGAATTCAATTTCTGTTAAATGCTTTAAAATGGGTTAGATGCCATTTTACATCACATTCTACATGTTCATTATGCTGTTAATGGCCCAGAGAGAAATCTAATTTAATTTTTATCAGTTCCCAACATATTTCCAGTATAACAAACATGAAGAACTAATTTCAATATAATACACATTACCATACCACAACATCGAGAGCTTATTGTGAAACTCGCTCTTAGCAACAACACACTCTTAGGACAATAAAAACTATTATCAAGTTACGCGCACACAATACATGGGTTTGTCTTACAATATAAATATATAATACAAGGAATTAGTTTGTTTCAAAACAGTGGTATCTTAATTGGAAAACAAAAAGTAATTAAAATGGCCCAAAATAAAATAATAATCAACTTACCTGCTAATATATACTTACATATATTGATGATTGTTATGAGAGTTCATCATTCTATCTTTACTTAAATGCTATAAGATGCTTTGCAATTATTTACAGTTGCAATTAAAAATGACTACCATGGAGTCAAGAGGTTTAATACATCATTGTTATTAGGACAGATCAGAAATGGTATAATGTCACTTCAAATGGCATCATTTAAGCCCTAAAACAGAATTTGGAATTACGTGTAACATTATAGAGGTATCTCTCATTATGGCTCTTGTTACAGTTGACCTCTGACCTCCCTCACTATGTCAAATGTAAGAAATAGGGGATGGTTTTTTAATGTTGTTGTTGTTTGTTTTTAAAGAGCCAAGCTGAAATCACAGAATTCCCTGAGTGTGGGAGACCGTCTACTCCCATTCAAATTGAGTCTCCTAAAATGGATTCAGGAAAATCACAGAGGGTTTTGCCCTCGGAAGGGGGCTGGGGTCCCGGATTATTTTGCAGCGTTATTCACTGTCCCGCAGTCCTGTCCCACTGCCGTCCGCACTGTGGACGACTGAGACACCTACATCTCCATCCATTCTGCTTCCTATTTCCTCTCATTGCCACGGTATGGCCTGCCCTGGCACTAGCAGCAATATGGAGGAGGAGAGGAGCTATCTGTCTGCCGTGCCTCAATCCTTTTAATGTGCTGCGTCGGCACCTTTTCCTTGTCACCCCCTTACATTAACCCCACCCCCACCCCCCACCCCCTCGTTCTCCACCACGCCAGTCAAGAAGCAAGCCTCCAAGCCCCCCCACCCCACTCCCCCTTCCCCTCCCTCTCCCCCTCCCCCCCAAGCCCCAACCAGCACGCCCCACCCCCAGAGATGACAGTGCAAGCAGAGAGAAATTAATGGAAATCTAACCCCAATGCGGGATTAACTTGGTAGGTAAATTCCTGTCATCACATAATCACCGTCAGTGCATTATTTGACTTTCATCAAATGGGTTTCAGTGAGAGCGGTCAGGATAATGACAGAAAAGAGAAACAGCTGCTCCCCCCCCCTCCCCCTCCCCCTCCCCCCCTCCCCCCCCACCCGCCTCTGCCTCTGCCTCAGTGCTGCACTGCTTCCTGCCCCCAGACTCCGCCCACGTGGCCCACGCAGCCAATCGGGCAGCTGCAGGAAATAGCTCAGGAGAAGAGCCGTCATTAAATATTTCTGTCATACACAATACTCCAATCATGGAGGCAAATAAAAGAGGATCATCAGTGTCCGCTGGATATGCTCCACTCATTATTTCCCTCCACCCGCCTGCCCCAGCTCTTTTCCACACACACACACACACACACACACACACACATATATATATATATATATATAATCTCCCAGCTGTGCATTCTGGTTCATAGTGTGCCTATATAATCTGCTGCTCGTGAAAACCGAATCAGACTTGTGCAGAGAATTAACAGCGATTCTACAAGGCCATATATTTTACAGTACTCTATTTATATATATATATATACATACACAGAGGGTATAAAAAAGTATTCACCCCCTTGGCATTTTTCACATTTTATTTTCTTACTTCATGGAATCAAAATGGATTTAATTGGGCTTTCTTGCCATTGATCAACACAAAATACTCTATCATGTCAAATAAATAACTCCAAAGCTTTTCCTTAATTACTTACAAAAAACCCAGACATTAATTGATTGCATAAGTATACACCCCCTTGACTTAATACTTGGTAGAAGCACCTTTAGCTGAAGTTACAGTTTGTGAGTCTATTTGAGTAAATCTCTACCAGCTTTGCACATCTGGACACTGCTATTTTCACCCATTCTTCTTTACAAAATTGCTTGAGCTCCTTCAGGTTGGATGGGGACTGTTGGTGAACAGCAATTTTCAAATCTTTCCACAGATTCTTAATGCGATTGAGGTCTGGGCTTTGACTGGGCCACTCCCCGACATTTAGTTTTTGTCTGTCTTTTATTTGTAATTAATTAAGACATTGTAGAGCATTTTGTGTTGATCAGTGGCAAGAAATCCCAATTAAATCCATTTTGATTCTATGAAATAAGAAAGTGCACGAAGTCTGCATGTAGTGTGCCTCTAATGCACAAATTATTCATTATTGTGTGAAACATATCGCGGACAAAGCTCTACAGCAGGGGTGGGCAATTCCAGTCCTGGAGGGCCGGCGCGTATGCAGGTTTTTGTTTCTACCAATTACCCTGGCTCAATTAGCGAATTAGTTGGATACGCAAATGCTGGTCCACTTGTAGATTAGACCACAGTAACACGTTTTCATATGGGAACACATGAACAGTCTTCAGCTGTCACTTATGGGCTTATCAAGAAATGTAGCTAAAATGTCAGATTGCGTAAATGATTGGGGCTAATAAAATAATTAAGAGCAGAAGTTGGCATGAAATCCAGAAACGGATTCGGCTCTTCTTGCCCTACAGAGTTTTGTTGTACTCAACAACAAACTTGTAATACAGGAAATTGTGCTCATTAAGGTCATGACAATATACGTAGCACAATGAAAGTAGTTATAATGGGGGCAAAAACCACAGCTAATTTATATATAAACACATTCACGTCTGAACCTTTGCATAGCCAGCACAATGAAGTAGCTGAATTGCAATTCACAGCTAATAACCATTTAAATGGGACAAAGTTCTTGTGGTACTGGTAATTGCAATGTCATTGTTACTTAGTGCTGTCTCCAAGTGCTATGGCAGTTTTGGGCAGTACAGCGCACACACCCGCACACAAACACACACACAAACACACACACAAACACACACACGCGCGAAAGTATAATTAAAACGCAAGGACAAGAATGAGGGCAGAATTTCAAAACTATGGCAAAGTGGTGTGCATAGGGTTTACACAAGAGCCACGCAGTTTGTGAACGAAAGGCAGTGCGCTATAGGGGTTAAGCAGTTTGGTCTTGTTCACCAAAGGAAGGGGCCTCTGTGCTGTAACCTTGAGCATGGTGCTTAACCTGCATTGCTTCAGTACGTATCCAGCTTTAGAAGCAAATAAATATTCAACAGTGGAGCTGTGTAAGTCGCCCTGGACAGGAACATCTGCTAAGCAATTAAACAATGCGAGTGATTTGCTTGTGGTGTGTGCTTACCACATAGCCTGCTTAACTTTCCCCAGTTGCACCCTTTTTAAAAAAAAAAAAACAACAACAACGCGGTGTTTAATTAATCTCTGTGTGCAGCCATATCGATCCATTGATGCACGGAGATTGCTTTTTTACTATTTTGTTCACAACTATTAATATGTTGATGTGAGCTACCGTAGCTCGAAAGAGCCGCTGTGTTGTTGTGTCTGAAATGCACATTAGCTCACAGTCAGTATTATTGAAGACATCCTTGACAGCATTACTGTGCCTTAACATATTTTGATATTCCATACTAAAGAGGTTTTTGTTATTGCGCACGTTCCATTGTGCTGAAGGACCAAATATGGACTGATAATACTGAATGCAATTAAAGTAAGAGCGAAGAGCACTTAACACTTAACACAACTTCAGTAGTTGTGTCATCATCACAGCAATCTGATTCTAAGCATATAGTTCCATAAAAAATGTAGCACATAGGAGTAATCAGAGGGGCTCTCGAATGGTGCACCCGGTTGAGGCACTTGTGCTGAATGCAGTGATGCTGCCCCTTAAGGTCCGGATCAAATTTGAACCATGCCAGCGTGGACTGTGGACCGGAGTCCCTCTGGCCATCGCCCAGGGAGGGAGGCTGTCAGTCAACAGGGTAACCCCTGTTTCATTGGCCACTGGCGAATTCCACCTGCTGATTGGGTGCCTGATGCCTTCACCAGCTGTGTAATCCTTAAGTTCAGTAGCTGCAGTTGTTCAACTGGCAGACTGCAAAGTGGAAAAAGAACAGTCCACTGGCTGTGTGTGTGTGTGTGTGTGTGAACCCCTCCCGAACTGATGGAACAAGCTGCAGCAGTGAGACATGGTTCTGGCCATTCCAAATTGGGGTGAAAATTTAAAATACAAGTAATTCTACCACACAATAATGACGATAAAGACAATCTGGATATTGAATATTGTTGCTATCTGTAATTCACAGCCTTTTATTAGGTTGCATCGCCCGTACATACAGTATGAAAAGGCGTAACCGGCTGTTGTATAATGTAACGCTCTCTGTAAAAAATGTACTTTCAGGTTTACCCGGGAATGTGTGCAGCCTCCGAATCTCACCGCTAATGGTGTCACTCGGTCGCGTGCCTGTCACGCGTGACTCCTGCCTGTCCTGCTCTCAAAGTCCTCCACTGCTCGCCTCGAGCTGACTGCTGTTCCTTTATCTATTTATTTATTCCTGTGCCTGTGTGTCCTCTGGCAATATAGCTGGGAATGTACGCCAAGACAATGGGAAGCGCTGAGGCAGTGCTGGGAGCTCAACAGGTGTCACGTGCCAAAGGAGGACGAGGCCGAGAGCGAGGATGAGATTTATGCGGCCGCAGACATGCAGAGAACGAGAGAGAGACAGAGAGAGAGAGAGAGAGAGAGAGAGAGAGAGAACTAGAGCAGGGGTGTAGGATACCTGCACAGATGTTAAGCTGTCCCACATAGCTCTTGTCTCTATACTCGGGGGTGCAGCTTTGTGTTTGAAGCGTTTGCAGCGGCCTAGGAGCAGGAAGGAGCCACTGAGATGTACTGAGAGAGAGAGGCAGGCCGGTGAGAGAGGCGATGTGGAGTCACTGCAGCACTAAAGGAGAGACGGCGTGGAGTCATGGAGTCGAGCACTAAAGGAGAAATTAAACATGAAAGCATGCCAGATGTTATTGCCTAAATTAAAGCTGGAAGACTTTATCATGTATTTATATGTGAAAAGCAGTGAAGCTCCACTTCAAGTTTTCCATCTTCAAGTGTGAGCTCATTCAATTGCAAATGTGACAGCTGGAGCGACAGTTCACTTTTCAGACTGAAAAATACTAATGAATGTGAATGGATATATTCAAACATAACCAAGACTTGGGTCAAAAAGTTAAACGATTATTTTACTAATTTATCATTCCCTCTCCTACTCTCACCCAACACATTATTCTTTTTTTTTTTTTTTTTTTTTTTTTGCTGAGCTCATGTCCTTTTATTTGGCTGAGTCTTAATTTATGCATGCTTAATTTGAAAGCCTGGATTTAGCACTCGGACCAAAAACCTGTGACGTAGGATCACCTACAAATGAGTTCTCTGGGTAGGCTGGCGGATAGCGTAGCAGACTAACGCACCTGTATTTGGCTGGTCCTGTACAAGTGCAAGCTGCCTATCAGAGACTCGTCTCTGCCAGACCAGCCCTTGCCATTAACCCCTCCTGATGGAGGGGGGAGGGTGTTCAGCACAAACTCGCTGTGAAGCACGTAAGGGTGTCTCCAGAAAGGGGGTCGGTGAGTTCCGTCTCGAATAAGGCGGATCATTGCCGGCCTCGGAGAGTGGCTTGACCCATAGAGACTTAAATACAGGGTACAATTGGCTTCTAAATTGGGGAGAGAAACAGGGAAAATTCTGAAACAAAAATGAAAAGTAAAAAAAAACTGAACCAGTGTGGGTAGTGTGGCATTAACCAATCCATGTTAAGGGCCGCAGCCTTCAGAAAGTGCCTTTGTTGTATTTGTGAGTTCAGTTTTACAGTTGTTGTGCAAACATTGATACAGTGCTGTATTTTAGTTCAGATCTATCTTTTGACACATAATAATTAGAATCATTGTTATATCTTTCCTGCTTCATGTATTCCACACCCCTTCAAGTTCCTAACCAATTAGAACAAAATAAATAACATCTTATTTTCAATATAACCGTGTATAGCTGGGGGTGTGCATAGGGGAAGCAGGATTACAGTAGCTGTAGGGGGCTTGGTTGATAATATCAAGATACTATGTTGAAAAGTAAGCTACCTAATACATTGAAAATTAGGAAAGTCCTTCAAAGTTGTACATTTCAACAGAAAAACGTATGCTTTACTATAATGGAGCTACATGTGATTATTTGATTATTGAAAATTAGCTCAAATAATCTTTACAATAGGAAAGAGCAACAAGGCATATAGAAACATCAGCATATGACGCTGTCAGACATGTGAGAATTAAATAAGAATGTCCACTTCTGAATCCAGAAGCCTTAACAGTCAAATGCCCCTGTTTCGAGTTCAGTACTCTAAATACTGAACACAAGTGGTATTAAAACCTCTCACTTATCCAACATGTAAAATGTATTTAATTTGATTTAATTGAATAATTATTACATAGGATTTAATTATGAATTAAATCGCCAGTTTCTTTGATAGGCAGAGCAATCTTAGTAGATCAACGTTAGTCAAAATGTACATCTCAATCAATGAGAATAAAATTAAGAGCTGGTTTATTAAGTTATTAATAACATTTAGACAAAGACAAAGTATCCAATGTTAAATCTGCAGATGCAAGTTCAACTACCTTAACAAACACTAAATCCTAGGCATAAAAATAATGACATTTAACTATCACGAATGGAAAAATCTTCCAAACCAAGCGTCTCTCCATGGTGCACCTAACACATGCAGCTTGAAAACAAAGCAAAAATGAGCACCAAAGTGTGAGATACACCAAACTCCACTCCTGAGACTAGTTTGAAAATTAGATTATTGTGAGTGATGTAGAATGAAAATGAATAATAGAAAAATGGCCTTTGAAGATGTACGCTCAAAAAGCAACTACAAGAATCCCCCTCCTTCCTAGCCCACATAATTAATTTATGATTACGAGAGAACCAATAGAAAAAGCCTGGTCTGAACCACCTTTTATTTTTATTTTGGGTCATTTAACAACACAAGACATCTTTTCAAGGTTATCATTGAAATGATCCTCTCATGATGAGTATTGTGGTGACAGTGAACATTGGAATGTTGGGGTCTGGGGAAGACAGCTTGTATATATATATATATATATGCCATTAACAGACGCTTGAATGCATACATTTTTCAGTATATGTGGTCCCAATGGGAATCAAACCCATAACCTAAGTGTTGTCAGCGCCATGCGCCATACTGAGCCACACAGAACCAGAACCAGAGCCTTGTTTATAAAGAGATGGTGACACTCACAC
Organism: Aldrovandia affinis; assembly: GCA_029706075.1. Lineage (NCBI taxonomy): Eukaryota > Metazoa > Chordata > Actinopteri > Notacanthiformes > Halosauridae > Aldrovandia > Aldrovandia affinis. The sequence continues at coordinate 4,519,579 of JAINUG010000016.1, forward strand.
GCGCACACACACACACACACACACACACACACACACACACACACACACACATACATATAAATTGCCCCTCCCCCTCCCCATCCCAACAAGCTTATTAATAAACCAATAACAAACAAACAAACAAACCGATAACAAAACCAGCATTTATACCAGTGGTGGGCCGTCAGGGCCTGCAAGGCCTTCTCTGCTGGCCTAAAAAATATCTGAATCACAGACTGATGTTAATTATATTTTTCCATGAATACTTATTAAATAATTCCAAATGGTCTGTCCGCTTCCTTTCATAGCTTTTCCCCTGGTTGCGCTGCTTCCAGACGTGTATTTTCATATTAAAGCATTTAACCAATCACATTTCAGCCATCATTTGTTGCCAGGGTCAAAGAAATCTGCCTGGAGGCCTTCACAATCAGTTCTGCAGGCCCTGTAGCATAAAATAAGTGTTGATCAAACTGTTGCTTCAACCAATCAGATTTTGAGTTGGGGACACGAAGGCCTTCTAGAAGGCCTAGGTAACGTCAGCGTATTCACACCCTTTGATTGGATAGTCAGAGAGTGTCTGACTATGATGTAATGTGATTGGTTAAATGCTTTAATATGAAAATACACGTCTGGAAGCAGCGCAACCAGGGGAGAAGCTATGAAAGGAAGCGGACAGACCATTTGGAATTATTTAATAAGTATTCATGGACAAAATATAATTAACATCAGTCTGTGATTCAGACATTTGAGTGGACATTTTCAGCCCTAAAGCGAATTAAAACTTATGCCAGAAATACGACAGGGCAGGCTCGACTTTCAGCATTAGCTTCGATGGCAATAGAAAAGGACTTCTTGATGGAACTGAAACACACGGATAATCTGTACGACAGAGTAATTGAACTCTTTTTGAGGAAAGAAAGGATGGATTTTGTGTACAAATAATAAGGATTTTTGGTGAGTAAAATGTTGTTATTTTCCTAAATAATATTGCAATTTTATAAGGTTATTATTGATGCTTTTTTTATGTGTGTCGCAGCTGTAGCACCCCGGGTTTGTTTCTTCAGTAAAGGCATTTATTCTGGATACACGAGTTATCTATCTGCGATGCAACGGCAACGGGTGTCTGTTCGGTTTGTTTTTGCACTTTGTTTATTTATCTTTCTTCAGTCATGTTTCATTCTTGTTCTGTTCCCCGTCTGTCATTGTTCCTGTTCGAGTTCCTCTCTTGTCTTGTCTTGTCATGCACGTAGTCTATTGAAACTCAAACCTCCCCGGGATTTTTCTAATAATCTGATAAGGATCAACACGAACCATCGTAATGCAAATGCTAAACCTAATTTCGATAGAACTCTCCTTAAAATTGGGTTTGCTAAATATAAGATCACTAGCTCCTAAAGCTGCCCTTGTGAACGAACTGATCACTGATTATAAACTTGACATTTTAAGTTTGACGGAGACTTGGCTTAGACCTGATGAGTACATAGCATTAAATGCATCTACCCCAGTTGGATACTCTAGTTGTCACAACCCTCGACAGTCAGGCAGAGGTGGCGGTGTGGCTGTTATTTTTGACACTAGACTACGCCTTACTAAGAAATCTTTAAACACATTCCCTTCATTTGAAGTGCTTTCCCTGGGCTCCATACAGACTAATGTAGATAATAGATCTGCATTTACTTCATCTTTTATACTAGCTACTATCTACAGACCCCCTGGACCCTATGCTGTTTTCCTCTCAGAGTTTTCTGACTTTTTATCAAACCTAGCAGTTATGGCAGATAAAGTTGTGATTATAGGCGACTTTAATATTCATGTTGATAATGGAAATGATTCTCTAGTGAAGGCTTTTGCTTCTATTCTTGACTCCGTTGGTTTTGTCCAAAATGTGTCTGGGCCGACTCATTGTCATCAACATACACTGGACTTAGCTTTATCCTACGGTATTAGCATTAGCAATCTAGTTGTCTCTCCTCATAATCCTGTGCTCTCTGACCATTTCCTTATTACGTTTGAAATTCATGCTACCACTGCTATTAGATCAAAACCAGTGTTCTACTTTAGTCGCTCCCTAAATTCCTCTACCATACCTAACTTTGTCAGCCTGTTCCAAGAATCATTTACTGTTAATCAGGATCCCACTAGTCTACAATCTATTGATCAGCTGACTGACAATCTAAATTACACCCTGCGCAACACACTTGATGCTGTTGCGCCTCTCAAAAAAGAAAAAAACTAGCCAAAAGAAGCTTGCACCATGGGGAAATTCTATGTTAGTACTATATAAAACATCTAACTAATATATACAAAGTGTAATTAGAAAGTAAGAAGGAAGTCATTAAAACAGAAAAATTGGTACAGTTACATTAGAATTACAATGCATTAGACGTTCCAATGAAAAACCGTACAAACAGAATTTCATTAGTCCCGTCACTTCACTGGCTTCCTATAAACTATCGTGTAGACTATAAGGTACTCCTCTTAACTTATGCATGACACCCTCTTACTTGACGGAATGAAACATGACTGAAGAAAGATAAATAAACAAATCTCGAAACAGACACTCAAAACATAACAATAAGATGGCTTTTATAGCCATAAAATAGTTATTGAGGGGTGGATTGATTCAGACGGAGCACTACTGAAGGCCTAGGTGTGAAATGCACGGCCCGCCACTGATTTATACAGATGATCTACCTGAACATACACTGAATATCGAGCTAGCTGTCTGTAGCTTGTGTCAGTGTGTTTGAAACTAAACATGTTTTCATATTTAGCCAGCTATCTGGCTAGTAGCACAATCGGATGAATGACATATTTAACATCAGAGAACAACCCTCCCGTTGTTGTAGCTTCAGCAAACAAATCAATGGCAGCTAGTCTTTGTCTTAATTGATTTGATGGTCAAAAAAAGCTGAGTCCCCACAGGTATTTAGAACAGAAAGGCACAATACAAAATGATTGTGTTTTGCCACAGCTTTCCTTGAGCAATGTTGACTGAAACACATCGTAGAGTTAGCTAATGCCCCCTCCATACTCTCACAGAAGACATGTCAAATACAACTAGTTATTGTACTGCAAGAAATCCAACAGGTGACATATAGCTAGCAAGATAGCTTATAGCAAAATGGCTGAGGTTCAGAATGTCGGATATCATAGAGGATTTGCCAATATAAGGGTATTCCTTTGTCCACTATATAATTATTACATTTCCTTGGAACAAAAACACTAACTGCTAAAACAATGTAACTGACTAACAGTTTTGGTGTGGAACGTTGGAAATTGATTTTGTTCTTTTATTCTGCCCCTAGGAAAATTTCATCCATTTCCAATTTTTGGTTCCATCCGCTAAGTCATTTCTATTCCCTGTTTTAAATCTTTCTCATATTCCTAATGCACAGTATCATACATTCCACATATTCCAGATTTTTGTTCATTTCTCTGTAAAGAAAAATGTTTTCTTTTACAAATGTTTTATAACTTAATTAGTCATATTCATGAGAATCTTCATCATGATATTCTCATAACCTGTATGTATACTGCATAGAATAAGATATTGCTGTGAAATATTTTTGTACCATACCTTGTAAAACATCATAATAAACCAATATATATAGACCCAAGCAGTGAAGTGAATTACTTATTTATGTCGTGTTCAGGTGTTGATGTATTTACCTTTCTGTGGCAGATTGTTTTTTATGCTCCCAAGAAAGTGTTTGAAAATTAAATGTGGGATGTCAAATCTTTCCTTTTTAATGTTTTTCTACTAAATCCTTACGCCCTTTATGGATAGGGGAGTGAGGATTAAAAAAAAGGCCTAATAGACTAGCCAATCTCCCCGGTTAAATTAAATTTTGAAGCATACAGAAGTCTATTACAGAAAATTAGAAAGAACTAACATCTCAGCAAGGCCACCACTCACTTATATTGAGTTTTTCCTGTAGCCTCTGGATCATTGTGCGTACCTGTCGATAGACTGCAATTCATTGTTGAGTGTTGTGCTGACAAACCGCTGCGCATTAACGCTCCCCTCACTTCCCAGGGCCCCGAGGTTTGGCACAAAGAATTGCTCGGCTGCTTTCCTCGATCTTGCACTTGGAAACACTGCAAAAAACAACAACAACAACAAAAAATAAATTGATAAAATAAAGAGTGGACACAAAGCCTTTACTTGAGTCAAAGTACAGATACCCTGATAAAATGTTACTCCAGTAAAAGTAAAACGTCCTACATTTAACCCCATTTGCCTTTGAAATGTAGGGGAGTGAAAGTAAAAAATAAAAGCAAAAATGGAAATACTTAAGTAAGCACAGATACTTTAAAAAAGTACTTAAGCACAGTGGTTTACTTAAGTAAAGTAAATGCCCTTCGTTAGTGTCCACCGCTGAAAATAAATCAATGGAATTGAAAAAAGCACACGTGTATTTATTTGGATAATTTAGATTCACATTTTCATAAGATTTTTTAAAAAGAGACTCCAGATGAACAAAGTGTTATAGATTTTAAGTCTTATAAGATCTTTAAGCCAAATATAGGACGACGTGCAAAGGATGTTATTACTTATGTCAGAAACGTGCATTTTAAATCATACGTTTTTAACAAATAACAGCAGCACAAGGGAGCTCATCAAAACCTTTCAGAGAATTTTAGAATAAGTGTAAATAATATCCTGACTCATATGCTAGTTCAAACTGGTTTTGCACATGGGCAGTCAAGGGCAGAATTCATTTTCCGTCAGTTTTGTCAACGCCCTGAATAAAATATGAGACATTTTTATGAGGAGTGTAAAGGATATATATATATATACATTTATTCACTGAAAGATTATTTGTGAAAACAATGTGTGTTTTTAATATGTGTGTGTCCCCTAATTCATCTTTCTGTGCTTAAATATGAGTAACAGCAGTGACAGTGTTTTCTCCACGCTCCAAATCAGAGCCCTTTTATCAGTGACAAAGCGAGTTCTCCTTCGGGCCTGTCTCCCCGGATAAACCGGGCCCAGCACATCCGTGGGCCCAAATCAAGTCTGCGGGCTCCCCCGACAAATCCCTCAGAAGCGTCGTCCATGCGCTGCACGTGCATGCCGAAAGATAATTTTTCAGCAGCTAATCAATAATGCAACAGAAAATTGCATTTAAATAAACATTAGCAGCCTCCTTAATGAACAAAACCTCATCTGCAATTTGTCAGTGCCATAAGTGTTGTGCCACTTTGATGTTTCTATAAATATTCCTATTTTATTTCGTGGGGGGATGGGGTGTGGGGGTTAGGGGCTGGCGTGTGTGGGGGGGCGGGGGCTTTAACAAAAAAAGAATGCATGCACACTGTAATTATCTCAGTTCCTTCAGACTACCACTGATTCTATACATCAATTAACTGCCACCACCACGGTTTACATGTTTAAAAATGTAAAAAAACTAAACACTAACTTTTATTTCCTTGTGTTATAGGTATGGCGTGCAGCTGCCAATGATGATGTCTATTGCAGTATTACTACACTGATCTCTTGCACTAACCATGATTAATCTTACCATGTTACCATTAATCTTACCATGTTTAAATGCACTTTTTGTTAGTCGCCCTGGATAAGAGCATCTGCTGAATGCTGTAAATGTAGTTTCAGAAAGTATTTTTTACGTGAAGCATAGACAGGTGATCTATATAAATCAAGTCAAACAGGAATCATCGGGGGTATGTGAAAGACAAAAGGTGACACTACCCATATGGGGAAAAAGTATGGGAGTGTTATATTTAAAAGAGAACATTCCACGTGATATAAACACTGTGCAAACTGAGAACTGGGGAAATTAGATTCTTCCACCATGCACACAATGCTGCAGAGGGATTTCAACCACAGAAATAAGAACAATTTATGTGCGTGTGTGTGGGTGGGGGGCAGGGTTCTTCTTGAAAAATGCACCGCTTGCAGCCAAAATGTCTTCATTATTTTCCTGGGTACGTGGAGGGTGGTTCCTAATATCTCATTCCAAAACCGTGCGAAAAAAGGTCCCTGTTAAGACTCTATATTAAATCCATTAGCACTGCACCTCAACATGCTGCAAAACTACAGTATTTTAGGATTTTAGGGTAACAAGAAGCTAGATGAGAAACAGCAGCAATAGGGAGTTGGTTTGTCAGAGAGCAGCATCGCACACACACACACAGTAGACAGCGTTCTATACGAAGCAAAGGCCATACGCTCTAATGATGTGATCCCCACACCGAGAAGGTCTAGTGAAGCTATATGCCGTATGCTTACATTTCGTTATTCTCATGCAAATTCCCAGGTTACAGCAGCGTCAGAGACAAATTATACGATTGATTTCTTGCAAACACAATTACAGACGCATCATGCATATTCATTCTGATGAATTTATTGTACAATGTGAACGTTAAAATAAATCAATTTAAATAAATATAAATTAATAGATACAATAAACAAGCAAACTGAAATGATTGCAGTTGAAAAGTGAAGGGCCTCTTCGTAAATGATTATGGTGAAGTCATTTAGCACCTCTTATCCTGGGCGATAAACAATGCAGGTGCCTCACGTGTGAACAGTAAAAGAAAACACATCGATATAAAAGACAGCTGTAAAATGGCCAAACATTGAAAGAAAAAAAATCTTACTCAACACATAAAGCAATCCCAGAAGGAAACGGTGCAATCAGAACAAAAAGAATAGAGACACCCCCCACCCCCTCACCCCCCATCCCCCAGTCTTCCATGTGACGCTGTGATTGGTTCCTTAACTGCATGTGCTTTCTCTTGCCATCCCAAACTGACCACGTTTCTTTTAAAGTAAAACCCACTCCTGAGAGAGATTGTTCAAACGGGTGACAGACAACCCGGCTGCGAGCGTTCTGGGTTTCGAGGAGCCACATTAGAGGCGTAAAGAAACCATGAAGACCGTTTAGAAAAAGGGAGCGTTGCATTGTTTGCCTTTTGCGGCCCTTCCTCCTCATGCTCCACATACAGATGTCTGGTGCTCTTTTCTCATTCTCAGTTACATCCATCCGTTCCCCGTGGCTGCACTGGGTTTGTTAGGAACCCTTTGTTCCTGCTTACTGTAGTGTTAACCATTCTGCTCTTCTTAATCTTACATTTAACACCTCTTATTACACCATTATTTTTCCTGTAAGATTATCATCTAACGGCAAGCAATCTCTAACACTACTTTGTCCGTATCACTGTGCGTGTGCGTGTGTGTATGTGCGTGCGTGTTGATATGTAATTTTATATTCTGTAAATATTTTTGTATGGTACATTTCCCTGGATAAGGGACAGCAATAACACTACTACTACTGCTACTACTAATAATAATAGTTATTATTATTATTATTATTCCTGTTGCTGTAACCAGCGCTTTTTCCGATGATTGCCAATCATCTCTGGTTTTATGATGTCACAATGCTATGGTAAATAAACAACAATAAACAGACTATGGAAAGGAAAATAAGAATTGATCTTACGTGTCAAATTTAAGATATAATTAATATTGAAAAAATTATTAATACAATTATGCCATGCCTATATACATTCCCTATGCAAGGTAGAAATATATTAATCCAGATGATTATGGCAAATTATTATTACTCTCAAAGGGGATCGATACCAACTACTATGGGAATAATATTATGGCTATAAGATGAAACCGCATATGTAACATGCAATCAAATGATCACTTTCCAGCAGGCTTCCATGTTTATGCACAGATAGCTCAGCTTGCAGCCTGTACTGTGTACTATCACCCTCAACCTGGGCAATGGAGTTAAACCGACGTCAGACAGAACTTCCTGTAGCTCAACCCAACCTCACTCTCAATTAAGCTAAACCGACGTCAGACAGAACTTCCTGTAGCTCAACCCAACCTTACTCTCGATTAAGTTAAACCGACATCGATTAAGTTAAAGACAGAACTTCCTGTAGCTCAACCCAACCTTACTCTCGATTCAGACAGAAGTAGCTAAACCTTACTCTCAATGAAGTTAAACTGACGTCAGACAGAACTTCCTGTAGCTCAACCCAACCTTACTCTCAATGAAGTTAAACTGACGTCAGACAGAACTTCCTGTAGCTCAACCCAACCTTACTCTTAAAGGTGGCATCGGATCACATGGCATGGGCCATTTTCAGGATTTTTTTCAAAATTATGATGAATGGATTCTATTTGTTTTAAATAAATACACAACATTTTAGCATTATAAATGGCCACAGCCTGTTACAATATCGTTAACGAAAGCTTAATTCTTAATTAAATTGAAATGATTTTACAAGAACAAACAAAACTCAACCAGTGCAGTTCGGTGTGTGCTTATTCAAGTTTGCTATCATGATACCACGAGTGTTGTAAATATATTACATGGGGCGACAGGGTATGTGTCCTGTTGGTATTTGGTCTAAATAGTGGATGAAATAGGCATTTGGTAGAAATTGTATTTGGTCTAAAATAGTGATTCCAAAACAGCACAACCCACAATCCCACAACCTCCCCAGATATGGAAGTTAAGAAAAATGTCTGGAGGAAAAAATTTTTATTTCTCAATCAATCAATTATCCCTAACTGATGAACCACCTGTAATTACATTTAACTGTTTAACATGTAACTCCATTTCTGTAATGGAGGCCAGAAATAACAGATAAAAGGAATGCGGGTATCTCATATGGAATTGTTATTCGGAAGGGAAATATTGCTCAAATAACAGCTAAAACTAATATATAATACTATATTATGTCATAAAGCATGATATATAATAAACTATGACCCTTAGACAAGCAATCAGTACAAATACAAGTTCTTCTATATACATATGAATGTGGAAAAAAGGTGGGAGGTACCAAAGACTCAAATCCGGGGGTGGAGGGGGCGTGATCAGGGAAGGTGGTCTGTTTTCTGCTTACTTGTGCCTTCCACGGAGTAACAGAAAAACCACTAAAGTTGTCAAAGTGGGAGTCTGACCTCTGGTTGATGGCACAGAAAGAGGCAGCAGGGAGTCCCGACGAAGTGATTTCTCCTCTCCCCACTGCTCCTGAAGTTAAGCCAAGACTGCTCGCAGAGAAGACGTCTGGTCAACTCGGTCTCTCTCGATAGTGCTGAATCGAGACAGCGTCTTCAATTTTTTTTAATTTTTTAAATTTAAGATTTAGTACTGAAATATGAGTTTTTAATTACTCAGACTTCTTAAACAATATCGATTTAAATAATTTAGATGTTGGCAAAAGCAAACAGTGAGTTTTGTAACGATATCAGCGTTGCAGTTAGAGGAGGGGAGGGAGAAAGCTATGAATAGGGCACAGGAACCGCTCTATAGTTAGTTAAGCTACTGCAATAATGTTTGCTGATGTTTAATGCGGTGTGGCCCAATTTTACATCGCAACTGCGCAGTACAAATGAATATGAAGACAGCATCATTATATCTGAGCCCTCGCAGAAAACTCAAATCGGACTCCCTTCTCATATCAACACTGATGACCGATGACAAGTTAGTTATGTAACTAGGTACCTAAAATTGAAGTGTATTCTGTTGTTTAACAATGCCTGCCCTGTATCTACCTCGTTCATTCAAACTGCAATTCACCTCCTGGCCAGCAGATTTGGTTTGTTGTTCGTATAAATTTAGAGGAAGGCACAGTACGGCCCAGAAATGTATTTTTGACATCAGTATAATAGCTGTTATTTTATGCCAACTAGTGAGAAGGAACCTGCAAACCAAGCCAGCTACAATGATTAGTCTTGTTCTTTCGTGTAAGAAATGCCACAAACCAATGCTGCTATGTATCTCTGAAAGGAAGGATTTTTAGGTAGGTGGGGTTTTAAAAATGAGTGTAGTGTAACTAGCCTCACATGTCTGTTAGCTGGGTGCTAAGTACAAGTTGAACAACTGTTAATTGTATATTTGAATGCGGTAAGTAGCCTATGTTTTTATGATGTGAGTGTAATGGCATTTTTTAGTTAAAATTGACCTGAAATCTGTGTCACTAACTGCAGTGTGTTGCTACCCCATTTGAAGTGCTTCTCTCTGAAGAATAGGAGTCAAAGGCAAAACGAGGGCATAACATTTGTTACTGAGAAGAAAAAAATATGTATATATATCATCTCCCAGAAGTCAGACAGCTGGGCAATTTTCAAAGCAAAAAAATTGCAAACACGAGATAGATTCGAAATTTGGGACTGGAACTTGGAACTTGGGACTTGTTAACAACGGGATGTGATGTCACCCTAGCGCGTACCTAGCTCGCCTCGGCGAGTGCCGTTATTGCCAAGCGCGCGGTGCTGAAGCCACGAACGCCGCGAGAGGGTTTAACCGCCTTAAGTATGCTATCATGGGAGTCTCTTGTGGCTGACTTTTTTATTTGCTGTAGTCAGGTTAATGAGTCCACCAGCCCACTTGATGTCGAGAGCCCCGCGACAATGAAATCTCTCATTAGACGCTGCCTGGCACGGCACACCCAGACAAAGGGACATTCACAGTGGCGGATGCCTTTATGCTCCCGGTTACTGCCAGCCTGTGGAGCCGCGGCCCGTGGCATCCGTCCCACACACGTCCTGGCGGCCGTCCAGTGACACGGCGACCCTCTCCCGCGCGCGCGGAGCATTTGCCAGCCCGGGCAACAGCGGTGCGCAGATACGCCAGGCGTGCGGCAGTGCTGGCCGGCCGCCAGCGGATCACGGCGGAGCCAAGCCTGCTGCATTTCAGCTGCGCTCCCATTAAGCACCCCCATCCCCCCCCACCCCCACCACCACCAACCCCCCTCCATCTCTCCGTCCTGCACAGTTTCACATTGTCTGCAGCGCAACGGCTTCCCATTTCCAAAACTATGAAATAAAAAGAGGGGTTCTGCCCCTGACCATAATAATCCAGTTTCTTAAGACCAACAGTAATTTCCCATTGAATGTGACTCAATGGCAAAGGCCTGACAATTACTCCTGTCTGTGACTGGGGAGTGTTATCAGCCAGTAAGCAGGTGTACCTCTTTAATAAGAATCTCACAGGGCGTTCTGGTAAATAGCCATCATCTTGAAATTCAACTGTTTTTTTTCTTTCTTATCCCCTTGCAGTATTCATGAGATCATGTGCTTCATGGTTCTCGTGCAGGTTAGAGGGAAACGTGCTCTCTTTTTAACCAAATTAGCTGTGGTGGAAATATTGCTCTCTATTAACGGTGGGAATATTAACTCTATTTGTCAAACCTCGAGCGTGATCAAAGAGACAATTTGATCTGTGAAAAGCATATTTTCATTTAACGCGTTGAACAAACTCGAATTCAGTCCCCAAAATTTTAAAAATTTAATTCTATTTCAAATATTTGCTTGAAATGCTTGTATTGAATATTTCAAGAAAACATGTTCTTTAAATAAATTACATGTGTAGCATTATCTGTACGTATTACATGCGGACGTACTGTACATGCACACACACACACATACACACACATAACCGTGCGCAAATCGATAAGGTGCAGAGATAGTAAGTTCAATATGACCTCCCAGCAGGGCATATTTGCTTTAACGAAAAGCAATATCTTTCCAGGTATGGGGTCAAGAGAGTTAAATATTCCCTGCATAAACAGTTCCCACTTTTTGTTCACGCTATTTATAGAATGCAAGGAGAAACAGCTGAGCTGACTGCGGTGATGTCACATTCGGTGATGGAATGCTTTGTTCCACAGCGTGTGCGCATGCCACCTGGGTCTGCGGGAGACGCTGTGTGCTGCCTGCAGAAGCAAGATGGTGTAAACATGCCCCCCCTCCACCCCCACCCCCCTTTATTCAACTGTGCCAATCAATCAATACGGGGACTGATGACACAGAGATCACCTCTAACCCCCACGGGAGGGTCTGCTCTACTGTCCTGCATCATGCGGTTTGGCAACAAAGGGTCTCTTTTCTCTCTCTCTCTCTCTCTCTCTCTCTCTGTGTTGGTGCAACCCAAAGGTTTTTTTCTTCTTGTAGAGATTTCTTCCTGTCAATATATGGAGATGTATATATACATTTTTTTATATATATATATATACACATATCCGCTGTTGAGTTTCCCATACGTCGAGCATTAAGAATGCGGGTCGGCTTGTTCTGCGATTTCCATTGTTTGCGTGCGTGCACGACGGGAGAGGAGTGGAGGCATCGATGGGGCATTATGCTCTTATATATTTTTAGTAAGCCTTTGGGCACTTTCGGTGTCCCTAAAAGAACATGGTTGCCTAGCAACCATTATTGTTGCCATGGAGATTCACGTGTAAGCAGCTGCTGCAATCAGCATTAACTCGAGGCACATATTCTCCTCATTCCAGCACTCGCGCAGGGGCAAGCAAATAGGACAGCGCGTAGACGTTAACCGGAAGTCTCTAAAAATAATCACTGTAAATTAAGTATTATTTATTGACCGTATTATGACAAATTCTATAGTAAATGATGATATTTTAATGGCGATGCTTTACTGAAAGCATTTCAGGCAGAATTTTACACTTGTACACTGAAAGGGTCATTCAGTCTAATCCCTATCATGTTTTGACCCCGATGAGTATAGAATTTAAGCAGGTATTTCAATTATTATACATGTATAATTATTACACTGTTTTTTTAAAATATACACCATAGAACTAGGAATAAGGTATAAGAATTATGTGTGTATGTGTATTTGTATGTGTGTGTGTGTGTGTGTGTGTGTGTCTGTGCGCATACATCTGTGTGTAAAACACTTGATTGAATTCTTTAATCAAAGTTAAGGATAAAGCAGAGCAGTTAGATTGAATGTCCCCAGGCAAATTCCTTGAAACAATAAATTGCACAGTATAGAGTATGTCCTCCTATTCACTTTTAAAGACATTACTGCTGGTGTGGATACTATACATTTGCCTTCTAAATATTATATAACACAAATTCCCTTAACACAAATCCATTTTTGTAGGCCTTTCTTGTCTAGTGACTTTATTAAATTATATTAAACAGAGGAAATAAATTAGCAGTATTAGCAGACCAATAAAGCAAAACATGTTGCCTGAATCTCTGCACTGGACTGCACAGAGAGTATTTCTGCTGTATTGTGCCATCTGCCTGCAGTTACCAAGTGAATAAATGACTTTCTGTAATAAAGGTGGGAATCCTACATGACAACAATGAGCACGTGAAACAAAATACTGCAGGCAGAGAGCACAGGCGAGGAATGATCTACTGCACCCAACGCGTGACAACTGCATTCCCTACACACTGTGACATTAACAAACGCATCGCATCTGAAAATGTGTACTGATGCCCGTTTGTGACATTACTCAAAATCTGTGTGTTATAAAACACTGCTAAGTCACCCATGCTAAGAGTGAGGGGGCTGAGCTTCTTACAGTGGCATAAAAAAACCACTACTTCTGTTTTCAGAGGAATTTTGAGCATTTTAATATCCATTTCAAAAATCCATTGTGTAATTCTGTTCATTTGGAACGTTTGCATATGTTCTGGCTTTTCGGCTAATGATATTGAAACCCAAATTCAGAGAGAAAAAGGAATTGCTGGAGATAAGCTTTTTATTTTTCACATATGTTGTTTAATGTTCATATAATAACATAAACAAGACGAGGACCATACAGACCCCTCAAAGGCTAGCACCAGGGCAATGTCACTCCTTTTTCACAGCACAATCTGTTGTTAAGAATGAGACTAAAATTGTTAAATGACATGAAAAAAAACTTCAACAAATGTCACCAGTGAACTTAATAAGGTATTTATGTATTTACTTACATCCTATGTACTGTATATGAATGAAGAAAAATATTTTTTGATCAAAGAGTGGTTCTGTCCTTTTAAAATTATTTTATTTCAAACAAAAAGCAGTTTTATAAAAAGCTTTATGTGCTGTCTGGGTCATCCAAGTCAACTGTGAACAAACCACATCAAGCACTTCTGATCAAATCAAAAGCATCATGCTTTTATTATGGTTTCTACAAAATCATAAAAAACTAAAAGCAGGCTTATTTTGTTATGGATCAAGAATTCTTCAAATGCAGAATTTAAAAAAGACTAATTATTATTATTGTTATTAATATTATGATTATTATGGCATTGTGTCCATACTAGTCTTGTTCAGCATGTCAAAACATATTTCTAATCTTGTTACAATATAAATACAAATATAAAATTAATTAATTAATAAAAATGTAAAACTTCAGTGAAGGAAGGTTTTAATGGCACAGATTGGAAACGGCTGAGAAACAGCACACAAAAAGAACCAATGCACAGCATTTATTCATTTATTTGGGGTGGGGGTGGGGTGCAAATAAAAACAGATCACAAAGCATCACACATGAAGAAAATTTGATGTGAATGAGGAACGATAATATGCAGAAATATTCTAACTTCAAGCCGATTTATTATGATAAAAAAAAAACTGATCTCATTAACTAAATAGCACATATTCAACACAGCAGGGTAAATGCATCATACCAAATTACTTCCACAACAAAAGCTGCCTCGCCACATCAAGTTATCAGAAGACATTTTGATATTAATATTACATCCAAGTATGTAAAATAAAGAATTATGCATATAACTCCAAAAATGGAATTTATCATTAAAAATGAGCAAAAATTGTACTCTTCCAGAAACAAGCACGTATTAACAGTTGACCTATATTTTCTCTTCAAATCTAAATCATTGAAGGATGATTTGGGCAATTAACGCCATCTGAATGCCTTTGTCGACTTGAATTTCAAATTCCTTGCATTTCATTTTTTTTTTTTAGAGACAACCTTTCTCTATAAATAGTTGTTTCAAAGACAGGGCTTTTTGTTGTGCAATATCTGAATGCATGTTGGTTTGGTATGGTTTTGACTCGATGGCACAAACCATGGCGAACAAATGTTTTGACTCCAAGTGTACAAAGGCTGACATCGGTGATCCAACACCAGCCAGTTAGTATTCAGCGGCAGGTGTACTGCACTGATTTCTAATACCGCATCGGCTTGTAATGAGAGGCAGAGCCAGCTGACCTTTTTGGCTAAATGTTTTCATCAAGGTTCCCTCGTTTTTTTTAAATGGGATTAACGGTGTGACCTGAAGAGGGTCTGCTGTGTCAGCGCTTGCCTGGAGATTGATCGAGTTATTTATTTATTTGGGGATTTTTGTCAGACGGCTAAAGAGGTCTGCCTGGTAGAGCCGCCGAATGCCCTGTCCCGCATCCCAACTAGGCCCTGCTGCGGATCTCAGCCAACGGCCCTTCACCTCAGTCAATACACAGGAAAAGTCAACTGCGTTGTATTGGCATCCGGTAAATGAAGAAACAATAATCATTCGTCTTTAATTAATGTATAAAGTTCAATTTCATGGGATTTCTCTGTGAACATTAAAGGCTGTATCAAGTTTTTTTTTAAAGCCAGTTTGAATTATTAATATTTGAAAATAATAATTGTTCTTTGAGAGGTTGCTTTCGTTTAATTGATGCGTATGGCAATGGTAAGGCATTAGAAGTATTGCCTCATTGCTTAGCTGAGAGCCAGTGAACTTGAAATGTGAAAACTCAAGTAATGGAGGCTAAGGCGCTATCCTTCAACTGCCCTCCATTTACAGATTACAGGCCACACCCCTGTAGATTAATTTATCCAATTATAAGAGCCATGCAAAAGAGTGCATCCGGTGGTGTAACGGTCAAAGCATTCGGCCGGAATGCAAGTTGCCCACTACAGCTGGGGATCGAATCTGGCTGGCAGCGATTGACTGTCTGCCTCAGGGGGAGGCGAGAGGGAGAGCTGGCACAAGCTCGCTGAGAAGTGCGAAGGGTGTCCCTGTAAAGTAGGCGGGCGAGTTCCGTCTCAGAGGAGGTGGACCATTGCCGGCGTCGGGGTATTAGCTTGACGGGCGGTGGGCTTGTGTGGGAGGGCAAATCAAAAGAAAGAGGGTACAACTGGCCACCAAATTGGGAGAAAAATGAGGGAAAAATCTGTAACAATTTTTTAAAAGAGAGTGCATCCATGACTCCATGCCTCAGACACTACTGAGGTGAGGCTCCAGGCTAGTTCAGTCTCCTGACACTTTCTGTTCATTGCCATTTTTTTGCTCCTACATCTGAAACTTAGAAAACATCCACGCAACTACAAAACAACAGATTTGTGTACTTTCTGAAAACTATTGGCTCAATTTGATGCTTGGGGGAGAATCACATCGTACAACCAGTGTCAAATCATGTTTGCATATTTGCATCATACTGTACACCTAATGATAGTCGAGGGCCAAAAAGTCTTCCGCTTTTGGAATTATGCGTCTTACTACAGATTTATATTGACATTTTTACTCTACACAATAATGCCTGCATTGCACTGTACACCCCCAAGATAGATTAGCTATACGTGCTGATTCATATCTGGCAACAAATCGCATGTTATAAGCCTTGACGGGAGGGAAAATTATGAACCCAGGTGTTTATGACCTTCTTTTTTGTTATGTCGTTTGCTGTTTCTTTTTATATCTAGTTTTTGTACAAACTAGATAAAATGGGAAGTCTTAAATTTAGCTGGCTAACGGTTTCTTACTTGAGGGGAAGAGAGAGACACGATGAAAGGAATGTCTCTTGCATTTAACACATTTAGTTATACATAAGGTAAAAAGAGTAATGGGTAGCACAGTTAAGGTGCAAT
The DNA here is from genome assembly GCA_029706075.1 of Aldrovandia affinis. Classification (NCBI taxonomy): domain Eukaryota; kingdom Metazoa; phylum Chordata; class Actinopteri; order Notacanthiformes; family Halosauridae; genus Aldrovandia; species Aldrovandia affinis. Next base: position 4,536,175 of record JAINUG010000016.1, read on the forward strand.
GATGTACTTACAATTTTAAATAACGAAACAGCGTGTAAAGAACCTGTATTATTGAAATAGTTTACTGGTAGCCGGCTGTGGTGATACAGTAGATGCATTTCCATCCAGAACAGCTTGGCCACGGTCAGAAAAGTCCGACACCACGCTGAGCAAGCAAGCAAGCTTTAATGGGGTGTCTTTGAATTCACAGAGCAGCATGTTCACCACGTGCACTAAATGTTGGCTCATTGGATGTGCATTTCTTTTTTTATGCTTTTCCCCCTTTTTCTCCCAATTCGGAATGACAAAATGTATGCTTAAGCAATGTTCGCTGGACCTCCGCTGCCAATTTGGGAGAGCGTAGACGAGCCATGAGACATGTGATATCAGTCCCTGCTTCTGTTCACTCCACTGTCTACAAATGAAGCTTGTACAGACGTGAGTTGTAGGAATACACTTCATGTGCAGCTTTACACCGGCAGGCTGTGGGCACCCGATTGACCAGCGGGGGTCGCTGTTACGCGATGGGACACGGACAATCCGGCCAACCGAATCCCTCCCTCCCTGGGTGATGCTACCACCAATTATGCATTGTTGATGGTCACAGTTTTTGGCACCGGCATGGTCTGGATTACCAGGCCATCCGCACATTGAACAGTGCCTTAACAGGATGAGTCACCCAGCAGCCTGGATGTCCATTTTCAATTTACATACATCTGTGAAAGGCTTTGCATATAGGAGGCAAAGGGTGCAAAAAAGTTCTACAGCAGCTGTGAACACATGCGTTTTTTTAAATGCGTTTTTTTTAATTAACAAGACAAATTTCTTCCGTTTGTCCAGATTACTCACTGGACTATACATTTGTTCAAATAGTTCAATTTTTGCAGGTCTTTTTAACTGTCAGTCATGCATCTGTCAGTACTGAAGCAGTGTTCATCATATCTGTGCAAGGAGGAATAATGAAAAATGTATAGTGATTTTGTGTTATTAATTAAAATTATTCAGGAATAAGAATAAACCTAAAATGATGAGGCCAAACGGGTATCACAAGTTAATTGACAGAAATGCAGGTTTTGACATAAAAGCCTACGGGGTTTTCAAAATGTTACATTGAGTTATACTATGTTTTAAATTTGGTGTGAATACTTGCAATTATTTTTAATAGTCGATCAAAATGAAGGGGGAAAACAGATAGATCAAATGAATGAATAGTTGAATTAGATCCATTAAAAGTGTTGGTCAGTGGATGGCTAGTTGGCCAGCTAGACCTGCAGTGGCCTGGCCTCTACCCCCCTTCACCTGCAGCTGTGCCTCTAGGTTGTGACAGACAGGTACACGGTGACAAGACCCAGCCAAGTGATGCAGAAAGACTATGAATTCCCTCTAACCCAATTATTGTGTGCCTGGAGTTTCAAAGAAAGTTTGAGATACCTTGTTAAAGTGAAATGTCATCCAAATGAAACAATACTTTAAAGCTAGGGAAAATCATAACATAAGACATATGTATATGTAATAAAAGCTTGTTTATTAATACGGAACTGCATTTACAATGCACACGTATGATCTGGCCTCTATACTCATCATACTTTTATGGTACGTAATGTACACATACATTATTCATTTATTGGGCAATCTTATATGGCATGCGAAGTTTAGCACAGATTGTCCATCTTAGGGATAAAAAATTAAACAAGCACAATGCAGTGTCATATTAGTGAATGGAGGAACAGCAATGCATCATACTGGGTCCCAATGTAAGAGAAAGTAAAGTTTAGATTTTTAAGACTGTTTAAAACACATTTACTCTGCTGGTGCTCATTTCTGTATTAGACGATAGTGGTGAACCAATATTACTGTTATGGGCCGTATGCATGCATGTCTAATTATTTTAAAAATAAGAAATTAAATTGATTTCAAACTGGGTGCAAGCGCCTTACTGCTTCAATACATACTGTATATTAATGCTGTGCAACTGGCATGTGTAAATTAAGATAATGTAATTGCATGTCCATGAACACAGGGCTAGCTGAGCCAGATATTTTGAATGTCTGACTTAACGTTAAATTGACAACCTCCCCCCCGTTTTAATAGGCCCGCTTTGATTCTCCAATCTCCAGCTCAATCGTCATTCCAACGTTGGCAAACGGGCCTCCGAGCGTCTCCCGTGTTTGAGCACAAGCTCTGAAAATGCATCGCCTGCCGTAGGCTCAGGGGTTTGCCGCGTGGAGGTGAGGAGCCGGCGCTCCGCGGTGAGATGTCAATCACGGAGCGATGATATAAAATGTATAGAGTTACATTTAAAATGAAGGTATCAAATCTTTAGCGGAGGGATGGGGGGGATTGATGAGAAAATCCCATTTTTCCATCCATTCGAAATTATTTAATGTCAGCAGCTTGACGTAGGAAGACTGGCAGTACAGGAAAACCTGCATTTAAATGATTTCATCAGAGGACGGTGTAGCAATGCATGCGTGCGTGTGGCTCGGACAGACGTGTCATGTGTGTCAAATGACATCATTTCAGAATACAAACACTATCAACATCACGTTTTGTCAGCGTGATTGAATCATGGGATTGCGTGCATCCCAAGCAGTGACTAGCAGTATTTTTTTTATATAATTGCCAATTTAATTTCACCTTTGAATCTGATGTTAGGCAACCACATTGACCTGTTTTTATTGCCTTTTGGCAATTTTGCATAAAACAAAATAAAATCTATAAATAGGAAAAAACATTGTCAGATAGATACAGTGCAAGCATTGTTGAGGTCAGCACACTGTTTAATGTTACTCCTTTGCTGTAGCCCAGTAATTCAGTGTGTTCTTGGCATTGGCTGTGGTAGCAGCTATCTGGCACAACAGTTCTGCACAATACCAGAACTGACACCAAAATTAAGGTCGACTTTGATCCTCTAGCTATTCGAAAATATTCAAAACTTAACAAATGTCCGTTAAATGTTTTTTTTCAACCAAAGGCGTTTTAAAAAAGAATGGTGCCAATACTACTACATTTACAGTAGCTTCCAGATACACACACACACACACACACACACACACACACACACACACTCACACACACACACAGGTAACTAACAAAATAAAGGAAACACCAACATAAAATGTCTTCATAAGGTGTTGTGCCACCAAGAGCCACCAGAACAGCTTCAATGCACCTTGGCATAGATTCTACAAGTGTCTGGAACTCTATTGGAGGGATGCAACACCATTCTTCCATGAGAAATTCCATAATTTGGTGTTTTGTTGATGGTAGAAAATGCTGGAAAATGCTGTCTCAGGCACCGCTCCAGAATCTCCCATAAGTGTTCAATTAGGTTGAGATATGGTGACTGAGACGGCCATGGCATATGGTTTACATCATTTTCATGCTCATCAAACCATTCAGTGACCACTTATGCCCAGTGAATGGGGGCATTGTCAACCTGGAAGAGACCACTCCCATCAGAATATAAATGCTTCACCATAGGATGAAGGTGATAACTTGCAATGGCTTTGTATTTATTGCCATTTACCTTGCCCTCTAAGTGGACCTAATCTATACCAGGAAAATGCACCCCACACCATAACAGAGCTGTCAGAACCCCTCATTTAATCCTTTAAATGAAGGATTTTCATTTATTTTGCCAGATACCTGTATCTGATGCTTATAATGGTCAATATTTACTTCTATCGTGACTGAAAGACTCAATAGTTTTACACAACATTACGGTTTAAAATATGCCTGTAGGAGACAGAGTTATTACACAGTTACTGTCCACGCAAATCTCCACCAACTGCATCGACTGTCATCATAAACGTGACTATAAATATCTTCAAAGGCGAACTCTTTATAAAATTACTCTTAATACTACAGTTTAATTTGTGTTAGGGTCAAACTACTTGAATTCGGGAGGATTACATGGCTGAATTATCAATCAAACTATATATTTAAAGAAATGTTTAAAGAAGGGGTGTCAGAAGACCGCAAAAGTTTGAGAATAACGCCATTATTCAAACGGTTTCAAAACAAACATATGTAAACTGAAGTTCTATCATATGAGTTCTGCAGGTGAAGGTATATTAACAGATTTAAACTATAAAATCAATCAATCAAGATGTATTAATTTAGCTTATATTACAATTGAAATGTCACAACGTGCAGGACAGTGGGAACAACTAATTGCTTAAAATGTTTTGCTCAAACATAAGGATATGATATTATAGTAGCTGGACTGATCTCAAGAAAGATATGGAATCGGCTGAAAAGCTCTGGTCTTTGTTCACCATGGTAGCACTGTAATACAGCCATTCGACACAGCAACGGTGTGAATGAATGACACGCCAAGCAGCTCACTATTTGTCTGGGTCTGGCCAGAAATAAAGCTGAATTAATATGTCTTAGATGAATAGATGAGCATTATACGATTGATACGACACCAAGCTGGTTACTGAATTGCTTTCTTTCTAATTTGAATGCAGGTGGATATAGTATTTCACTGGCATTCTGTGCCTTTCCATAGCCAACTCAGTTCTGACAACCCTGTTTAAATTTTATGTATGGGAAATATGGGCACTGTCATAATAAAGTAGGAAAGGCCATTACATACATTTTAATAAATAATACAGCCCAACGTTTGAATAATCAAATAATAGAATCAGAGTCTGTGCGGAGTGCTCATCAGCCGTACGCGAAATAATTTGAGATTAGATATTGGGAATGGTAATGTTTAAACAATGATGATACATTTGTTTTCTTTCCGTTTTATCTTTTCTGTGCTTTTGGCAAGTTAAAAAATGTCATTTTAATTAAATGTTCCCCTGCTTCCCTAAAACTCTTTCTAATATCACTTACTGGATCCACAAAATGTACACTGTTTGGCACGTATCAATTGAGCTAAATTCGTTTGATGAGTGGATTATGATTAAGTCAATGGAAAATCTAGAACATGTGATGTACACTTTTATGAAATTATGATTTGGTGTTATTGTACTTTTGATATAATTACTTCCTATTTTTTGTTTTCATTTTTATTTTGATACTGTACAGAATGTCGATCAGGTGTACCGGGGTAGTGACACCAGAGACAAAGAACATAAACCCATATTGGGGTGGCTCTAAAGGTTTTTGTTTGTGACTAAACTATCCATTCTATTCTATTCTATTCTATTTCAGGAAATATCACATCAACTATTGTAGCTGATTTTTTTCTCAGGGATGCCAAGCTTGCTATATTGCACAACGTTACTGCATAAACTCATGCATAAAATAGCCTGTCTGTCATTGAACTAATTCTATGTACAGTAAATCAGGCATTCACATCTGTGTGATTCATAATAGACACAGGACACAACAGTCCACATGAAGACATATAATATAAGAATAAATAACTTCATAATTTACCAAACCTACCGCTGCGACTTGAGGCACTAAAATTTGTAAATATTTGCCGAAGATCGACGGTTAGCCAAGTTTGCTTGAATAACATTTACAAATGTACCTACACTTAGTCAAAAAACATCACGCAGTGAGTGGAGAGTTTCAGCAGTTCTGTAATGTAATTCTTCATTTTGGCCTGCTGTGTACAAATTTACATTAACAGACTGTGATAATTTCTCTGTGTTCACTGTGGAAAGATTGCCCACAACTTAAGTCCATTTACGCCAGTCTGTTGATGAACGATCTGCAAATGAACAATTTATTTTACAATCTTTCCAGGCTGCAAGATTCCGCTGCCATTTTTTTTGTTATATAATATAATGCAATATTGATACATTTCAAGTGTCAAGTTCAGGTCCAACTCACATGGCTTTGCACAATCAGGTTCTGCCGTTTAGGTATGTGGTATTCCTACCTGCAGAGAATGGGAATGTACCTCCACTGCATAACACTGTTCTAGAGATTATTCACATGCAGGAAAAGAGCAAAAAAGCCACACAAACATTGATAGTGTTCACATGAGTATTTGACTGCTTAATTGTTGACACGCCCGGGAATGGCAGAGTTTCTCATTTTCAACTGAATGACTACCGCACGTCATCTGTCCTTAAGCTGTCAAGACATAGGGTAACAATCATGACAAAAATAATAATAAAATAAAAATTAAATGAATTGATGGACCAGTTGATCTCCATTTAGAGACTTCTGGAAAGAAATCCTACAGATGCAATAAAATAACTTGAGCAACAATTTTCAGAATTAGGCCTTGGACTGGTTTATTTGGCCTGCTATCTCATCAACTGAAATATATCCACATTTGCAGTTTTTGAGTTCTTACATCTTATTACATGTCAAAATTAAAAAGATGATTCAGTCAACGGTCAAAATACATTTGCCTTAGCTTTCTATGATGCATCTTTTGGCAGTGTTCCTTATTCCAAGCTTAAATATAAGAAAACATGTTGAAGGCTCAATGAAATTAAATCACGACAGACTTACATTTAAATCAAAAGATAAAGTACATTTTGACTGCATTTACTGTCACTGCATTGGCCTGTATGCTGTAGATGAGGGAAATGTCGTGCCCTGCAAAGCGACATATATACAAGTGGGTGGTAAAAGAGTGAGATCATTTGAGCGGGGGGCTGAATACATGTGGTGGTCAATGTCTTTCAGTATGAAGACAATTTTTTAAAGAAGTCAACCATTTTTAGCAGCAAAGGTTTTGATTTGGAGTTCCCTTGCAATGAGGTCGAAACATGGCACATGGTCGAGCAGTTCACTGGGAGGATAAGTCCCGCTTAACCCAGTACAGGATTAAACCGCCTCCTCCGCACGTTCAAACGGACACTGCTGTGACTCTCTTGCATTAATGGCTCTGTACGGTATATGTCCCTTGTCGTTGTGTCTTGCCGAAACAGTCCCTCACAGTTTCCTCCCCTTTCTCTTGCTCGGGCTGACATTTAGCATCATAGTACAGGAGAAACTGCTGTACCAGGTGTCCTATGTGTAAGTTTGACACCCCGAGCCACGCTGGAGAAAAGGTCCCACACACAAGCCATGGCGCCTCCACTTCCACGATCCTGAAAGAGCGGCGCATGAATAGGGACAGCGCTCTAATGGTTAAAAAGTGAGGGGGCATTATTACCCAAGACTGTAAGCTGTATTCTTTTCACAGTAATGATAGGATCAGGCTTGGCTAATGTAGGAGACCGCTGCGGGGAGAGGAGGCTCACCCTTCCTTAATCCTCTTTAAGCCACGGCGGTGCAAACCTATGACACTTCGTTGAGCGACTGCAAAAATTCAGAACGTAGGTTTGGTGGCGGTTGAGCAAAGAGGCCGTATATGAATTAGAGAATGACAAAGCAAAGCTGACACATAAGAGATCAAAATTCAAGAGGACCCAGAACAGGCCATGTAAATGATACTGTGATCATAATTTGTTTTAAAATGCATTCTTCTTTTTAAATAATTACAACAACTGGGAAGGCACATTTGAATGAACACAGTGTCTGTATTAAAAACTGAAAAAATTCACACATCTAAAGTTCTAAACTTTCACCTGTAAGTAGAGGATTTTTGAATCCACATAATCAAAGGTTTTTTGCGACTATTGTGGACTATTTTTGTTCTGAAAAGCTTGAATTTAGTTTGCTTATCATCTTTTATTTTATTATATATATATAAATTCAGAGATGGGTTCCCATTTGTTTGGAGCACATGTGTACTGTGCAAGACATTATTTGTGACACTACAAAACTGAATAACTGAATAAAAAAGTCACAAAAACTCTATGACCTTCCTTGGTGCACGTATTTCTATTTACATGTACAGTGTGGCAGGAAAAGGCATTGACGGCATTTGATAAACATCATGTAGGTCAAAATGTAGCTAGTTGTAAATAAGTCATGAGGAGCATTGAAGCAGCGTGTTTTGTGCGTTCTTTTTCCTCAGACAGAATTTGAATGATAACGTTTTCTTGTTTTCTGAGCCTGAGCCTGGCATGGGTGCCAGGTGAAACCAAACAATGGTGAATGCATTAGGGCCGTTAGCCTAACCTAACCTTAGGGCAAGCTAAGCATAATGTGCCGTGTCCTTATCTTTGAGCGAAGAATAAGAATAAGACAGGAGTGAATGTTTTGCTATACTATATGTTTTTAATGGCACACAGGTAAATATGTGTTGATTGAAAAAAACGATATTTATTTATTTTTATATTGTCTGTCCCAAAGAATACAGAAGAATGTCTGCCGGAAGAGATGTCTGGTCATATTTCCAACAATAATGGAAAATGCATTACATTTGAGTAATACAAGATGCCTACTCTGCAAGACGCCCAAATACAATTCAATATAAAACTGTGCTCATGCAAACCATTGCTACACAACACTTTGGAGAATGGCTTCAGCTCTGGCTGATTTGCACATTCTCTGTAATATTGTGCTTACTGTAAATATGTATTGTTCTAAATATTGCATAAAATTCATAAATATTCAACTAATTTATTTTAACTAATTTATGAATATTAGTTTAACATTTCAAGCTGCATGTATTTTTATAGATCCATAATGTCCGTTAGTTCAGTTAGTTCAAGCTACATGTCTTGTATACAGTAGATCCATAATGTAAGGATATCACAATTTAGAAACCTTTCCATGTACCAGTGTGTTAAATAGTCACTACGTAGCAGCCTTTAGTGGTTGTTGGATAAAGGTATCAAACGTTGACCATTTCATTTAGGTTGGGGCCATCAAAGACACAGATGGGTCCATATTAGGGGGGTCTTGAGGTTAGAAAGTTTGGGAACAGTTGGTCTAGAAGACAGACCCGGCCACACATGGACATTCGGTCGGGCACAAAAAGGAATAGCCATGTCTCCATCCACAATGAGAGTGAGAAACGTCAGGCAACAACTACGGGCCCCTACAAAGACATCACTGCATCCAGTAAGCGAGGCGAATAGGTGTCATCTGCCATAGCCTATTCATGTTCTTCTTACAGCAGGCTGTAGTAAAATGGAGCTCAGAGTATGTGTCCGTTTGGTCTCCTCCTGTACTGCCACCACCAGGTTCAGGAGAGCACGTCAAACCTGAACACCATCTCATCACATACTGATCACAATATCCACAGAAGGGAAACAAAACCACCCATACATGCTGATTCAAGCCAAAATGATCTGGTCTTTTCTTGGGGGCTCACAGTTTTGAAGGGGGTGGAGCCTTTCAGGTATTGCATCTACTTGGATATTGTTGAGAAGCAAGGAGGCACCAGTGGAGATTTGAAAGAAAAATGTATGGGAAAAAAATCCATGCAGCCATCCTTAACAGACACATATGTACGAACATCAAGGTGTCTGACACAGCCTTAAATAACCTCTGGCGGATGAATCAGACATGCTCCGACTGAAAAGGAAAACCGTGTGAGAGGAAACTAACGATCTGGACAGGTCGCCACTGCAAAAAGCTAATTGAGTTCTCCGTTGACCCATCTGGTCGAATGAAGGTAAGATAGAGAATCCGGACGCTCGTTTGTGAGCTTATGCTCCACCGGAACAGCTCTATCACAGAGAAATCGGGGGAAGAGGAAGAGAGGAATTCAAACAACCGCACTTGTTGTGAAGATGGAGAAGGAAATGGCACAGAGCCCTTCGAGAGGTAGAGGGTGACCCCAATGCATAAGAAACAGCGTAGTCAAGGCCAAGGCAGACCATGCAACCCGAGAACCAAGATGCCTCCCTCTTATTAACTGCATCTCCCCTTAAGCTGAGCTGTTCCACCCGACCGATGTCACACATACATTGAGGGTTCTAGAGCCTTTTTTGAGACGCCTTCGTGAGCTGCCTCAGCGCCACGGCAACGTTCCTGACACTAGCAGAACTGACGCTTTATGTCAGCAGCTCTGTAAGAGTGTAGAGGCTGTGAAAAGGAAGGGGAAACTAGGTCCCACCTTGGTTAAAAACGATGGTAGTGACTCCATGTCAAACAAACATGCGCATGTTGGTGTCTAATGGTGATAATACGTTTGACAATAACGTTTGCTAATCCAATTTCTATAACAACCACAGCAAATTATATTAGGCTTAGGCTACATGTTTTGGGATGTGTGGCATCTATTTCTGAATTATTCACCGCAAAGACAATTATATAAATCAACAAATAGGGACATATATCTAATATGTACATCTAGAATACAGCTATTGGGAAAATGAGGCAGCAATTTATATTTAATTCATTTTTGCAAACAGCACTAAAATATTTTTTTCTTGAACGCTGTAAACCTGTGCCCCATATTTACTGCATCAGAAATTGTTTTCTCGCAATTCAATGGAAATGATTGCAATCATATGATTGCAATAATCGGACGCATCGTTACCATGTTTGATACGGTGATCCAAAACATGGTGATCATTTAATATTAAGGATAAACAGTTTACCGACTGTAAATATTTACATCTATAGTGGACTGACAGGTTGAGTAATTGATTTCCGTTTGCTTGGATCTACTCGGAGCGGTTGGCTCGTGTGCTAACGCGGAGACAATGCCTCTCTCCTTTAATGAGACGTTATAGCATTAACTGAAGCAGCGTTATAGCGTTAACTGAAGCACTGTTGTTGAATCCAAAGAGAGCTTTTGAAGACCTGCTACAGGCCACAGGGCCCATTTCGTTCCGATTATGACCTTAGGTCCGATTCAATTTACAACAAAGCATCTATAAACTAGGATATGTATAATAACGCGCACTTGTATTTGCGTCCCATATTTACAGCCCAGCCAATTGAATACTTTAATTTAGAAATAGCAAGGTTAGGTTAGGTGAGACGGTGAGACAACTACCTAAATAAATATGTAAATACATGAAGATGGGTGTAACCCGAAAATGGACACTATGCTGTCATAAAACTAAAACTAATATCCTCCACTTCAGGTTTCTCACCAAACCATTGCAGTTTTTGCGTTTGTTTGTTGTTGTTTATGCTTTCGTTTTTTGTTTTTTTAAAATACAGGAATTCTTCCGGCGCTTTATCGGTTGGTGAGGATATTTTTCCAGCAAATTGCTGCACCGAATTATTGCACCTTTACGTAATAGCTACAGTTAAAAAACACATTTTATATAATCAGGCCAAATTCACATAAGAAAGCAAATTATAGACGATTGGTTAACTCACTGCATCAATAATAAACTCGCAGGTTATTATGATTTCGTTATAATAGCTCAATAAATAATAAATCATATATAACTGAGTTTATTTTGCTTCGAGATAATTGCTATTAACTATTGAGACCAATTTAAAACAAAAACGTCCATTCGCGACGAAACCCTGTCTTAATTCAGCCATTTTAGTTATATCATGGTGCACAGTTATAAAAACACATATATAATGCAGTCACCTATAGGATATTTTGATGTAGCCTACACTAGTGAGACTGTCAGTTTCCAAGAGCTAGTCTACCTCAACCTCCGTGCTGTAAATTACATTTTCGCCTCGCTTTTATATAAGCACTTCCCTGTTTCTCGCTGTCAGCCACGCTCTATCCTGAGGGGTGAAGACAGCCAATGCACATGCTCTGTTTATATTAATTGCAGATTACGTGTAATACGCCTAGCTATAAAACATAAAATGGCGTTGCTGTCGTTAACATCATTATATGATTCATTCACTGGAGGGAACTGAACCCCTCGAAAAGCAGACCATAACTTCGTTAAAATTACTTCACCCAGTAAAACTGCATTAAAACGCTACGTTAGAATGCTGTGTGATATAATATTGCCATCGTTACACAACAATCAACAGCTCAATCTCACCAAACAGTAAATGCAAAATAGATTCTGCAACGACATTGGTATCTATTTGTAGACGAATGGTCCAAATATTGCTCTTACCTGAAACCGTAGGCTACACTTTAAATCCCTCCATAAAGTGAATCCTTAAGAAAGCAATTTCTTTATTATCGTTTATATTTACAATTTATAAAAGTTATGGCACTTAAGGCCTAATGGGTGGCTGTTGCATCTGAAGGGCTCTGTCCAGTTTCAATCTCTCTCTCTCTCTCTTTCTTTTCTCCCTTTTCCACTTCGGCTGTTTCTCTTTCGGAACAGGGCCTGTGGTCAGTGCTGATTTATAAATGTGTATCTGTTTTGAAGTATGGGACAATGGGGGATGCCCTGTGACCTCGCGCAGCCTCGACCTCGCGCAGGTTTATTGTGGCACGCTGGGAACGGGGCTATGGGATGCAGACCCCGGGCACTGACCCGCATACATCCTGCGGCTTTCCCATTCACTGCCGAACCACTGCGGTTGTCCACGGCCCCCATTGTTTCAACAGCAACAATGGCATTTTTTTCCTCGCGGGAAAGTAAGCTCTTTAAAATCCCTTTAATGTTTCCCGACATTTGGCCAACAACCACGCACCCTCTTTTAACGCGTTTTAAACGTTTACACGTCGAACGACGGTGAAATGTGGCTGTCCACGCCAAACACGCATCGAGCAATTAGCCCTTTTATTGTTTAGATATATATATAAAATATATATTTCGCCATTTGCTCTGCCCAAGTCAGGTAATATACGAGGGTTGGACAAATTAATTTGATAATACTACAATAGCCTATACCCTGTATGCTACAAAATATCAGAGTGCAGTTAGGTAACCCACACAACAGCAACGGGTAGGACCTACGTCGTTAATTGGTAAACGACGTCGCGAGGTGCATTCTGAACAGCATCGTCTTCAGCTGTGGTGTAGTGCTATTTCAATGAAATACAATTTAAAAAGGCCAGTTATAAACGCAATGTGCAATTAGCAGCATATATTGCATGACAAATAAATAGCTAGGCCCTCGGTAACAGCTGCGGTGTGTCCCTCATCCGTCTTCCGTTGACAGAGGGCGCAGCCTGCCAATGATGTTAGTATAAGACATCAGTTAGGCCATGCTTCCCTTTGTAGCGGCGAGGCGCGTGAACGCTGAGTGGCATGGTATTCGAAAAGGGCAAAATGGGAAGTGTACGTTCGGTGCAACTTGAGATTAATCTGCAGTAGTGGGGGTATAGCGTCATTCATATCATTATTGTTTAGAGAGCAGAAGCCGGATGCATCGGTTGCATTCCCGTGGCAGGGAGTTTATCGAATGGCTCATTTCTATTATACGTGTCTTTTTGAAAATCAAACCGTATAGTGCGCCTAGATTGGAGATTTCGCCCCCAGAAGTCGATACCAGGAAGTAAAACGCGGGGGGAAGGGGGAGGGAAGCCAATGATAAGGAGACAGCTGTGACACCGACTTAAATAAATTATTTATTCAGCTCCACGCCGCTCTCACCTCTGAATTTTCTTGACATAAGTCACAGGACACTTTCAACTAGCCCAGTAATCACATTCCACTTCAGGAATATTCAAAAGCCCTCCGTTTCTTTCTGGGCACATTTTTATCATGTAATGTACAGATAATTCGTTTAGCAAATAAATAATAGCTGTTTAAACAAAGGGTTTTTTATAGAGTGTCACTACTGTAGGTCTAATTGAATACAAGTAGGTATGTTGGTGGTATCTTGTAACTATAGCCTATGGATACTATTAATAACACACTCCCCGTGTCGCCTTTCCATTTAAACTCATATAAATCCAACAGTCGTTAGCCATGAGTTGTTTTTTATTGTGTTGTATTTTATAGGACCACACAATAAAATGACTAGATTCAATACAACACACACGTTGACACAATGTGTCAATTTCAGTGCGTTTTAATGTACGCGTAAAATGTATTGAATGGTTGAGGAAAACCCCAATTATCGAAGCATCTATGATAAAATAGCTATTTTGGAATGATAAAATAGATGCAGTTTATCTCTTTCTATTCTTATCCATGCAGGATTACAATGTACTCCAGCAAACGTCCATCGAAATAATCTATGTTACCATTAATGGACCTTCTTGAACAAAATTCATGGTTATTTCATAAACTCATGCGAATTTCACTTTCTGATAATACGTGGGCGTAAGGAAGACACACAGGACTGACCGCGTGAAGCACACGGAGGTGACCATTCCATTTTCTGCAATACTGTGTGTGATTGTGCTCTCACATAATCTGAAGATTTCAGATTATATCGTGTGCTCCAAATCGAGGCCATTATAATATATAGCATGGGCAGAAAAAAAATCCTTCCCACAAACACTTAAGTGCAACGTACGGAAGAGTCTCCGAATCCTTGTCATTTAAAATGATTTATATTATTAGTTTGTCTAATGTGTAGAAAATGAGGGTTCACTGACTGTTGTATATCATACCGTTATGTGTGTGTGTGTGTGTGTGTGTGTGTGCGCGCGCGCGTATGCGTGTGAGAGAGAGAGAGAGAGAGAGAGAGAGAGAGAGAGAGAGAGAGAGAGAGAGAGAGAGATTTAACTCATTGTAATGCATGGAACGACCTGCCCTCTTTTCAAAAAAAAAAAAAAAAAAAAAAGAGGCAGCCATGCTTTGCGGAGACCGGAGTGTCTGACTCACAAGTAGAATCCGCAACTCGCAAAACGGGGTCTCTCTGTCTCCTGATTCCGCGGCCGTTTCGGCGACCTGAAGAAAGGGGAATACAATCAATTTCCCACGAATCGTGCGACCAACACCATGAAATAAACCTGTAAATGGATATGGGACAGGACCAGTTTACAGGACCGAACATATGGCGTGGACCATTCAAACGTTGGCTGTAAGTACAGAACATTGATGTACGTTTATCAATAAAAAGCGAAATTAACAATATCAATGTACTCTGTTTGTAGTTGTGTCTCGTCACAATGCACAGCTTAATCAATTATCGATTGTTGGGATCCGGTAGAATTATTTTCTATTTCTCAATGGGTAGCGGAGCAGACCTCCCACGTTACAGTTGCCTTGTTTTTCGGTAAGCAAATGTGGATAGCCTACTGACGTGCTGGACGTTTGAAAAAACGCATGCTAATTCGGATTTCCAAAATACGACTGTATCCGTCGCCCGTTAGAGTTATACGTTTGACAATGCACGCGCGATAACAGAGCTCGGTTCACGTTTCTTTTTCATAGTTTTTTTATTGGTCGCTTCGCGCGTGCAGACAATAGAATCGTGCAGCGGGTCAGCTGGGTCGCCCCTTCAGCGGGTTATCAGATTCCTAACAACCATAATTCCACAACTGATATGCTGTTTTCATAAACTCTCGGGTGCTGATGGGAAAAATGATCTTTTTTTGTATAGAGAGGACATTTTTGCTTCCGCCCCCCTTTAAAAATGGCGATTTCTATTGTTTGTCGATACTTTTCTTCCAGTTGCGTTATGGACAATGAAGAGTATTATTTTAATTCACAGTGGCATGTACAACGTAGTACGCCTTGCACGGAACGGTTGACACGACATTGCCCAAACCGAACAGCTTACAGACAGTTAGTGCTGACACCACAAGTATAACACCCCTACTTCGCACAATCACGAATATAATTTATCTGCCCGTTTTGTAATTATAATGGCTAATATGATCATAGTTGTTAGTTGGTGACTACAATATTACAGAAATTCCGTTTTGGGGAACGCTTTATAAATGAATCTGAGGGAATTTGCATCAAGACTGCAAGGTAATTCATTTCCCAATTATAATGGTATCGTTCGCTGTGTAAATTTAATAAGAAATGTCAAATTGAACTTCTCAAAATATCTTCAGTACTACACTCATGTTTATACATTATCAAATCATTGTTCATAGGTTGTACCATTTTTTAAATATGCTTCTTGGCTATAAACAAGAGCCATAGACAGGTGTACATTATCAATTATCACATTCTGCTGTGTGCCCTTTCATTATTTCATGGGTAACGGGGCAAGGATTAAAACATATTTTTTTGATTTGTCCTACTTCTTATAGGCTACTTTACTGTGAATTAAACGTGTTGGTGTGCACCCTGATTTATTGTTTTGTCCCGATAATCTGATAATATAATAGGTTATGTGTGTGTGTGTGTGTGTGTGTATGTGTTGAGTGTTGAAACGAGGCTAATCAAAACCATGGACAGCGAAACTGACCGCATTTAAAGGTAATCAGTTTACATTGAAAACTGTTTGTAAAGCTGACATAAATTGGCCCCTGCGATATGTCCTCAAACGATGCTAGCATTTTTGGAGACCCCGCATTTACATTTTTGATGAATGCACTCACACTGCATGCGCGTGATATATAAATGCATAGTGTTATGTGCTGTTGATACATATAGGCTGCATCTGAAAGGTAATGTTGCAATCACAAAGGTTGGTGAATAAACAATTGAAAAATGAAATTAATTTTTTGGTGGCTTATTGTGAGCTACAAAACGTACAGGCTTTCTAAAATAGATATAAGCTACTGTAAATTATTATGCTGAAACATTGAAAAGGGTGCATTCCATTTTGTGAGCATTGCTTGTACACTAGGCTATATCTACTCTCCTACTAATACATTTCTATGCGCGCATACAGGGAAAGAGAGGGTCATTGAAAGCACATATAGAATACAAAGCGGTATGCATGCATGTATATATATGCACACCATTAACGTACCTATCATTGTATATGTCTTTACGTGTGTTTGTGTAGAACCATTTTAATATGCGTAGATATATGTACTACAGAGCAGAACGTAAATAATTGCACGTGAAGACATTTTCTAACAATTTGATTTAGGCCAGCGTGCTTATTGCACTGGTATTGTTTGCACAGCTCAAAACTGGGATTCAGTTGCGTTTCCTTTAGTTTCAAGGACACGGAGAGATGATCGGGACTTTGGTGGCGAACATCTGTTTGCCCGGTGACGTCATCACCCCCCATGTAATCCTCTCGCGCTGAAGGCAGATGCCTTATTTGTTTGGCTGGAGAGCCATTAATCCCAAAGTCTGGATCAGCAAGCGAGGGGGAAAAGGACGGGACGGAGTTAGATCAGTACCATTTAGAAGGTCTCGAAATGGAAAATGTACATCCCGACTCTTTCCTCGTGTCCCAAAAACAAATCGCGGGGGGAAGATGTTTCCTTTGACTGTAGGCTGTACATCGCGTGGATGGAATACTACGGGTTTGTGGCATTCGCTAAATATGACGTTACGTGGATGCGTTCTTATACGCTCAAGCTTTGGTGCAATGCAATATTTGCTGCTGTGTGTTTTGTCGATGTTGTTGTTTTTTTCTCACGGACACGTTAGTTGATGCTATATGCGTACCAATATGTTGTCATGTGCATATTAAGTTTTGAGCTTGCACGGATTTCGACGTTCACACGGACGCTGTTTTAATATAATTGTAGCCTGTACGTGCATTTGACACTGCGTGTTTGACCAAAATATTTTTTTTCTGATCACGGTGCATTGATTGTCCTTTTCTTCTGACGACATTTGCCGTTAATGATGCCTTTTTGTGTCTTCTTTCCATAGGTGCTCCGAGGACGTGAATGAAACCTCTTGCTGGTGCATTTTTTTGCCAAAGCAGACATTTTTTAAACAGATCAAATGGACCACCTCTTCCCCCACCCCTTTTTCACCCAAGCTGGATTCGGGCTTGCTATCATTTTGAATCGAGCTCCAAAAATTCAGTGCTGGTGACGACTTTAACCCTTTATGGTCATCGAGAATAGCCAAAGTGCTCCATCACGCAGTAATGGCCGCCTAAAGCCTATAATCCCGTTATGCGTCTATTTTTCTGCATTCGACTTCTACAGTGATACGCGCTCAACTTTCGCAGTGATACATAGAGGATATTTTTTCCCCCTTCTTTTGCAAAGTATCATAAAAGCGAAGCCAGATGGGTTCTGCAGGGCCCCTTGGGATAGGCAAAGGCCATTAAACGTATCCTCCACGGAAATGCATTCATTCCAGACTTTCGTAGCATTGATACGAGGCGATATGTCATTATCATTTTAAATTAAAATGTTGGGAGTTGTGAATATTTATCGCCGCATAAATGACGACGTAAGGGATATCGCGTGTTTTGTATTTTCAATGTCATGTCCCGTCTCAGATAGAATCAAGATGTTCATAAATAATAACACTGCTTCTGCGTTGCGTGTTCGGTGCTCAGACCTGCTCGTGTGTGCGGTAAGACGTGAGACTCCAGCTCTCCGTGTTCGGTGCTCAGACCTGCTCGTGTGTGCGGTAAGACGTGGAACTCTAGCTCTCCGTGTTCGGTGCTCAGCCCTGCTCGTGTGTGCGGTAAGACGTGGAACTCTAGCTCTCCGTGTTCAGTGCTTAGACCTGCTCGTGTGTGCGGTAAGACGTGAGACTCTAGCTCTCCGTGTTCACAGCGGACCTTGATTTAATGTCATACAATTAAGGCACGCGGTGAATGCCAAGAGCGGAGCCTTCAACCTTCAGCGTGGCCTCATTAAACCCCGGAACCAAATGGACATCAACACACCTGCGATAAGGCTCCTTGGCCTTTCATTATATATATATATATATATATATATATATATATATATATATATATACGTTATTGTGTAAGTCTTGGTCTTCCCCTCAATAAAATTAAGCATGACAACGACTAGTTTTGGTCTGTAATCTTTGAAAATTACTGTTATTTAAAACAATTAGCAGTTAATATATTTCCCCTGCTGTGGACACTGAAATTCCACACTGGTGTAATAGAAATGTAGAATAGAATATGTAGCCTTCATATGTTAAACGCAGAACATCGCAAGAATGATCGGTTGTGGGCTTTTTTGTGTTATTGTCCTTGTTTGTTTCGTGTAGTAGAAGGGTTGTAGCCTCGCAGGTATTACCAGTAAGACATCATAGCGCTGTCCGCTTGTGCTGGTGCTGAACTATGCGCTTAGTCGGCTATAGGACTGTCGTTCTGGCTGCAAGTGGCCCACATTAGAACCTGTATATTATTATGAGAGTGGTTAATGGCAGCAGAAAATGTGGACGAAAAAAATAGTGATATATGTCGTTAAGCATGAAACGTATTGAACAATGGGGAGTACAAGTATAATATTTTTCGACGTTCCAACACAGGTCCATATATTGAACGTATCCCACTATGTCTAACTGGCAAAGTACTGTCGGCCATTTTACAGAAGAAAGCCTACACTCAATAATAGTACTAGCAACATAAGCGTAGATTATGTCGTAATTATTCAAACATTACATTATCACCACTGAAGAGTGTTTCATTTGGACAATAATATTTCTCTCCATTTGTCTCTCAATTAAAAAAGTAGTCTGCATATATATATCGCTCTCTCTATCGCTTTCTCTATCTGTCATACTCACGCACGACGGATATTGGGACACTAGGATACTATTTATTTTGACATTGGTGATCTTACAATGCCTTTCTGTCTCAAGTTTTAACTACGTTATTCAGGTAGGACATGTCAATCTACTATTGAAATTCAGACCATGTCGACGATTCGCCACAGTGCAAAACACAGAAAATAAAATGATATCGCTTTTTAAAAATTGTATATTGGCCTCTCGTTAAAGTTTTTTTGTATTGTACTCTGGTGCACTCTGGCGGCGACTATTGGATGTGCACCTCGAATAGGTTTGAGAAACCCATTGAGAAATGATGACCCTATTACAGTTAATAATAATAATAATAATAATAATATTATTATTATTATTGTTGCCGTTTATCAGGCTTATTATCCATGAGATAACTACCTATGCCCATCTTCGTAAGAATAATAATATGACAGAATGGTGATATTATACCCAAGTATAAAACAGTGCACATACATGCAAATAGCATATTCTACTAATCATGACCTTTTATCCAATGTTTAACAGAAAAAGTAAACACAGAATATTAGCATTTTGCAGACTGTATTCAGAGTTAAAATGTACAATGAGTTCCCGAGACAAAACAGCTCTAAATAAATTTGTGAGCTTCTTCCAATTCTACTGAGGCATTAACCTCTCCAAGCGTCTATGAGTGAATCTGCCAGGTGTGCAAACACCCACACGTCAGAAAAAAATACATCAGAACAAGATGCCCAGCTGTCTGACTGAAATTCTCTATCACAGTTACAACTTAAATGTGAATTGCTTTTTTCAGGACATTACATAATCTGGTTTACTTGCAATATTGTCTTCCTCTCATCTTCACAATGAGATTTTTCAGTAATGTACAATTTTACAATTTTTACACAATGGTTGTGACATTTGTCAACATTAATCAACTTTAAATACAGTATTTCAAATGCTGACCATGCTCAAGAGGAAGAGGCCCTTGAAATGTAATTACGTGAAATTTAAACAGTAATAGACTTAAATATATAGAACATTTGCATTAATTCCCACTCTCTGCAAATATGCCATTTACGCTTTTATCCAAAGTGATTTACAGTAGTGAATGCATACATTTATGTGGTCCAGACGCATATATTATCCCCCCAATATGCTCAAAATGATTTACAGTAGTGATATAAAAATATAAATGCATTGACATCTTTCAGTATGATGTGGTCCCAGTGGGAATTGAACCCACAACCTCAGCATTGCCAATGCTATGCTCTACCTACTGAGCCATACAGAACAACCAAATGTAACCCTTCATAATTGAGCTGCGATGCTTGCGTAGTGATTAAACTTGAGACACAGCCGGAGGTGACATTTCTCACACTGGATGACTTAAAAGCGATTGTTTTAATCCAGCCGAATGCATCCATTGCTATTCTCAAGCTGTGAGTGTGTACATGGGCTTGCATGAGCTGAACCGAGCCTACATTATTCCCTGCCACCGCATCCCACAAAATAATATAGACCTGCCATTCCTAAGGCCTTGTTTTCACATCCCTTCACCCTTCAAACTCCACCGCTCTCTTACATTCCATCATCCCTCTCTCACTCATCTCTTTCTCTCTCTCTCTCTCTCAAACGACCTATCCTGTCCACCTTGGCCGGGAGGCGCAGGCCGCGTCTGAAGCCAGAGGGGCGTTCCGAGGTGTGGCTGGCACCGCCGCTGATCCCACACAAACCCGCTGAAGTTCATGTGATGTGAAGCAAAAAAAAAAAACCGCTGTCGTCTGGGCTGTCATTTTCGCATCGAGCAGTTGACATGTTGACAGATATGAAACCGGCTGATGAGTTTTACCCCATTGTCGAGAGGACATATTAATCACGCATGCCTCCCCACCCCCCCCTTCATTATTATTCATATCACGAGGCAGGACAGCTCAGAGTGCTGTGTAATGCACCAGCCAGGACCTCAGTGCAGCGAAGCTCACCACTTGCTGATGGAAAAACGCACACCATAATTGGTGTAAAGTGACCACTTAAAAAACAAAATGGCCATTCACTAAAAATCTAATCTGTGCTCTTGATTATGTTGCCATGCAACAATGTTTGTTAATGGTACAAAAGAAACAAGTAATTTGACTAATATATATTAAGCATGCTTCATGATTAAAAGAAAGGTTTTTCCCCCTTTTTAACTTCAAATGATACTCTGTAAAGGGTTTACAAATAACTTGTTTTATTTATATGCAGCTTTTCTCAAACCCAATTTTTTTTGGTATAAATAATGTCAAGTACGTACCACATCATTTTAGCCTTGCCAATCGGAAATGGAGATACTGTTTGTTTAATTTTTCTTCTTGTTGTTGCATAAAACCTACATACATTATTTTCTCTGACAATGCAGCACTAAGTGAAGAGGATGGTATGGTCACAGCGGTGGAATAAAGGTTTGTGCTAAAAGACGGCACTGCTTCCTCCATACAGATAACAATAAAGACAGAGGAAGAGCACAAATGGTCTGACCTCTGACTCTGCCATAAAATATCTGTTTGCAAGGCTGTCAGTTAGGTCATGATTGTCTTTACCACTTATAGAAGTGGGGTTATTCCAAGGGCATAACCACATACTAAATACTAGGGGTGGGACATAATAAAAGGGAATGTTTTATATCTACAAATTATTGCAGGGGGGACAGAAATGACTGTTTTGAGCACCCCACTCATTGTGCCTATGGGTTACACAAAATATAGATTGTGTTTGAAATATTTCATTTTTCTTAACCAATGGAGGAAGATTCCTCTGAAAAATCGAAATATTTGCTTTGAAAAATGGCATGTATTTACTGCCCACCCCACCTGACATTGGCTAGGTCATGTGGAATGTGAAATCACATCAATACCAAACCGTACAGGAATGCGAGTGCATACTTTTTGAATAACTGCTTATTGGGATTTTGCCTCGTTATGCCTGTTATGCTTCTGCATCTGAATGCGCAAACATGCACAGGTGTCCCACACAAACGTCCGCACGGGTGTTTGCCGACATATTTGCACGTAACGTTAATGCGTCCACTAGGGGGCAGTGTAGCATTTACTATAATGTAATGTATGGAATAATGTACAGAAAATAATGTACAGAAAATGAAGAAGAAACCCAGAAACGGAAATCCGTTTTCACCCCTGGCGTATATACTCTGCGAGCCTCTGCGGGCTACGGTTACCCATAAACCCCTTCTCTGCGTAGCTACGGAGAGACGTAGATGTGTGTCTTTGCAGAAGCATACTTCCGCCTTAAGTCTTGCTATTGTACCAGGTAATCGTACACAGGCCTAATTACATCAACATACCACTATTGGTCATAAAGTTTCACCAAAATGCATTTAATTATTATATAGTCCATTTGGATATGCTAATTGATTGTAGTAATTATATGCCACTTCCAGCAAATTGTCTTTTTTTCTAAATAGAATGCAGTCTGTAGTCTTTTCTGTTGTTTTATGGTACAATAGCTATGGATAATTCAAAAATCTAAATTATTAAGGAAAATAACAACACCAAAATAAAAAAATATATATATATAAGAAAGTGAACTGAACACTGACAAAATGTTGATTTATCATAACACTACATTTCAAGATACATAAGATACATACTATAGTTCAGCAATCTCCTTGTATGGCTTTTTAAAAGGATGTACAAGAATGTTATAATAGCCATGTTATAATAGACACCACCATTAAATCACATTTTAATGTACATTTTTGCCAACTTAATGTTCTCATGATATTGAAAAACCTATTTCCAAATGATGCCACATCCTTTCGAATTACAAACCAAAAATGAATAGGGTAACACTGAACTCGAAACATCACATTCTAATTCCATCAAACCTTTTCGTTGTTGTTGCTCAGCAATCCTGCAGTCATTTTCACATTACAGCTTCAATAGACTGTGTGCTGCCTGCCACCACGTGGCTAGATTGGATTACTACATTGTAAATGGCTCTGTAAGTGTCATATCCAAGCCTATTGTGTGTGTGTGCGTGTGTGTGTGTGTGTGTGTGTGTGTGTGTGTGTGCATGTGTGTGTTTGTAAATATATATAAAAAATCCCAAATATGAATGTGCACATTTTTATGTAAAAGATGCAATTACTTTCCAACCAGTATTGCATACTAGTCTCCCACTAGTATGCAGCAGAAAGTGCTAACACATGCAAAATGTATATAGCATGAGTATATTGCTCTCTCCTCCTCTCTCTCTCTCACTCTCTCTCTCTCTATTAATATGTTATTAGCATTTATTGTGAGTAAATAGACCACTGTGGTTAGCCACTCTTTCTAAACCTAATATTCCATATTTAAGTTATATATTGCACAGGAATTAACATATTAATCTTCCGTTGTGTTCACCATGTCTAAAGTATCTTACCTCAGTAGCCTAGAGAAGTACCTTGCAATGCAAATACAGCAGTTTACCTACTTTAGTTGTGGGATAAGGCTTTTGCCATGAATGAGGAGGCTACTGGTTTCACTCACACTGCATTCTTTTATATATGCTCTGGAATGGCCCCTCCAATTTTCATAGGATTTATATTGAAATTGATAAACCCTGTATTGAGAACCATTATTTCATAGATCATGACAAATTTAATTCCATTTCCCAATCAGCAAAGAATCCCAGACAACTCTGAAAAATGTGCTAAGGGTCTCAAACTACATCTGAAAGTGGGTAATGGCAAATTGTGAAAACAATAATCAAACCCCCACTAGAGGGTGATCATTTTTAACAGGCTCAGTACTTTGAGTGTTAATCCAGCTGAGCATCTCGGGACAGCATATGATGTTCTTTAGATCTACTGTATCTAGAAGAAGCAATTTTCTGCTCCTGAGTTTTTGTTAAGGGGAGAAACAGCCTTGGTAGATCTGTGCATTTCTAGAATTTACATTTTGAGGTCACAGTGAACCTATAGGCAAACTGAAATTCCTCAGCAAAAAAGCGAATGCCCTCCACATTTCTGACTCATGTCTTGAAAGATTTATTGGAGACGTGCGTCACAGTTCTCTGCAGTGTCAGTTTCTTTGCACGTACTCCTGAAACACCTCTCCACTTTAGAGAAAAATACTATTTGGCATTTTAGTCAACAAGGATAGCTTTGTTAGGGTGTTTAACAAATACATCTATGCCCACTTCACCCTGTCATTCAAGTTGTGTACAGACACGAGTCCATGTGGGTCTAACGCCACGTTAGCCCAGATGCAGGGCTTCTACGACACGCGTAAAACATATGTTTAGTTTATACCCCACTGAATGTAATGACTAAAACAGCAGCTGTTCCACATTAGAACTGCTTGCATAAAAGCGGGCAGTAACTGAGATTTTTAAAGCTTACCAGTGGGGTGGGCACCAATTTGTGGCAACACTTACCTACCGGTGCACCTGAAAATGGGAAATGTCACTCCTCCAGGGCAAATGTGGGCAGCACAGTGTATGAATTTAAAATTCACAACTGGCTGGGACTCTACTCAGGGGAGGTCCAGGATCCCAGAGGAAAGGGAGAGTACAGCTTGGAGCAGAAAGGAGAGACATCTCACATCTTTATTTTTATTGTCTTTTTCTTTTTTAAGTGGGGGGGGGGGTGGTTGAGGGGTGATCCAGGGAGCCAAGCTACTTTTGGTGCAGATCACAGGATTACTGATTTTTTTAGCATCAATTGTGCTGTCGGCACCTGGGTTGCATGTAGACGCACACTTCTACGTTCTTGTTTTGACGGATCCGTTTCAAGGTATACCTGGCAAGTCCCAATCAAAGAACAGCAGCACCCCATACTGCTGGAGATTTTCAAAGGGATAACTAAAAGCTTATTCTGAGGGTCTGAGTTTGAGCATCTTCAGATACTGAGTAGATGTGGTGAATTACAGGGGGTATAAAGTGTATTCAGTATGGCGCTTTTCACATTTTCTTTTCTTACTTCATGGAATCAAAATGGAATTTAATTGGGATTTCTTGCCACTGGTCAACACAAAATACACTATAATGTCAAATTACTAAAACAACCCTAAATCTCTTTGTTAATTAATTACAAATAGAAAATAGACAATAACTGATTGCATAAGTATTCATCCCTTTTTCAGAGACACATCTAAATAAACTGGTGCAATCAATTGTCTTCAGATGTCACAAAAGTATTTGATTGGAGTCCATCTGTGTACAATTAAGGTGCTTCAAATGATTTCAAATTAAGTACACCTGTCTGTGAGAGGTCCTACAGTTGGTTAGTGCATTTCCAAACAAGAGCTTCATCATGAAGACCAAAGAACATTCAAAGCAAATCTGAGAAATGGTTTTTCTAAAGCACTAATCAGGGGAAAGATATAATAAGATTTTATAGATTTTAAATATCTCCAGGAGCATGAAGTCCATCATAAAGAAATGGAGAGATGGCACAGCTGGGTATTTGCCTAGAACAAACTGTCCTCCAAAACTGAATATCCATGCGAGAAGGGCACTTGTTATGGAGGCCACCAAGAGGCCTATGGCAACTCTGACGGAGTTACAGTCTTCCATGGCAGAGATGGGAGACTGTCCATGGGATGACAATAGCCTGGATGCTTCAAAAATCTGCGCTTTATGGGAGGGTGGCAAATGGAAAGCCATTGTTGGAGAAAACTTACATGACATTTCACCTATAGTTTACCAGAAGGCATATGGGAGACTCTCAAACTAAAAGGAGGAAGATTCTATGGTCTGATGAGACCAAGGTTAACTTTTTGGCACTAACATCAGATGCAATGTTTAGGATTGCAGATTGCAAGCATCATCCCAAGAACACTATCCCTACTGTGTAACATGGTGGCGGGCGCCTAATGCTGTGGGGATGCTTCTCTGCTTCAGGGACTGGAAAACATGTCAACACAGTAAAATAGATGGAGCAAGATATAGACAAACTTTGGAGGACAACCTGCTGCAACCTGCAAGAGACCTGTGGCTTGGATTTATATTCCAGCAGAACAATGACCCAAAGCATACAGCAAAAGAGTGGTTTAAAAACTAAAAAATCTATGTTGGGGAGTGACCCAGTCAAAGCCCAGACCTCAATCCCATTGAGAATCTATGGAAAGATTAGAAAATTGCTGTTCACCACCGGTCCCCATCCAATCTGATGGAGCTCAAGCTATTTTGTAAGGAAGAATGGGCAAAAATTGCAGTGTCCAGATGTGACAAAGCTGGTAGAGACTTACCCAGCTAAAGGTTCTTCTACCAAGTATTAGGTCAAGGGGCGGGAATACTTATGTAATCAATTATTGTCTCTTTTTTATTTGTAATTAATCAAGAAAAAGCTTTGGAGTTATTTATTTATTTGCTGTCATTTAATATTTACGCAGTGTCCATCTTAATTACTGGCAGCAGTCTTTTACAGCAGCTCCCCACAATGATTAAAACATAAATTGGTTATTAGATTTTAAGCATTAAATGTTGTTGTATCTGTGCTTGAATGCTAATATGAATCTGGAATCCCAATCAAATTCTAAAGATTTGTTTCATTTGTAAGTTTAAAGAAGCCTTGGTTTACTGTTCATAGATAAATAATTGTGTATTTTGGCCTGCCTGGTGTCTTGCTGGTTTAAAGTGAAGTTTAGTCATTTGAAAATTAAACAAGTGTATCCTGATTTTACTTATAGTACCCTCTAAAATGATTAACAAGGCTTCATAAAAATGAACAAAGCAGGCTGTATATAATAAAATACAGGTAATGAGCTATACTGTACGCTCAAAAAGAAAAACAGAAATAGATTTTGTTTAACAAATCATGTGTTATAATTATTCACACCCATAATAATTATTTTAAATAAAATCCAACAGAAATAGTTTTATTAACTAAATTTTTTTTTAACCTTTTTATTAAGTTCACCTCAAACTTAGGGAACTGTATTGTGACTCCTCATTGCTTCCTGTTTCACTGGGGTATACAAATGAGGTAACACACATGCAAAATCCATTTGTCATCCATCACCGTGGGGAAAAGCAAAGAAGTCTCAGTCGAAAAAATACAAATAGTTGTTGACCTTCAAAAGTCAGGAGATAGTTACAAAATAAAAATAAAAACTAAAGATACCACTTTCCAATATTAGTTCAAGAATTTAAAACCACTGCAACAGTTGTAAACCTGCCTGGTAGAGGACACAACTGCATCTTACCCCCACCCACAGGGAGACAGGTGGTTTGGGAGACAAAGAAGGGCCAACGTTAGAGATCTATAAACTTGGTTGCATCTTGGGGACACAAAGTCTCCAAATCTACCATCATGGGGACAAAATTAGGCTACACTTTATTTTTTATAAGAACTGTACTTGTTTCATGGTCCCGTGGTTTTCTCCATGGTTTTCTACATTATGCTGATATTCCTTCTTCAACAAATGCTAACAACAATGCTCCTTCCCCCTCACGATCAGTTGCTTGAGTGACGCAAAGTGCATGACTTACTTGACTTAAGCCCTTGGCTCCTTCAAGGAGCATAGGCCACTGACGAATGTCCTCCATCTCACTCGGTTGGGGGCAAGTTTTTCGAGGTCTCCCCAGTTGTGCCCACTCTCAGACATCTCTGTCTGGACATCTCAACTCCAACTGTTCCTGGGGCGGCCTCTTTTTCTCTTCCCCTGTGGGTTCCACTTTAGGGCTTGTCGGGTGATGTTGGTGGCTGGTTTCCTGAGGGTGTGTCCTATCCAGCTCCACTTTCTTCTTAGGATCTGTAGGTCAATGGGATCCTGTCCAGTTCTCTCCCACAGGTCCACATTCCTGACTTTGTCCCTCCACCAGATATTCAGGATCCTCCTGAGACAGTTGTTGATGAATTTTTGTAGTCTGGTTGTTGTTTGTTTTGTTGTTCTCCATGTTTCCGATCCGTACAGCATCACCTGCTTCACGTTGGAGTTGAAGATGCGTAGTTTGGTTTTAGTTGAGATGGTTTTGGAGCTCCAGATCTTCCTTAGGATGTTAAACACCACCCTAGCTTTGTTGATCCTGCTCTTTATGTCTGCATCTGTCCCTCCAGTGCTGCTGCTTGTGTGATTCTATCTGTCTTCTCCTGCATTTGAGTGTGTGTGTGTGTGAGAGAAGAGCAATGTCATCCGCGAAGTCAAGGTCATCTAGTTGCTCCCACATTGTCCACTGGATCCCATTTATCTTCCCTTTAGTTGTTTCCTTCATGATCCAGTCAACTGCAAGGAGGAAAAGGAATGGTGAAAGTAGACAACCCTGCTTGACCCCCGTCTTGACATTGAAGCTCTTGGATAACTGGCCTGCATGCATGACTTTGCATGAGGTTCTGTCGTATGAGTTTTTAATGATGTTTATGAGTTTGATGGGGATTCCGTAGTGTTCCATTAGGCTCCATAGGGTTATTCTGTCTAAGCTGTTGCTTCAAAATGCTTTTTTGAAGTCGATGAAGTTGATGTACAGGGATGTGTTTCATTCTATAGACTGTTCAATTATGATGCGTAGTGTTGCTATGTGATCCGTACATGAGCGGTTTCTCCTGAACCCAACCTGCTGGTCCCGGAGCCTCTTGTCTACAGCTTCCTGGAGACGGATGAGGATGACCCGGTTAAGAATTTTTCCGGGTACAGAAAGTAGGGTGATCCCTCTGTAGTTCTTGCAATCACTTAGGTCACCTTTTTTGGGAGTTTCATAATGTGTCCCTCCGCTTATTCTGTAGGTGTCGTTTCCTCTTCCCAAATCCTGCCAAATAAGTCATAGAGCATGTCTGTTGATGTATTTGCGTCTGCTTTAAGGGCTTCTGGTGGGATATTATCAGGGCTAGCAGCCTTGCCACTCTTCTGTTGCTTGATTGCAGTCTTTATTTCTGCTTTTGTTAGTCTCTCACACCTAATGTGTAGTGGGGTCCCAGCTTTGGGTATATTTGGTGGTTCTGCCGGTGGTGGCCTATTTAGAACATCTTCAAAGTGTTCTACCCATCTTTCAAGCTGTTCTTCCAGGGTTGAGAGCGTTTGGCCATTCTTGTCTCAGATTGGTTTATTGCTTTGTGTGTATTTCCCTGCCAGTTTCTTTGTGATGGTGTACAACTCCTTCGTGTTCCTCTGTGCAGCTGCCTCTTCTGCCTCCTGGGCTAGCCTCTCTACCTGTTCTCTCTTGTCCTTCCTTATGCTCTTTTGTACTTCTTTATGCCAACTGTTATATTCCTTCTGTGCCAAGGCCTTCTCAGCTCTTGTTCTTGAGTTGTTTATTTTTTCCTTGAGCCCTCTCCTCTGTTGGATTTTGTCAAGGGTTTCTGGTGTTATCCACTCCTTGTGCTTGCGGGTCCTTCTACCTAGGACCTCCTCACAAGTTGAGCTCCAAGCGGCTTTTAGGTGCTTCCATTCCTCATCAATTGTACTTCCTTCTACTCTCTTTAGTTGTAGCTCTCTATTTTTTCTTGATAAGGTGTCCTTGAACTTATTCCCTGTTAGTGCACTACTAAGGTATTCAATGTTGTATTTAACTCTATGACTTTTGGACTGGTGGTTTCTCTTCAGCCTTAGTTTAAATTTCCCTACCAGAAGATGGTGGTTAGATGCCACATCTGCTCCTCTCCTTCTTCTTACATCTTCCATGGACCGTCTGAACTTCTTACTGATACAGATGTGGTCAATTTGGTTTTCCGTGGTGTGGTCTGGTGACACCCAAGTTGTTTTATGTATTGTTTTGTGAGGAAATACACTTCCTCCAATGACCAGGTTATTGTTGACACAGGTCTCAACAAACCTCTCTCCATTCTCATTCATTTTCCCTACTCCATGTTTCCCCATTACTTCTCCGTACCCCTCATTCTTTCCTCCAATCTTGGCGTTGAAGTTGCCCATCAGGATAATGAGGTCTCTGGCTCCAATCCAAGCTGTCATAGAACCTGGCCTTGACCTCATCATCTGCATTGTTGGTAGTTGCATAGCACTGGATTATGTGAACTTTCACTCTCCTGTTGTTGTTTCTGAAGGACGCAGTGATGAGGCGAGAGTTGATGGGTTCCATGCAATCAGAGCCTTTCTGGTCTCCTTAGTCATCATGATGGCTACTCCCTCAGTGTGTTTTGCTCCATCTTCTTCATGCCCGGAGTAGATAATAGACTGCCCACTGGCCAGCTTTACCTCCCCCGACTGTGTCCATCTTGTTTCTCCCAGGCCCAGGACAGAGAGATTGTAGCGCACCATTTCTTTGGCAATGGTAGCCGCCTTACCAGCCTGGAACATGGTCCGGACGTTCCAAGTCCCAACAAGGGTGGATTTCTTTCAGCGCCCTTGCGGGTTTGGCTGGGAAGCGTCATGGTCCCCATTTCTGGGGCACCTTCCTCAGCCAGGTCTTTGATTTGGTTTTCATTTGTCAGTGATTCTGTAACTGGTACCTTTTTCCGGAATGGGGTAGTTAACCCCACGCCCAACCCCCAACCTGGAGGACCGGGGACTGCTTCGTCTGCCTCCTACCCCTTGACCTGTCTCTCAGGGTCATCGGAGTACGCAAGCCTCTCCACCACGACAAGGTATGCAATCCAGGAGAGGATGCAAAGTGCATAATCAGCGATAAACAGTGAAGTTAGTCCTGCCCCCAAGGTCCTGTTTAGTACGGTAAGTACCACATCTTGAACAGGCACCAAAAATCAACAACAAGAACTATGCAGAACTGGAACCTTAGTGAATGAAAAACCCAAAGTTCCTGTTTTCTAGTGCCAAAAAAGTACCAACAGTTCTGGTTCTCTTTTTGTTTGTGCAATGGAAAAGGGCCCTAATACACTGATACAAATCTACCCGAGAAGCAAGGTCTAAACTCTGAATGGCTGAGCCACAAAGGCAAGCTGACACTAGGAAACAAACATTCAAGCCAGAGCCCTGACTAAAGAAAACAGGAAACTTAAATAAGACACAAAACAAGACACAGGAGGAATAACTCAAGACAATCAAACAATCAAGCAATCAAGGGGCGAAACAAGACACAGGTGGAATTACTCAAGACAATCAAACAGTTAAACAATCAGAAGTAATACTAGACCAATGCTGTCCTCTGGCTGCGAGCAGGAACTGTTACAGGTACATGCTGAAGTTCATGATTCCATTGACCTTTCTTCTGACGCCAAACCGCAGTGTCTGTTTTTATGCAATTATGTTCCAGCTAAACTACGCCATATGAGGGCAGTTCTGGCAAGTGGTTGGGCAAGAGAGGAAAAAACGTAAACGTTCAATTCTGCTACAGCTTGCTATCAAGTGATACGTTTTTTCATATGACAGCTTAACGTATACAATACGATATACTTTATTTGTCCACGTGGGGAAACTTGTCTTGGACTCTCAGTAGGTGTTTCACAGTAATTACACATATAACAAAAATAGAAAAATAGTGCCTCAAAAGAGCAGCATCAGTCAAATAACAGATTCTGTACAACAACACAGTATATACATTCTCATCAACACAATACATCTACACATGTATCAAGTGATACGTTTTTTTTCATATGGCAGCCAAAATTAAGCAAAACATTTTTTTCCTTTGCGTTGCTGATGTTTGCTCTGAATTAGCGCAAACCGTAACTGTTTCTCCTGAAGTCAGTGGAAACAAGAACGGTAACTAAAACCGGAACTAGCATTTTTTTTGTGCAATGGAAGTTGATTGAGTTCTCGTGTTTCATTTTCGTTCAGTGTTTTACTTAGTTCTCGTGTTTGACTTTGTTCAGTGTTTAATTAAACAATCTGTTTATTTTGGATTCCTACCTCCTGTTTCGTCTCTGCACCTGGGTTCTATAGCTCTGCATTGTTTCAGTACCAAGACATTTTGGCCAGAAACATAGTTCCCTCTGGCAGGAAGATGAAACTTGGCCCTAAATGGATCTTTCAGCCAGATGATCTCAAGCATACCTCAAAATTAACTAAGGTTAACTGGTTAACTAACCACCAAATTACTGACTGCAATGGCCATCATAGTCTCCAGACTTAAACCCGGCGGAAAACGTGTGGTTTGAATTGAAGAGGGCAATCCACAAGAGCAGACCAAAGGATCTGAAAGATCTGAAGTTCTGTATGAAGGAATGGTCAAGGACTCTCTCCAGCAATCTCACCACCCCACCAATCTCATAGACACTATAGAAGATGACACAGTAGTGTTATCCTTGCAAGAGGACAAAGTACTGAAAACAGAGGTGTGAAATAGTGATGGTCGTCCTCAAACAAACTGCTCTTTTTCAAAGGCTCTTTTTGGTGAACCAAATCTGCTCGGTGAGAGAGCCGTTTATTCGTCTCCCAGACACACTGCTTTTTTAGCGCTGCTCAATGATTCTCCCCCTACTTTGCATTCCCCTTGAACCATTTCAGTGACTGATGTGCACAACAACAGATACAATGTATTTTTTGCCTATTTAAGCTCCATCAATGTGATGGATCATAACCAGACTGGAAACATGAGAGAGACAGGGAGTGATCTGTGGCATGTTCATCATCGTTCACTGCCACTGACTGCACTCAGCAAGAACCATGCTTTATATGTGTGCATCAGACAGCGTTTTTACATATGCCAATAACCTATTTCAATTACCATTTCAAATAAATATATCTTTCTTTCATAGAAATTTCATTTCATTCCCATTTTTTGGAAATAAGTACAATATACTGTAGCTCATTACCTGTATAGTTTATTTTGTACAGCCTTCTTTACTCTTCTTTATCATGGGAGTAAATCATTTCTGAGGGTACTGAATATCACTGTGACATAAGTGTGGGCAGGAGACCCTTACGATGCAAGATAGGGCCTGTAAATTTACACTAACCAGAGACATGCTCCCAGACACACACACTGTGGAATGTACCCACACTTTTCTGAGAACAGCCCAGTCCCACCTCCACAAACCATTAAGGCTCTGGACAAAAATAAAAACGTGAAGCATACAGCTTCAGCACTACCAAACGCATTCTTTGTTGTAATTGTCGAGCAGCTGTAACTGCATGACGGAATAGGTACATATCATTTTGGGGGGGAAAAACTCGGTTGTACACTGTACACATTGAGGACACCATTAATCCTGACCAAATCCCCAACTCCATTTGCAAAAATGCAGCCCCAAACTTGCAAGGAACCTCCACCATGCTTCACTGTTGCCTGCAGACACTCATTATTGTACCGCTCTCCAGCCCTTTGGCGAACAAACTGCCTTCTGCTACAACCAAATATTTCACATTTGGACTCATCAGTCCAGAGCGCATTTTTCTGCACCCCAGTTTCTATGTTTTCGTGCATAGTTGAGTCGCTTAGCGAAAATTTATATTTTTGAAAGCATTCTTACTTTACAGCATTTCTTCACACCTGCCTAAAACCTTTGAACAGTACTGTATATATATATATTGTGGCAGCCCAATGGGCTGCACAAGGAAATGGCTGCCTGGCCTATAACACATGGAAGCCGAAAACACTACATTTCCCAGCAGGCCACAGTAACACCTGAACGAAGTCAAGCAATGGGGACTAACGACCAGCTGAAGGCTATTTCGAGGCCTATTTAAAGGACTGACTCACATTACCCATTGAAAGGAGTAGGAACATGTTTGGAAAGGAGTTGGTGAGTGTGTTGAAGGAGAGTGAGAAACCGTGACGTCGTTTGACTAGCCGGGATTTAGAGAGAGAGAGTGGAAAAGTGTTTTTTGTGTATGAACTTGGATTGATTGAGGACCCCCCTTTGTGTACCGACTTGTGGACTGGATAACGGAATTGACCTGGATAACGGAACTGGATTTTGGACACTGACAAAGAGATAAGGATTTGTGGACTTTGTGTTTGTATTCCCCTGAAGACCCCACCCTGTGTTTTGTGTTTGTAAGTAATAGTTTAATAAATTATCATTTTGTTTTCGAATACTGCCTCCTCCTTGTTCTTAAACTTGCCTACGCCCTCTGCAAGGTCCGTGAGTGTCGCCCAACCCCTGGGGACACCACATATGGTGGAAGATGCGGGCAGAGGGCATCACATATAGGCAAGAGGAGGTAGTGCAACTGTGAGCAGGATTTAGTTTTTTTTGTTTGTGATTTTTGGAAAGCGATACTCCATGATGGAAGGGGACTGGACGATGGATCCAGACATGGAGGCTTGGCTGGAGGCAGAGGGTCCCAAGCGTCTGTCTAAAGCACACCAACGGTCCCTCAAAGTGTTTTTCCAGGCAAGTCCAGCCCTCAAATGCTCCTTTTTGGCTGGAATGGCGCCCGACGTTGCTGAGGCCATCGGTGAAATGGAGAAGGTGTTGAGAACCCTGAAGGGGCAACAAGAAAGGGGAAAAGTCCAAAGGAGGCGCAAGCATTCATCAAGGGCTAAGAAGACGTGATCCAGAAACTGGAGAAATTGTGTTGTGACCAGAAGGAAAACCTGGTGAAGAACCAGAGGCGGGCGGCCATGGTTGAAGACCGATGGCGAGTCACCCTCCAGGAGGTTCATGAGCTGAAGAATGTCCAGTCTGAGCTGTACAGGATGAAAGCTGAGTTGGGTACCTCGGAGGAGCGCCATCTGGTGGCCATTGAGAGATTGCTGCAGGAGCACACTGACTCGCTGAGAGTGCTGGGAATCATGGCTGGGGACCTGGAGAAGGACAAAGCATCCCTTGTCGATGAAGTGAAACGGGTAGAGGACGAGCATCTACAGGGTCTGAACATTCAGAAAGCCCAGGAACAGGCTAAAGAGGAATATGCCAGGGCCTTGGGGGATGTACAGACCAGGCTCGCCCAGAAGGAGGCGGAGCTAAGGAGAGAAGCGGAGAACCATGCGTCCGAGGCGGAGCAACTCCGGAGCCAAGTGGAGCAGTAGTGCGAGGGAAGGCGGGAGCTGGAGGCTCAGCTGGAAGAGGTGAAGTTTGTTCTAAAAGAACAAGAAGAGAAGATTTTTGTTTTGCAGGAACTGCACCAAACCACCTCTGCAGCCCTCCTGACTGAAAAAAAGGAAAATGAAGAGCTCTCTGTTTTGAAAGAGCAACTGTGTGACCTAAAGCAGAGGCTGGACCAAAAAGAAGCCCAGCAGCGGGCCACGGAGAACTCTTTTTCTGAAGTCCTGAAAGTAAAAACTGAGACTCTGCTGGACTTACAAGACCGACTGGAAGGGGTGAGTGAAGATCTGGAATGTGCAAAGTGTGTTCCTGTCACCAAAGACGCTAGCACGCAGGTGGAGGTCTCGCAGCCAGCGGAGCTGGGAGGAGATGATGACTAGACGTTGGAGTCGGAACGGGATAGATGGTCCTCAGTCCCACTCGACCTGCAGGACCTTGGAAGGGGACTGGAGGAGCAGTATGCTGACGAGGAGCTATGGTTGGACCATGGTGTGGAGGAAAACCCCTTGGCCATGGCTGAGGCTGGGTGGAACACCCAACCATCTCCTGACCTGGTGAGTCCATCCCCTTCCATAAAGTTTAAAAGGGAAAAGACTAGAGGTTCTCACCTGAAGAGAAAGAACGGGCGTGAAAGTAAAGGGAATGACTGTATGAAAAGTTTATGGAAAGTGGATTTGAAGACCAATGTGGAAAAGAACATTAAGGATAATGCTAACTCCGTTTTGAAGAGCATGTTTTCCCCGGTTACCAAACCTGACTACCGGGAAGCAGCCTGGAAGGGGCAGAAAAGGCCAAAGAGCGTACCACGTAGTGAGAAACGGCACAAAGTGTACTGGAGGAGCCATGGAGGGCTGGTGAAGACCAGAGCGGGAGCGGTGACCGCTCCGTCCGTGGAGCCCAGAGCCGGTACACCCATGTGGCCACTTGGTGGCAGTAAAGGTGAGCTACTTGCGTCACTCACTAATGTCTGCCAGATGTTTTTTCAGGCGATGAAGGGAGATGGAATCTGGACATTTGACCCTGGCGGAAAACTGCCTGAGTGGACCTGGAGAGGGGGGCCCTCCTGGTGGCTGCTGGACATAGGCCGCTCAGCCCTCCCGAGGTCAGAGCTGAGGAGGAGGGTGTGTGGCAGCCCAATGGGCTGCACAAGGAAATGGCTGCCTGGCCTATAACACATGGAAGCCCGAAAACACTAAATTTCCCAGCAGGCCACAGTAACACCTGAACGAAGTCAAGCAATGGGGACTAACGACCAGCTGAAGGCTATTTCGAGGCCTATTTAAAGGACTGACTCACATTACCCATTGAAAGGAGTAGGAACATGTTTGGAAAGGAGTTGGTGAGTGTGTTGAAGGAGAGTGAGAAACCGTGACGTCGTTTGACTAGCCGGGATTTAGAGAGAGAGTGGAAAAGTGTTTTTTGTGTATGAACTTGGATTGATTGAGGACCCCCCTTTGTGTACCGACTTGTGGACTGGATAACGGAATTGACCTGGATAACGGAACTGGATTTTGGACACTGACAAAGATAAGGATTTGTGGACTTTGTGTTTGTATTCCCCTGAAGACCCCACCCTGTGTTTTGTGTTTGTAAGTAATAGTTTAATAAATTATCATTTTGTTTTCGAATACTGCCTCCTCCTTGTTCTTAAACTTGTCTACGCCCTCTGCAAGGTCCGTGAGTGTCGCCCAACCCCTGGGGACACCACAATATATATATACACACTATATGGCCAAAGGTCAGTGGACACCTGACCATCACACCTATATGAGCTTGTTGGACATCCCATTCCAAAACCATGGGCATTAATATGGAATTGGACCCCCCTTTGCGGCTATGACAGCTGCCACCCTTCTGGGAAGGCTTTCCACAAGATTTTGGAGTGTGTCTGTGGGAATCTGTGCCCATTCAGCCAAAAGAGCATCTGTGAGGTCAGGCACTGATGTGGATGAGAAGGCCTGGCTTGCAATCAGCGTTCTAATTCCTCCTAAAGGTGTTCAATGGGGTTGAGGTCAGGGCTCTGTGCATGCCAATCGAGTTCCTCCACACCAAACTCGTCTAACCATGTCTTTATGGACCTCACTTTGTGCACAGGGGCACAGTCATGCTGGAACAGCAAAGGGCCTTCCTCAAACTGTTACCACAAAGTTGGAAGCGCCCAATTGGCTAAGATGTCTTCGTATCCTGTAGCATTAAGAATACCCTTCACTGGAACTAAGGGGCCTATCCCAAACCCTGAGAAACAGTGGGTGTCCACTAACTTTTGGCCATATAGTGTATATATATACTGTATATAGCTAGCTACACATAATATTAGCTAGCTACTGTTAGCTACCTTATCCAGCAGCCCTGCAGGGCAACGCATAATTGGAGGTAGTGTCACCCAGGGAGGGAGGGATTCTGTCATCTTAGTTGTCCGTGTCTCATCATACATGTCAAAACCACATGTCGAAAAGAAGCAGCATCTGACATCACGTTTCGGAGGAGAGCATGTGCTGAATCTCCAGAACTGACAGCGAGCACAGCTTAGAATATGATTGGGCATTCCAAATTGGGAGAAAAGGGGGAAAAAGAAAAAAGTTACAAGAAAAAGAAAAGTTTTACTGACAAAATTGCACTGACACTTGTAAATGAAATGAAATGCTAGCCATTTAACTTGCTAGCATGCTAATGATTTTCACATGCAATCAAATGCTAGTCTGCCATTTTTTTTTATCAAGGAGGAGATTGAGAACATGTGTCTTATTGACTACATTGTATAAAACAATGTTAAGCATCAACCTGCTTCTAGTATGTTGGATTCATGAAAATAATAGGCAAGAAATAGCGGGCATTATTGCTGAAATACACAGTCATGACAGGTATGGGTCAAGTCACTAAAAGCGACATGCTGCCACCCTGTGGCAAGAAAGGTTTACAGCATGCCATAATGCACCCAAACCATTGCTAATCATGTACAACAAACAATCATGTACAAAGGTACAGTAACTTGTTGTTTATTCACAACCCAGTTTTCAGCTGAAATACAGGGGCACAATTTTATTTCAAGCCAAAATAGTACTGCTATTAGTACTGAAAATGATGAATCAATGAATTTGCTTATCTTTAAGTCTAAACTGTAAATTGGTAGGATTATATCCCATGCTAAATCTTATCTTTAAGTCTAAACTGTAAATTAGTAGGATTATATTCTTACAGTCACTCCAACTGGTCTGCACCTGGCCTAAAACTCAGAACTGATCAGTTTTCTTAAGGAATCAAATTTTTTTACTTAAGCTTTAAAACAGATTTTTCAAAAAAACAAAACTCCTTTTTTTTACTGCCTTTAACGTATTGTTTCTCTTCTTTTCAAGTTGTATCCACAACAAATGTGTAGCATTGTTTCCATGACTATTGCACTCTGACTATAATTCAATGAAAAAAAATCCATTCTATTGATTGATCGATGATAGATTGATTGTAAAAAACTTAAAAAAACTCACATCCTCTTGTCTTTTCACAGAGTGCCTTGGAGCCTATCAATCACCACTTCTCATGGAGAGAAAGTAGTCTATGAGCCAAATGTATAAAAATGGTTTAGTTTTTAATTGTTCTAGTTTTTTAGTTGCATCCCCTTTCATAAAAAAATATTGAGACATCATTTTTGTGGCTTTAAATGGCTTTTTAGGTTTTGAGGCTTTTTGAACAGTAGACAGAATTTGTGCATGTTATCAAGGCTAAAAAGGCTGCACATGCAGAGCACAACCTGCTCATTAGGTTGTCAGGTAACAGGGTGCTGAACTCCACCCTTGAGTCAGTTCACAGTACACTCGGGGGAACTAATCTCTTTTCATCTGAACTGTACATTCTCACAGGGCTGGACCTTTTTTTTTTTAACACTTTTTCCTCTGGATTCACAGCAAAACACTTAGTGTTAAATCAACTCTGACAGAGTTAATATGAGTCCAACAGGGCTAAAATGTGCTCTATCAGAGTTAATTTAACAGTGAACATTTTTGCTGTGATTCTAGTTAGCTCACTTTGAGAAGGGCGCTTGGTGAGGCCTACCTCAATCCTATCTCATTGGTGACTCATTTGAATTCAGTACATCAACATCAGAACTGATTGCGGGTGAGGCTAACCAACACTATTCTATTTTTGATTCAGAAGGCATCATCGTACCTACTTTATGGCTGTGAAATTGATGTAAAAGAGAGGACTGTTCTTTGAAAGGCTAGGGGTTTGACCTTCAATCAGCAAACATGGTTAATTTCACTCACTTTCGAGCCTTTCTCCATACAACTGATCAGAGAGGACATATCGATCACACAATACAAACCTGGGGTTAACAAGTGCCATAGGTGTATATGTAATTGCAGTTGGACATTAATTTTAAGGGGGGTTTTTTTAAAGGGGGGAAAAAGGCTACCAAGCAAACACTGAAAACAACAGTTCTTAACCGATTATAAATGTTTGGTGCATCAAACCCTCAAACAACCCTTGGTGCCTTTTAAATAATGGTTGACAATTTTGTGGAAAAATAACCATTATTACAATTTTGTATTTAATCTTTGTATGTTTATGCAGTGTTGCATCACAAAATATTGAAAGACTTTGACGAGAATGAAACCATAGAGCCCGAGTGGAAACATCCTGGCATGCTGTAACACACATATTCACAGCGATGTGTGTCCATGCGTTAATCAGAGATAGGCTTCACCGACTAATGTGATAACGATGATAATACACAATTTGACTTTTATCTGCTCCTGTGGACACACATTGCAGTCTAAACTGATAACCACCAATTTAATATAACATTGCTACACATAGTCACACATGTGATTGCATACATGTGACTCTTACAAAATATATTTTATTCTAAAACAATCTATCCTCCAGAACGTAATTTACAGCTAAGCACTTTATTTTAATTTCTGTATATCTGAGCATTTAGGGAGAACTTATCATTATAGGGTTCTATCTGATATTTTTACCAGACATTAATTGTTAGCGCTGGAATGTTCTTTGTTGTGTCTTTAGCTATACAACAGGTGAAGAGTATTCCGTCATTTTTAAAATAATCGGTGTTTCACTTACCCACGATGTTGTTGATTGGTCCGGACGGTTTTTCGTGGATATACAACCTGCTTTTTCCCCTTTAGCATTAGCCACCTTAGCCAGCGGATAGTAAACCGCACAGCATAGCCTACTACAAAAAGCATGAAAGTTTCCCCCAACAAACTCCAACACGGCCGTATAGCAACGTTAGCAGCGTAAGATTGTAACGTTTGAATATGGTTGCTCGCTCGTTGTTTTAGCAATATTTGAACAAGTGTCTAATAGTTTTGCAAGTGTTCCTGCTGGGACTAACTGCTTTTTCACAGATACGTTCGCCTGTGGTCCTCAAATCACAACCGCGAAAGGACACAGCCCGTATTGCAACTGACTAGATCGTTCCAAACAAGTAGGATTTCAGTTTCATGCTTTTTTTCTCCCCGTTTTTTCTCCCAATTTTGGGGCCAATTCTACGCAATATTTGTCAATTCACCCTTCCCCACGAGCCCGCCGCCCGTCACTACGGGACAAGCTAATACACCGAAACCCGGCCGCAGTGGGCAACCTGCACTCAGGGCGAGTGCTTTTACCGTTACACCATCCGAGGCCCCACACGGTTTCATGCTTTTTGCTGTAAACTGAGTAGTTCCCTGTCCAATTTAATTTTGGCTAGTGACTAATGCTAAAGGAAAGGCTGGCTGTATTTCACCAAATAATTGGAATATTCACGTGAAAAAAACGTCTGAACCACTTAGTCGTAGGTAAGCACGTTAAAATATATATTAAATATAAATATAAAAATATAATTTTAAAAAATTATATATATATATATATATATATATATATATATATATATAAAGAGAGAGAGAGAGAGAGAGAGAGAGAGAGAGAGAGAGAGAGAGAGACATTTAGTTCAACACAACACATTCCATTTTGAAACAGACCAGGGGGTCTGAACATTGAATAAAGCACCAGTCAAGTGAAGATTCTGCCAAGATGAAAAAGGATGGTTTGCTTGTGACTGCTGTTTTACCATCTTGCCCCATCTTGTCTCATTAGCAGGGACTGATTGGGCATGAAGGTGTTCCTTTGCTGTCAGCAGATAAAGCAGGCGCCTTTGGCTCTCATCTGTTCATAATTTTCTTCGTGCCGTTGTCTGCGCAAGCAGAGGCTCCTCACTACAGACGCAGTACTACATGATTAATCCAATCTGTTTTCCCCCCGACTCAAAGTTTAACCTTGAATATTCTGTTTAAAGTAATGAATGGCACCGGAGTGCATAAAGATCATTCTCGAGAGCTGCTGCAGCCCCTGTTTCACTGGAGAGACAAAGGGAGAATTTAAAAAACGCACACACATCGCCCGTGAGGGCTGTCTCTTTACCACAGAATAAAGCCCCACGAGGCAAAGCTAAACAGGCCTCGCCGAAAACCTGACACATCTCTAAACTCACCGTCTCACACGGCTTCACGTCATCTTTGGATTTCAGGCCTACTGATCACGGTACAGTTAGAACAAAGGAGATTACCTCTGCCACTGTTTGAAATGTAGTCTCTTTCTGATCTGATTCTGAGGTACTACAGCAATCTCTCTTTTGTTATTCTCCTTGGGCAGATATTGGGCAAAGTATTTTGTTTTAAATGAAAAAGTGACAAACAGAAACTGTAGACACAAGGATCCAGGTTCAATGAAAATTTGATCTGTCTTTTTGGCAGATAATTGATCCTGGCACTTCCATTTAATTGTGACTAATAGTTAGGGAAATGTGTCTGAATGCAAGGGGTAAATATCAGGTATTTTACTAAAGGAATACACAGCAAATACAATTACATATTTCTAAATAACTACCTTATTAGAAAGATTTTTGGCCACAAATGGAATATTCTGAACTGAAGGTCAAAAGGATGATTGGGATGATGGATGATGATTCTCCAACCAAATGCAACCATTCTGAACCCTTAATTACTCTCGCATCCACTCCAGGTCTTTTGCAGGACATCTTTGTTGACTAGATTTAGTGCTGAACCCTCCCAGTGTATCCAAGGCCCACACCCTAATCCAAATAGCCAAGACTGTCCCCTTCCATACTGGGACGTCCATGTGAGAGACCCACATCTCTGCATGTCTGCCAGACACAGTGTGTGGGCTTCACACAGGACTGGACTGAAGACCAGGCCAGAGACCACAGCATCCCTGCAGATGCTACCTAAACCAGTAACACTTCTGAGCACCATCCACCGAAGGCCCTGCAGCTCAGACTGCTCAATAATAATAATAATAATTATTATTATTATTGTTATAATAAACCTTTATTTATACAGCACATTTCATACACAGTTTGGAAGCCAAAATGCATAAAGTAAAAATAAAATAAGAATAATAATAAAACAACAAATGAACAGGAAAATAGAAGTTAAAACAACAGCAAGACTTTACCATTAAGACAAAGTAATCTAAAAGCAATAATACAAAATGTGTGTTTTTAATTGAATAATAAAGTTAAAAACAAGTCAAATAAGCTCTATTAAAACTCTAAAGGCCTGCAGTCAACCAATGCGTTGAGACAAGTTTTCAACTTCATTTGGTTCTAGTTCAAATGTGTGTTGGCTGCATTTTGAACATGTAAAAAAGTGCATGGCAATAGCATGTATTAACCTTAGTGGTAGCAGCACTGTAGGACATCTCCAATGGACTGGCCCCAGTGTGTATATGCTATTTAGCAGATGCTTTTAACCAAAGCAACTTACAGTAGTGAATGCATATATTTTTCATTATATGTGGTCCCAGTGGGAATTGAACCCACAACCTAAGCATTGCCAACGCCATACTCTACCTACTGAGCCACACAGAACCACGATTTGTAAGGGTTAACTCAAAGATCGGCTTCAGTTCCCCCTTCTTTTAGAGTCTTCACTTCTCCGACCAATGTCACAGATGTGCAGACCACACAAGATTAAACACTGAGACAAATATCACAACCAACCCAGAAATATGTGTAATGCCGTATACAGTTATGAATGTGGAACAGTAGTCAGGGAGTCAGAGGGTGACAGGTTCTTAGCCCAGGGTGAGATGGATGCTTAAGTGAGGTATTCAGCCTGAATCCCTTCATTAAAACATCCAGCTATATAAATGAATAAGAAACAAGATTATAAACCTATAACAGATTATCCTGTATAATTGTGTCTGCTAAGCAAATCATTATGTCTTCCTGTACAACCCCTTACAAACACTTAAAATTGATTTTGTCCCTCATGAACCACACTTTTAGCACTTTATTTTCATTTTTAAATGCAAGAAGAAATATAAAATATCATATCAAGAAATGTCATATAAAATGATATTTGCTTAAAGAAATGCACAAAAGTGGTTTGCTTCCAGCTTGTTTTACCATGTTGTAGGCCTATCCTTAAAGTGAATATTTATAAGAGGTTGATATTGGACTTTCACCACCTGTTACCTCCACACAACTAAATCATATGCAGTGTATACCCCCAAATTAAAAACCACATGATATGCTTGAGGTTATGTTATTAATATAGTTCTAACAGTTTGCACATCCAAGTTTAGGTGCTTCTTCAGTACTGTTACATTTAGTGAAACATTACCTAATATGCATTCGGTAGATACGATGATCACAAGAAACGCATGCAGCCCAATAATTACTTACAATATACGTCACATGTTCATCTGAAGATGGTACAAGTTAGATCATTACTATTCTGTATACAATAATAGTAGTGACCCTGTGCACAAACTGCGCACGCGTATGTGTAGTCACCGCTAGATGGCAATATAAGCTTAAAAACTGCTGACATGAGTATTCATTTCAAGGCCATATCAGTTTACACCTGCTAAAGTAAAAGTTACAATGAACAAATTGTCGATGCATTCTATCAGTTCTACTATATTAGACGTTTCCTTAATACGTATCTGTTACGGGTGATTGTTTTGTATTAAAACGTGTTTATAAAAGACTTAAATACTTGTGGATTTGAGCTGTCTTGGTTAAATTGTTCTCCATTTCTAATCACGCAAACCTTTGTTGGTAATGAATGCCGAGGAGGCATAAGGTAGATCATTCAATTTAATAGTTGATTACTTCTTGAAGCAACATCGTACTGGTAACATCGTTTTCGGTGCTGCAATTATTCATTGCTCACTGTGTTATCCTTGGGACACACATTCCTTTCGCAGCGAACCAGGAAGGTCTGAAAAGTCATTCATTACCCTAATTACCGAGTTAGAATGGTCCCATCACATTGACAATGTCCCATATGGACAGTGTTTCAGAATGAAAAATCATCAAAAAAAAGAGAA
This sequence comes from Aldrovandia affinis, assembly GCA_029706075.1. Lineage (NCBI taxonomy): Eukaryota > Metazoa > Chordata > Actinopteri > Notacanthiformes > Halosauridae > Aldrovandia > Aldrovandia affinis. Next base: position 4,580,494 of record JAINUG010000016.1, read on the forward strand.
AAGGTTAACATTCAACTGTTGAACGATATAGACGATGGCATTTCTATACTAAATGTTCAGTGTTTGCTGAGACAAACACTGTGTAGCTATCACATGTATGCCTGTTGGGCAAATCAATCCAATTAGGTTTATTTTAAAATATCTAATGATGTCTTCATGGAAAACCCGTGGGAATAGTTTAATACATTTTGATTGAAGATATCAAACAGAAAAAAAACGAAACACAGGCGACGGTTTACTTTTTAGTAGCAATATAATCATTAGCCCAGATGTTCTTCTTTTGGTCAGGAAGAGTGAGCCAAATCTTATAATGAAATATTGTCTTAGTAACCAATATTTTCATTAAAAGAAGGCAATCGCTCTATCAAACGAAGCACCGTACTGCTACGGTTATACCCTTCACAACAGGGTCTGATATCTCAAACTCTCAACTCTCGTATGCGAGTCTATTGCACAGATTAATAGATTATCGCTCCCCATTCAAAATTCTCGGCGGAAAATGTTAACCATATGGTAAAATGGGAATTAGAACTTCATCACATTAGAGTAAAATGTAATGAAAAGGGTCCAGCACCTGGGGCCATTCTTTAGCCACGCAATTAAAAGCGTTTTAATGAATGCAGAGAGAACGCATCACCCTGGACTTAAGCTCTCCACATTCGTCTTCAATTCACCAGAAAATGTATTCTTATTTTCAGGAAGGACGTCACAAGACGTGCTCCTAAAAGTAATAAGAGCGGAGTAGGTTGTTATTACAACTAGTAGATTTAATAAATACCCCGCGCATTCTAATAATTGGCAGCATTGCCCATTGGAGAGCAATAGACAGTGTGAAAGATGCACGAGCATTATATGAGTTTAATAATGAAGAAGGGGGGAGAGATGAAGGAAGAAAACGCTGTAGTTAATGCTAGAGACAATTGTACGAATCCAAAATTCAATTCCTCCCAAGAGTCAATAAATTACCCCGGTGCTGGTAAATCCATCTCGTAATGTAGGAGATGATTTGCAAAAGGGGGGCATTTAGTGTGCTCACCGTGGGGTGAATGTCGCCACACATGTCAAGTTAAAGGCAGTTGTTTGGCTACTAATAGGACGCAGCGCCTTGCAAACATATGCATTGGGTTGCGCATACAGATGGTGGCACGAATAATAGATCCCGGCGCCTTTTATAAAGCTGTAAGCAGCCCTTCTGATCAGAACAGAGAGCACAGACTATCCAGACGGGAAGGGGGGGGGGCAGATAGCGCCCTGGATTGTTTGTTACCGTTTTAATCCTATTAATTAAAACGTTAACCTGATTGGGTGGAGAGCCCTCTCCCAATAGGCGAATCTTCTTCATAATAATAACCTGCGCCGAGATAATGATGTAAAAGACTCCCCAGTCTGTCGCCGATGCCGTCGCTTATCGCACTCGAGATCTCGTGAAGGTGAACCGGAGCAAGATAAACGCGCGAGTGCACGGCACTTCAGCGGGAGCCGCGCGCCTCCACACCTCACTTGACAACGAGAGAGAGCGTCGAGATCAACTTTGGAGAGAAGGAAACTTAGCAACGCTTATCAGCGGCAGTCGCGAAAACGGAGAGCAAAGCTGACCCAGAAGGACTATGGACAGGAGACTGAGCTTGAACGGAGCAGGAGACATTTTCCACAAAACTCTGACCGCCGTGTCTAGCAAAAAAAATGGACTCGTTCAAAGCGGCTGCCGGTATTGATCTTCCCTCCAGGGACCGCCAATCGCCGATCAACTGTTTCGATCAGACTGACTCGGATCAGATCCAGCCCGGGGGACTGGCGGTGGGTCGAGGGGGACCACTTGGTCTACCGACCGGATCTTTGTGTGTGAAGTACGGAGAAAGTGGCAACAGGACTTCAGCGGCGGAGAGCAGCGGTGGGGAGCAGAGTCAAGACGATGACAGCGACGACAGGTGTGACATGGTTCTGATGGCAGACGGGAGGACAGTGGCAGCCGGGGGTAAATCCGAAGGAGGTAAGAAAAATAAAGAGCAGAAAACGTTGAGGCTCAACATCAACGCCCGAGAAAGGAGGAGGATGCACGATCTCAACGACGCACTCGACGAACTGAGAGCCGTGATCCCTTACGCTCACAGCCCCTCGGTAAGGAAACTCTCCAAAATCGCCACTTTGCTACTCGCCAAAAATTACATCCTCATGCAAGCGCAGGCACTGGAAGAAATGAGAAGGCTGGTTGCTTATCTCAACCAAGGCCAGGCTATATCTGCCGCTTCTCTGCCGGCGACGACAGCTCTCGCCCCGGGTTTAGGCGCATATGAGCAACCGCCTGGGTACCCTTTCCCTGCCGGAGTTGCAGCCTCCTCCTGTCCCGACAAATGTGCCCTTTTCAACAACGTCACCTCCAGCCTCTGCAAACAGTGCACTGACAAGCCTTAAATTTCATCGAAACGAGGAGAAACAGACTCGTAGGGAGACGTGCGAACAAAAAACTGTATTTATATGAATGAAGAATAAAGGGACAGACGTCGAAGTCGCCGTTACAACACACATCACTTTTAAAATGGACTGAAACGGGGAAATGGATGCCGAAAAAACTTTTGTATCATTCACAACATTCAGAAAGTGAGACCATTTAAAACACACTTTGTTTTTGTTCTATTATACTTGATTGTGTATATAAATAATCCTTAAAGTGCTGGCGAGAATCGGAGTCAAAACCAAACAAAAGTGTATGCCTGGTTGCAAGTGTTAGACATTGCTTGAAAATCGTAAATCACTTCCTGTGATGGACCCTGAGGAATGACTTGTTTTATTGACCTGACAACATGCAGCTCTCCTGTAATTTAAAACAGATACCTAAACTCTCTTGAATATGTGCTGAAATTATATTACGTAATCGTAATCTTGCTGCTTTTATTACATTTATGCGAATTGCAATGCCGAATCTTGAGTATTCCATTTTCCTTGTTGATGGTGATTCCTTAAACGTGTGATAATATATGATAATATAGTCATTTTGAGGAAGTCTGACTGTGGTCAAGAACATCAAGGTGAACTGTTGTGAATACAAAGTCTTTCTTTTTTTACATTTCGGATGCCAGCGTGCAAAACCGTTTGCGAACAAGTAGGCTAAAAAACATAGAGGCTACGCTGTGATATTATTTTCACGGTTCTGTAAAACTTTGAAAGAAGTTTTGTTCAGCTAAGTTTCCAAAGCGTCTTTTCGGTTCATGTCTTTCAGTCTTTCAATTTTTTAATTTATTTATTCAATTTTCTATCATTATCATTTGATTGCATGGCATACTCTTTTCCTGCATCAACACCGTGGCTGTATAATTTTCGATTTGACACTTATGCAGTATGGCAGATAATGGTTGCATTAGATGGACCAAGCTCGTTGTCAGGTCAGGATGTGAAGTAATGTAGATACTTTAGTCGGAATATGACTGCGGAGGAACATTTGTATGTGTTTATGTGTTGGAAAGCTTTATTAAAATATTTTGAACAAAACGAAGTGTTACATTGTCTGCTCGTCTTTTGCTTCTCGGCTGCGTTTAGGTTGTCTAAAACAAAATATGGCAAAAAGAGTAGGCCTAATTGAGTTCCTCACACCACATAATATCAATTATAATTATTTGTAAAATATTAATTTTACGTGAAAAGTCAGGCGGGCAAGGACAGTCGAAGGTTCTCTGGCTTCAGTTTGTTTCATTGACTCGGTATTAACTACTTAGCGCGTTCCCGGAACTGCCTTCTTTCTAAAATAGCGGATAAGACAAATGTGCCCTACAGTTCGATTTTCAACGATTAGAGAGGAAATAGTATTGTAGAGCTTACAGAGCTGTCAATGGCATTGTATAGCCTATCGGTCATGGTGGATGTTGTGATGTAGGCTACATTTTGTAAACGGTGTGCTTTTAGATTATCTGAACATTGCCATATATGATATTGACAATGTTGAACAACAATTGTAGTTATTATTAAGCTTTTTTTTTGTTGCTCCATCAGAACCTGCAACTTTCCATAAAACATAACAGAAAGGACTAGGACGCGCTGGGAAGGGCAGGCCAGACGTGGTGGGCATTGGAGCCCCACGGCTAAGGAAAAATGTCTCTTAGCATTACATGACAAAGCCTGGTTGCCCCTAATTATGATTATTAAAACAATTTCCATGACGATGTCTAATAATATGTTAATTTGAAAACAACTGTGTATGAAAACTGTCGACTATAATACCTACATTCATTTAATGAAACACATCGTTAAGGCAATTAAACCTCCTGGATGTGATTAAGGAACATAATTACGACACTGTTCATTGCCATAATTGGGTGTCTTTAATCACGAGCACGGTGATCAGCAACACTGCCATTAGTTTGTATTGTTTTGTCTCCGCTGTCCATCACGGTGATTAGGAATTAGCCACGGCCAAGGGGCATCTTTTTTAAAATGGTGGCGGCACGAGATTTGGGATGGAGTCACTGCGGTTTAAATTTTAACTCGCATAGGCGAATGCGAATAACCTTCCCAAATTCATATTGGAAATGGAAATGTATGTAATGAAAAAAAACCTAAACTCAAATGAACATCTTTCTGCGTGCCATTGTGAACCTTGTTGATAGTATAATTATTGTTGTAGATGTATCATATTGATTCCATGTCCTGGTGCGAACTGTATTGATTTGAGGCACGCTGTTAAATTCTCAGATGATGGCATCTAACAATGGACCGTCCTCGTGCTGCCCTTGTTGTGATCGTAGTGACGCGATTGAAACTTGAACTTGAAAATAAGTCACCCATTCTCCTAAAACAGATTCACCAAATGTTTTATACACGGGCGTTTTTACAGAGCAAAATAAAAACAAAACACAACTATCAAGCCCCTTTTTCGCGTGAATCAAAGTTTCCCATAACATGTGATGTTTCGATTATTATATTTTAACTTTAAAGTAGGCCTACTGTATTGAAATTGCTGTGTTGTACAATCATCTTACCGGTAATAGCAAAGAATTATGAAAAGAAAAAGAGAAAAGATAATTCAATGTATTATTATAATTATAATTATAATACTAATCAGTATTATCTTTGATATTTTTATAAGAAGAATAGCCACGATAAGTATAATAGTGCAAGGGAGAAGAAGAAGAAGAAATTGTCTCACTTAACTCGTCCCTCTACATCCTTAAGTTAGTTTCAATTATCTGAGAAACGCGGACATTAGGGTAGATTTTACCTCCATTGTAGAAAGTATAAATTAGTCCCAACATTTTTTTAAATCTGTGTTTATTCAGCCAACACTACACTGGGTGCTATGTGATTGTTGTCGGACAGTCCCTACATATCTAGGGATCGACACGCTAAAACATTTGTTACCTTATTGAACCCACATAAATGCACATTTATATCCACATAAGATGCCCGTTCATTTACTTCGGAAATGTAAATGCTTTTAATTTTAAAACCAATATGTAGCTACTATATGCCACTTTAGATGTCTCAGTGTTATATTTAATCCCATGTTTTCCTTTTAGGGACTGTGATTTTTGATGCTAGAATCATGCATTTCTAAAAGTTTTTTAAACGTTTTTGGTCAAATAGTTCTGATGATTTATATGGAGTCATGTAATTTCAGCTCGGTGGTAATGCAACAAATCATGGAACTGTCCTCGCGTGCAGAAGTGTCTTCACTTTGTGAAAATCTGATCTGCTGTGACTGGCTGCACATCGTTATTTATTTATTTAAATTGCCGATGAGAGTTAAATGCTTAGTGCAGGCAACAATGTACATGTTAGCAGCAGTTCAGTATCAAATCCATTTGAGATAGATTCAGTTTTTCCTGATTTGAGGGACGCTTTTACCGCGAAACGCGTTTTCTGTGTTTAGTTATGTTTAGTTATGTTTACCAGCGATGGACAGAGTAGTTTGACGGTTCATTTCCTGTTTCGAATGTAAAACTCAGTAAGGACATATTGGATTTGTTATAACACTGAAATCGATTTGAAGACGACCCTCTCGTGTTTATATCAACACTTGCATTGTTGATGCTTTGGCTCATCACATTCATTGCTGGGACGACTATAGACATAGGCCTAGAGATTCATGCTCAGTTTTTTTATATTTATGTCTTAGGATGGCGTCTGCCTGAGAGAGGATGGGTAAAGTTATATACTTAAACCTATAAGATCAAATGTTTTGTCACATTTGTCACATATATGTATATATACCCATTTAATGTGTGCTTTAAGTGATCATTTCCCTGGAGTCTTTGTTTCCCGGATGTTAACTCATGAGAATAACTAAACTTTGAATGGTTTGTCTTTGCACGTTTAATACGTTTTTAAATCAAACGAGGCAACAACTCCATTACTTCCCAGCAGACTCGGGGTACTGTGCAGTTTTTGGGGAGTTGTTGGCCCGTTCCTCCTGACTGTCAGTCGGATATTTCATCCATATTTAAGCCACTTCCTCCATATTTTCCTCAGGTTCTGTACGAAACATTTAAACTCAACGGTTAAACTAAACTAAAAACTATAGCTACCATTAAAATTGAGACCCCTCGGCTTCAGGAAGGACAGCCGTTCAGTTCATGTCGATCTCCGCCAGCAAACGTTTCAGCACCAGGGACAGCGACAGCAATATTATTCATTTATTTATTTTTAAAACGTTCACTTAAGCATGCGCATTTATTTATTGGTCAAGGTTAGCTAAATTATCAAATATATTGATATTATTCCGTAGAACGGGGGGGGCACGTGCTTCTGCCAGAATATTAGCCAACACATCTAAACTAAGGAGGTGACATTTAGAGCTATGGCTAGTCCTCTCTGAATCTGTTTAGAAATGTCCAGTCAAATAGGATTGTCAGTCATGTCACCAGTAATGGTGAGTCAACACCATTCTAAGACAGCAAAAATACATACACTAGACTGATGCGTCTGACTAAACTGATGATATCATATCCTGTGGACCAGGGTTGCTCAAATCTGGCCCACAAATCCAAATTCGGTCCTGGTTTTCCCTTCTCTCAGGTACTTAATTAAACAGTTAAACAATAGATTGCCCAGGGTGTCTTCACACCTGACTCCCAGGTAAAGGGAGTGTGGAAAAACAGCAGTGCTCGGCCCATGAGGACCGTGATTTGAGTAACCCTGTCTTAGGGCTTTGAATATCTTAGTCCTCTTTCAAGCATTTGCCCACCAAATTCAGTCTAAGATGGTACTAATAAAACTACTAATAAACGTATTTGTGTATGTTTCAAATGTGGGTGAGTATTTCTCTCTGGTACACATATGGGTGTGAGTTGTGCCTTTCTACAAGTGAAGCGGAGTGCTTTGCTACAGGATAATGAAGATAATTGTGAATATGATGAGAATCATAATAGTTTGATATCAGCTGTGTGTCAAGGCATCTTAAAATGTTCTTCAGTGATATGACAATGAGCAAAATAAATAAATAACCAAATAATTATGAGGCTATACGTCAATAAAAATGCCTTGGTTATCATTTTTGAAAACCTGTGGTGGCAAGAATGCAGAATTGTCATCACTACCCCTTGGTGTCTTAGAACACAACGATTAATTAGATATGCTGAGAAAAAGAGAAAGCATCGCGAGCTCTGAAGAAATGTGACACCCCAAATAAATGCACCAATTCCTCCGCTCCTGAATGACGAGTAGGGAGGGACTGGCATCAGGGCACATGCCACACTAAGGGGGCGACGAAGTCTGGCGACGTGTGCTGAAATCTGGCTGGGCCACCTCTCCCATTGGGAAGAGGGCCTTGTGTTTGCAATGGGTAAATAGGTTGTTGGTCCTCATAGTATATTGCATGGATTAGGCAACCATCTGCTTCCAAGATCATGCAAGGCCGGTTATTTTACAGATTAGCTGAACATAGCACATACATCAGTCACTCTGTGACGCTATTTTATACACGTAATAACAAACGTATTTACATGTTTCTAATTAGTCATAAATGCACGAAATGAAATGGAACAAAACATCACTGTCCATTCAATTGTGTTTAGAAATTCATGGAAATATGTAAATTCTCATTTATTGCCGTAATGACCATACATGAACATCTTGTTCAATCTATATAAGCATGTTAATGTTGCTGGTATCAGATGATCTGTCTAACATGGTGTTCAGAGTAACACTATAATGCAATATAAACGAATTAAAATTAGGACCTTTATGAAACACATTTAAAGTAACAACATCAGGACTTAAAGACAAATTTATTTATTTATTTCCAAATACATATTTTTAATATTTTACTGAGGAAGGGAGTTGGCTACACAACTTCCACACTACATTCATCTGTTTCACAGAAATCTGAATCAATGCTTAAATGAGAATTGAGCTATGCTCACATATTAACCCATTCAGACCTAAAATGCCTGCTAAAAAATTAAAACCTAAGCAATTATTCTCAAACCTCTAAACCTGAGAAAAAACCAAAAAAAAAAAGCCGACACCAAGCTCATTTGTCTATTTCAGCGAATCAGCGCATTTCATTAATCAAAATCACTAAACGTCACTCCAGGTCTTAATGGGTTAATCACACAGTGTATATCAATTTATAGCAGAATCCATATTAGTTTAACCTGAAATATGCACAACCAGAGATGCTTGCTCGATTAGTTATAGTTGCAATAGAAGTAGTCAGGGTACGCACTGTCAACATTACAAGTTACACTGGACTAGTGCCATTCTAGCTGTGGGGGTGAATGTTTAGTCAATCTCGAACCGTTCATTTTTCTTGATAAGGTTATGATCCGTATGCGCATTATGTGGTGTTCGTACCTGTCTGAGTACAACAGGTCATTGTTACAACTGTAGTTGCATCATGGAACTTACCTCCTGTTGTTGTCATGGCTCTAATTAGCCTACCCCAAACCTGTCGCATGCCCATTTCCATATGTTTCCATTTGTCTTTAACCTTGGCTCGTGTTTAGATGTAAATGCTTTAACCGTGAACAGCTACATGAATGTCATTCTTTACGCATTTTATGTAATTAAAACCCTTGCAGGAGAGGCCAGATACCTTCTATACTGTATGTAATTTGAATATTCAGTAGGAATGTTTTCAATGGCGGTGGGTGGGATCACATGACACAACACTTAACTTTCCTCAGGGGGCACTCAGGAAAATAAGTAACAAAAATACTTCCTCTTTCCTCGTACAAACAGACACCATTATACATAGGTGGCCACAAAGCAAGCCAGCGCAAGTAGGGATTCCTCAGTCGTATCTTCACGCAGGTGTAATGAGGCCTTTCTGTGGCACACAGGTGACAAATGATAGGACACATAGATAGACAGATCTGTCCAGACTACGGGGAACATCCAATTAATCTGCTGTGCCAATTTGCACCAATTTGCCTTTGCCTCTGAGTAACACGTTTAGTAAAGTATTGCAATTTTTAAATGTTTGTTTCCAAATTGTTCTCCCCAATTTAGAATCAGCAATTTGTGCTTATTGAATCTCCACTGTGCCACCCGTACCCCACCCAAGGAGCAGTGTGGCTCAAGCACAGGCATTCCTCCACTGCACCCAGCTGCAAGCCACACCACAGGCCATTCAGAAATACAGGACAGTTGCCACTGAACGGAGGAGAGACGCATCTCTTACTGACAGCAATTGGTAGCCTGTGGGTGTCTGGCATGTAATTGGGAGGACCTCGTACAGCAGTAACCCTAAAGGAACCCTGGCTTTAGGGTTCCTTTAGGAAGCCAGATGTGTCCAACCACTGTGTGGCTCCCAGTCATAGTGGGCTGGTGATATAGCCCAGGCTCGAACCTGTGATTTCTGGGCTATACTGTAGGACCCAGCCTGTGCTTGTGGCAAACACCTGTGCTGTCTGAGCCACTTGGATTCCCCATGTATTGCATTTTTATATATATCTTTTATCTTATTGACTGCTGAACAGCCTGAACTTGTGATGATGTGAAAGAAAGGAAAACATGTACTTGTGAAATCATTACAGCTAAAGCAAAAGTAGCAGGAGAGTTTGACTGAGTGCCAACCCTAACTGTTTCAATGGCCAATGTTTCAGCCAAAAGTGGAGTGTTACAGCAGAGTGGAGTGTTATTCTGATTTGTCAAATACTCTAAATTCTGCAAGGACTATTTAGTGGGAGTTTATTGTTTGAATTTTCAATTGGTACCAAGAAAGAAACTTACAGTGGCTACGACAATTTCTTGTACCACTTAAAATTAAACTGTCAAAAGATAAACAAGTCCTGTGTTGCTGGAGGCAGTTACTGCATAAAGCCGGGCATGACTGCCTTTGCAAGTAGAGCATATAGTTCACATATGGCAGAAATCTATCCAGACTGAACAATCGAGAAGGCAGGAGAAGTCACACATTGTGGCTCACAGTGTGGTTGCCCAGTGGCATGCACTCAGGGATATTATTTTGTAAATAATCTAAAAAAAAAGAGCTTTAAAAAACCGACCATAATCTCACGATCACAACAAAATCTAACAAGGCTAACAATAACCAAGTACGGAGCTTACAACTTTGCAATTATTCCACACAGTATAGTGTGTCATGTAAAACCAGATTTAGTTTTTAATGAGCTTGAAGCCATACCTGCACAGTCATAGCTTTAGCATTAGATTTAAAGCGTTGTTTTCCCCCCTTGTATCCAGCTTCTCAATTATCCATTGTAACCACGGCGATATTACCCTGTCCTCTCTGCAGCAAGGTACATAAACTAGCAGAATCACTACAGATGAATCATAGCGCGGGAGGGAAATGATCGTCTCCTCAGAGTGGTATTAGTATGTAAATATTGTGAGCAATTAATGTTTGAAGATCGCTGCTGCCGGGATGTCATTCACAGGAATGCATTTCCCCCACTGTGATTGCTTTTAGTGCTCTCTGCAGAGCAATGCTGTGTCGATGGAATGGGCAAACCTCTTTCAGACACCAGATTTAACCATTTATATTTAATTACAAGGAACTATATATATATATATGTACAATGACTTAATGATTAAAAAAATCTTTATTAGTGATGCCTGAGGATGACTAAGAAGCACCATTCATGAAATTTGTACATTCCTAAACGTTATCAGTGGTAATGTCCAACATTTACAGATGAGTATTTGTAATCCAAAATAAATATCCCTTTGTCCACATGATTGGTGAAGGAGTGCACAGACAGACACGTCGCGTGGTGACACATTATGGGCATCAAAACATGAATGAATGTCTCTTTCCAGGTTAATTCAACAGAGGCAGAGAAAGGAAAGGTTTCCACACCCTTAGTACGTACAATTGTCATATTACATTACTAATTGATGAAAGAACGTGTGATATTCACGATTAAATTAAAAAGCTCAACTTACGAACATAAAGGTGAAGGCAACAAATACGTAAGAGGTCTGGGTATGTGCCTCTGAGCTCCAGTCTTCATGTAGTGGAAGCGGAGCACAGAATGAGACAGTGAACAATTTCATGGCGCTTTTCCACCGCACAGTACGGCACGGTACGGCATAGGTAACCAATCCATGATCCCACACTTAGCCGCTTTTTCCACTGCCAAGCAAACCGTACCGAACCTAACTACCCGTGCTGAATTTAGTTACTGCTCTTGCCAGGGTACTAGAGAGCCAAACAGGGAGCTAAGGGTGGAGCTAAGGGTGGAGCTAGCAATACTGCAGACTGTTGATTGGTCAAGCGCAATCGTCACAGAATCGTCATGCTAAATCTCAGACCGGCTCAGACACAGCCGCCATTTTTAAATAGCACAATACCGGGAGAAGATTGCGCTCCACAACAAGAAGAAGAAACATGGAAAGTTCAGTTTGGTCTGTTCTTGAGGTGCAAGCCCTCATCAGTGTTTTGGTCGGAAGACCAAATTCAATGAGATCTGGAGTCCTACATTCGCAACGAGAAGGCCTACTGAGTCATATCGCAGCGTTTTCTGGATATGGGGATCCAGCAATTGGCCAAACGGTGCCGCGAAAAGATCAAAAATCTCAAACAAGATTACAGAAAAATGAAAGGTCATAACAACCGCAGTGAGGCTGATCTTTTTTGTCACTTCAGATGACTCCTCCAATCGAACTCCTCCTATCTTCACGGTTCTGTTGTGCGATGTAAAAAGAACACAGGGACTCGATCCGGGAAGGGGATAGTTACGGATCTGGATGGTTGCCGTACCGTACTGTACCGTTTGGGTGGTGGAAAAGCGCCATTAGGGGCACAGGTCTAACAAGATAACATGCTCTGAACACTAAAAAATGTTACACTGTACCCTGTGGAAAAATAAACAAGTTACCAAGGATCGGACAGCTACCAAAGTAATTGATCCATGCCAAGGTCTTCTAGCAAATCAAGATATGTAGTGTAGCCAAGTGCATATTGTTCCCAACCAGGCAAGGGTTAAATTCACATGCTGCTGGTATTGCTTATGTCAGGGGTCCGACAACTCAGCCAATAAAAAGAGATACATCACTCCCACACCAGGAGATAAAGCCACCCATTTTGGCCCCTGCTCCACCATTGGATTTAATGCAGCAGAGATGTTTGTGCTAGGACACTGAGTGCCTTTGCCACCCTGCCCTCGCCAATATCACAGGTACAGTATGTATCTGCAGGTGGGGATGTGTGTGGATGTCCAGTGTGCATCTCCTAGCCTGGCCAACTGTGAGGAAAGCAAAGACACTGCAGTCCACCCAATCTCAAGCTCGGCCTCAACTGTAGCTACGATCAACCAGGGGTGCCGTTTTTATTCATGGAACTAATAAAGCTTAACCTGCCTGTAAGACAGTTACACCGACAGGCTGACTGGATATGAATAAAAATGGAAGATAAAAAAGCCTTTTCATAAACCATAAAATATCCCATTTACCATATCAAGGCCCACCAGGGCTCCTATTTATAATACAGATATGATTTATACTAAGGGTGATAAAGCAGGGAAACTCAAAAATATACATAAGAGCAATGAAATGGTGTGCCCTTTTCAAAATCACTAACAGGCATAAAGACATGGAATTGAATTATAATCTTTTTCTTCCTTTCTCATACCATGGCGAAATATGCTATGTATTGGATATGCTATCCTCTGTCAAATGCTGTTATTCACAATGGGCAAGCGTGGGGGTAACGAGGCATAAAGCCGCACTTTAGGTGGAAATATGAGGGGGGAAATTACTCAGCACGGGAAATTGGAAGACCTATCTCTCAACGCTCGGGACACAGTGAGATCGGACTGATCCGATTGGCCTTAATGGGCAAGGTTGTATTGATACGTTTAGAAGGAAGTCAATAAACACTAAGATCCGCCCGCTGTACTTACCCAGGGTGCCTTACGCGCTCAATGCAAATGCTCTCAGATCGCTGAACGGTTGCTCGCTTCACGTCAGGCGATCTCTTGCTGGCGATTCAACGGTACACCCGGGCTGACCTCCAATCCAGGCAGGCCCCTCAAGATCGGGAGTCATCAAGCACTTGGACTGGACGTTGCGCCAGGACACTTATTACTGAATGAAGTGCAGATCCTTGACGATCCATGTTAAATCATTACAGCAGGACTAAAGCCATGATAAACCATGCCTGCCGTGCGTCCTGTCCGATTTAAACATTTTAAAGCAAAGAATAGCAAAGAAATTCAGCTTTAAATTTCATTTGCAAAAACTGACACTCCTTTTTTTATCAATTGTAATATTGTCAATTGTTTTTGTTTTCTTACAACATGTTATGCCTGTACAATTGCCAGTTTTTCATTGGAAATCAACGATTAACAGTTGTACCGTTCTATCTTTCATTCATTGCGAATCTGTCCCTAATAATTGCTCTCATGAATCCATATTAATTTAATATTTTTTGGTCAAATTTAAAAACAACAAAGAAAATACTGCTTTGAAAGCATTGTCATCTCCAGTCATTACAGATAGACACTGCAGATTAAATTCGATTTTGTTACAGAGCATCCTTGAGGTGATACCCACATGCAGAAAACTTGTTTCCTGGACATTTCTCCCTCAAGTCAAAGTTTGTCTGCTGTACACTGCTTCCCAGTGAGTGTGTGATTATTTAATCTAAACTTCTAAGATCTGTAATATTTTAATAACACGGTAAAACACTCTCCCTCCTCTGGATTAATCAGATTTAACTACAGTTCAGGAGGTAATCCTCCTTCACCAGTGGCGTTTTCATTGCTGGATAATCAGATTTTTTTTTTAAGGATTACAACTCCCATCAGACAAAGCAGTCATTTGCGGCATCGTTAAACTCCAGATCAGCCGCACAGCTCTGAGTGCCCTTATGGTGAGGGCTGCGTTTCGCAGTCAGGGCCTGTGACGGGCGGGGGGGGGGGGCTGATTTCCCGAGTCAGCACAGCTGGTGTCCACTGTGACCCGGAAGTGGCCTCTCACTCAGTTCAATATCGATATCCACCAGCAGTGAAAGCAGGAAGTGCTGCATCACCTGCACTGCACCTGCCGAGCTGCACACGGTATCCAGAGCCCAGTGACGTTAGTTTACTCTTCAACACCAGAGAGTCTTTAGA